>CM060248.1:49446492-49818992 GCA_030684275.1 Acipenser oxyrinchus oxyrinchus
AAAATGTGCAAAAATGCAGAAAATCATACAGGGGGCAAATACTTTTTCACAACACTGTATATCAAGCTTGTGATAACAACGACTTGAAGATGTAATACTTGATCATCTCATATTTTTATGTAACACCTGAAATGTATATTGTTATATTTAAATACCAGATCTCCCAAGCCAATTTCAGTTAGGATGGACAAGACAGCAGGTCTTACAGAGCTTGACAGAGGGTTGATAATAATATAATAGATGTCCTTCTTTGAATACCCTGGGAGCCACCCTATTGACAGTGTTTACATTTTTCCATAATAACTGTGAGATATATACTGATTTTAGTCTTAAATGATTTGAACACACCATACATTGCAGTTTCTTAAAACACAAACATCAGTACACCAAAAGCTGTGCAACTTTGTTGAGATTTGTTTTTATTATTTTATTGAAAAAATATAAAATGTCATATCTTACACTACAAAAACATGTACACAACCAAAATGGAGGGAGGGAAACAAAAACAATAAATACAACAAAGCTATTTATTTTCTATACTTTTAAGTAAAAATATGATTTAAGTAAATCATTAGAACTAGGGTAAAAGACTTATTAAATGACTTTTACATGGTGAACATGTCACTGCAGATACAATATCCTTTTTCTTTAACTACTTCGACTGTTCAGTATTGTGCATTTTCCCCAAATACACAAAGTAGAATATGTAAGCAAGCCAAAAGGATTCAAATAATAAGATTTAAAATGGGTAATGAAAACATACATTGACAATTTCACGACTCTTCACGGTTATTTTTTAAAAGCATTACCACAATTACCAAAGTCAGTCTCTGCAGAAGCACTAGATACAATTGGCAGTTTCAAAGGCAGGAGTTTTAGTGCGTACCTACCACACAGCAGCAGAGGGCATTGGAGAGTGCCTACAGCTCCCCTTACCGACCTTTGGTAAGGGGCTTTGATCCAACTCCGCTTATCATTGCCTTATACATACAGACTTATTGTTATTAATCTTTTAAATGAATACACTGAATTCTTAGGTTATTGTTGATATCAATAAAGGTAGAAATAATATATGGGTGTCAGATACCACTTTGATAAGCAAAACATTGTCTGCACCAGTGGAGTCTGTATGATTTATGACAAAGGTAATTATAGTTTAGTACATTGTAAAGTATATAGAAACTTGTACTCTCTTTAACTACTGGTAACTCAGAAAACCATTGTTTTGGTTAAAAACAATGACATGGAATTCATCATAGGATTTCCCCTCAAAATCAGATTGTAGTCCCTTTCTCATACTGAAATCAATGTGATATTGCTATAGTCTATCATCTGAATTTAAAAAAGGCCTTTAAATCTTGAAAAAAGCTCAACTCCCGGTAGAGATAATTATTTCTGTGTTTTTGGGACAGACAAGGTCCTAATACATCCTTCTAAGGTGGATACGTCATTTGCAATGTGGTAAAATAAAAACATAGAGGCTTTTTTTCATGTAATTTACCTGAAATGAATATTTTTAAGTCAGGTGTGGTTGTAAAACAAATGGCAGTAACTACAGTTTTACACATTGGATTAACACAAAAATGGTATCATTGCATTGAACAAGACCTGTGTTTTTACTGAATATATCACAGTGGGGTAATGTGATCATGTGACATTATCAGAGGTCAAAGGGCACAGAGTAATGTTTTGATGCTTTTTTAGAATCTTTTTTAGTTCAAATGGCTGAAGAATGTGTTCCACCTAAGCTAGAAGTGTTTAAGAAGGTTCATCATATTCCTCAGATTATGTGTCAGTTTTTTACCAAAAAGATTTGATCTTACCTTACCGTTCGGTTTTGGCAGGATGTCACAAATGTCGGTTTTTGACATAAATGTGCATGGTTGTTCGAACATTCCATGACAGTGTCAACCTGCGGTGCAGAATTCGGATTGTTTCAAACCCTTGCAAGTTATACATCTATGGAAAGCTTTTTTGCCTCCACTTTTATATTTCACATCAATATTTTCAAGGTAGAAGATATATTTGAATAATTATTGCTCTAACAGAAATGATTGTATCCTTCAAAGGTACCCACTTTAGGTCTCTCAGCAGTATCAGCCATAAACTTCCTCAGTAAAAAAGCATTTTCAGCAGCTATTGAGATTTTTGTTTTCTGAATGTACCGTTACTCAGGAATGACTTTTTTCTATTATACCTTTACAATCAGCCTGTAATTATCTCGAACAGAATATTAATATACAACTTCCAGAGAAATGTCTATTATACAATGCATTATTTATTGCATAATAATAATAATAGTAATAATAATAACAATTATAAATGTGCAGGACATAGGAGGCACATTACTGTTGCTCCATAAAAGCACAGGGGATTCCTTTTCACCTTACTCTTTCTCCTCATTCTCTTCATCACTACTGCAAACAATACTTGGCTGTTCATCGTCCTGTATATTGAAAGGGTTAATTGGCACTCTTCGGATGCCATGCAATCACAAGATTCAATACACGAGAGGTTGTTGGCCGTACACTGGCAGGTGATACTGGTGCAAGCTGACACGCCACACTTACAGGTTAGGAGCTTTGAACTCAAAAAGTCCCAAAACAGCTCAAAACATGACTCAATGTGCCCTTTGACCTCTGATAATGTCACATGATCATATTACCCCACATTGTGACATAATAGAAACACAGGTCTTGTTTAATGCAATTATACCACTTTTGTGTTAATCCAATGTGTTAATCCAATTTCAGGTAAATTATATGAAAAACTGCTGCATTCGCAAATTTGGTACTACTACCTTATAAGGCAAATAGCCTGACAAAAACAATGGGCATGAAGAACATGAAAAACGAAATAAGTGTAAATGAGCAGCTCTAAATATGTGTCTCAGGAATACAGAAGGAATGCCTTGCAAAAGCCAGTTTTATCTTTCTATAAAGTGCAACAAAACTAGGATACTGCATATTTAACAAGTAACCCTTTAATGTTTTACAAGTTGCATCATAATTAGCAGCACCTTTTACACGGACATCTGTGTAAATCCTTCCTGTCATATTCTTTATAGTAAATCCATCTTGGATGCTTAGTCATTAATTAAATGTCTTCATGATGGTTGTGCCCAAAAAAGGGAGACAAATAATCTCTTTCATTTGCAAAACATTCCAGTTCACGCTTAAACAGAACTGTATGTATGGCTGCAAACCTGTGGCAAGGCATTGGAAACAACTCAACTCATTAAAATCTCAAGGAATTGCTTATACATTTAAAGACTATTCAAGCTGGCTGCTTTATGCTTTTGTATAAATATTCTGAAAATAAGCTGAATAAATAACAAGTATATTTTTACAGAAACGTGTGTAAACGTTTTTTATCCTCAATTCATTTAAATCGCAATAGTATTAATAATACAAAAAAATAAGAATCTTATTGCTGGAACTATGCTGTACTTTTCATAACAGGTAAAACTATATTGTATAACTCATGTTCCAGATAATGCTTTATTTTGATGCTGGAGTGAGATATCAGATACTGTTTTTCATCACAATATGATCAGAAATGTAACTTCTATAATATCTGGCTATATGGCACTTTTCTCATCCAGAGCAGCTGTTCAGAAAGAAATCATACTATTAATATACAAACAAAAGAACGTCCCCCATTTATTTTCTTTTGCAACAAATCTGTGGCCAAGTATAATAATGTGACTGCTTATCTTGCCAATTTCAAAGAGCATAACATTCTCAGGGCAGCTCATTATTTTAAGGACGATGACACATTTTTTCAATTTTCCTGACTTCCCACACATTGAATAGATCAAGTCGTAACACCTTGAGCTGCCTTTAGAAACAGACTGATGTCTATCTGTGCACAAGAAAAACAAAGCCCTTGACCTCCCACTCCCTGCTATTGACACTACCAGCAACCAACATTTAATATTATATTTTAAGGAGCTATGAATCACACTGCAATAACAACATGGTCCAGCTCTAATATGTTCCAATACCCTACAGCTTCCTTGAAAGTGAGAGGGAGACTTGGTTGCTGTTTTTAAGTTCTCTAGGGTAAGCAAAAATTGAGGGAACTTATTGGATGAAGGGGTGACTGCTGCTGTGCAGTGTTAGCACATTAGACAATGTCAAGATTTTGCACTACCTTCTACTATACCGTCAATAGCATTTTTATTTAATGCATTTTATTTATAGTCCTTAAGAAATGGTCAAATAAATAATTCCACAGCAAAAAATCAATATTTCTCAAGTCTATATGTTCATTCCTATTCATAAAGTGGACTAAAAGACCATCTAGCATTTTATAAACATATCATACCCTAACTGCTCACAACCACTTATTATCTGAATCAATAAGACATAATAAAGTTCTAGCACAAATATAAACATAGCAGGCTAGTGGTAGGGTGAAGTCCTGATTTTTTATGTTTTTTGTGTTTTTTTTTTTTTTTTTTACAACATTTCACAAAAAAATGTATAGTGTGGTAAGGATTAATTCGAGCATGTTATACATTGCTTTCTCTAATGTAATTACCACCATGTCATCGCTTTTTTTGTGTTTTACATTTATAACAGAGAATACTAAGAAGAAAGGGATCTTATTATTTTGCTTTTTAATGCAGATCAGTTAAAACATGAAAAAGCAAGCAAACTTCAGTCAATCACTGCCGTTTTGCTGCAAGTTTGAATGTTTGTCTCAAATGTCTGAAAAGCAATCCATTTCAATTAAGTCCTTGGAAGCAACAGTTTCTGTGTTTGGATTGGGAAAACAGCATGGGTGCTATTTACAGTCAGTATAGAAACTGGTGAAGTGGCATTGCTTTTGAAGTATAGGAAAAGAGTTACTCTTAATAACATATCAAAGTCAATTTCATATTCCATGTATCTCTGTTCTTCCTGAAGACGGAGACACAAATTGGGGAAGTTATTTGCAAATATTTGCAGGCTGTTGATAGAAGTTTTCTCTTCATTTGAAAAAAAGTTCCTTCCTTTTTTTTATTATATTCCTAAAACATAAATAGAAGTTCCAGTTCATTAAAAGTGCAAGGTTATTGGCAACTATTGGCCACTCGGTTTACACTGACATTGTGCCGTTCATCATCTGGACTCTCATTTCTTGAATACTGTTGAGGATCTTTTTCTGATGACCAGCAAGGTTCACACCAACCGTCTTCAAATCACTGTCAAAAACAAAACATGTATATTAAACACAGGCATTATTGACCTGGCAAGCAGATCTGTACGGCTTCATTTTTTTTTTTGTTCAGTCAGGCAAATGCTTTCATCTGTGATTTATCATAAATGTGCACTGAGTAATGCAGTTCCAAATTGAGAGACCTTTATACTGTGTATGCAATGTGCTAGGAAGCCAGGTTAAAATCACCCGCATTTATTATAATCACGTCTCTTTATTTGAGTCTAAACACTGGGATGACTTTTTGGCAGTTTGGATCAGGTCTTAATGTACAGAGCATTCACACTGGTGAAAGCGGCAAACAACATTAACCCAGTTTTACATCCACAGCTTCTTCACGGGCAAAAAAAAGGTAAAAAAAAGAAAAGAAAGACTGACTTACTCCAAGGTCATTTGAGCCACAGTTTCCACAGAGGTGTATCCACTTTCCATGAAGTGTTCTGTGTATCGACCCATTTTTATGGCCTCTAGCCACTCTCCCACAGACCTGCATGCACTGTTTCCCATGGTACCATACTCCACTAGTAAGTTTGATACTCTGCAATAGAAATATACATTGATTCATAAAGACACAGTATAAATAGTAGAGACAGACAAACAGAGGTAAAGACCAACACTAGGGGCCAAACTAAATGTACCCATACATACCTGTCCTAATCAGGTGGGGTTAAAATGAAAAGTTAATACGTTCTTGGATACAAGAATATATACGGCCAAATATTCAAAGATTTTTAGATGTAACTTTTATGCAACTCTGCTTGCATGGCGAATATCTTGCATATATTCGCAAGTCTGTGAAATTCAAAAGAGATGTGGGGAAATTGCTAATATTCCAAGGTTGTGGAAATTAATACATTTAAATGAATCTAAACAGAAAATGAATCGTAACTCAAACTATGCCCAACTGATGCAGGTGTATTTGGTTATGAGGTGACACAATAGCTCAAAGTGTTCAAAAGCATAGAGAAGGCAACTTTACTGAAGAGATTATAATAATAGCTGACAAAAAGGGAAAAAACAAAAAATAGGATTTGGCACTTAACAATGCGAAACATATTAAAAACTACACACATAATTACTCCGTCACTATAGTCTACATATTAAAAGTAATTATCATTATATGAGTTTTCCTATTTTTTAATAAATGCTTCGAAGCCAAGACAAACCTGTCTAGACGGGGCAGTAAATCAATGAAAAATGTCTAATTATACTACATGACTAAAGAAGTATGAACTCATATACTTAGAGGCTGAGTAATCGTGTGGTATTGTTTTCAAGACGTTTCACACTGCTTTAGTGCCCCACCCGGTTTTTACCCACTCCCCAGATAACATAAATGCTGTTTCAATTGTTTCACAGAATATAGATGATATAAAAATGATACTATGTTTTGAAATTTGAGTTAAAAAGCCGATCACTTTAGCAGTGAAAGGGTATCCCAAACAATTTCCATAGAGGTTTGAATTTTGCACTTGTATGTGGAGTTGCATAATGATTCACAAGTCCTCCTCCAGAGTTCAGGAAAAAACACAGGATTAAAAAAAAAATGAGCAGGGTTTTAAATTTCACTTACAGGCCCAACTTTTTTCTCAAGGCAGAATTGAGGGGAAAAATCCCTGCAACTGCCCTTGTGAAACTTGTATCTCTTTTGAATATCTGGCCCATAGCTCTTATACCATAATGAGGCCATTTTAAGGATATGTATAAACTAAAACACTTTTGAACTGCTAGTTTGCTATTCATAATTGTATTGTATTGAATTACATTTATTATGCTAAGCTTTACAGTTGTGACCAAACAAAACAGTAACCTGTGATTCCATTAATGATATTAGAAAATATAATGAATAAAAATTAGCAATATTGTTGACAGCAATGGCCTAAATATTGAGAGCTGTACTTCACTCCCACTTTAGCAACCAGGCTTTTTTTATGTATGATAAAACTCATACTGAAAGAAAAATACATAGTGGTCGTCTGAATGAAGAATGTGAAGCCATTCAGAAGTAAACCCGTGCTTTTGCAGACAAACTTAGGTGCTTAAAACCCCTTATAATTTAACAGGGCTTTAAATCACATAAGCTAATTATACAGACATACAAGGATAAATTATATGAAAAAAGTCAATGAACAAGCAATACCCTGCTATTAATTTAATCTCTGGCAACTAGTTACACCTCATTAGGAAATTACCTCAGACAATGTACAAAATCAAAGTAATGCCTATAATATATCTTTATTCTGCCACTGACATTCAGCTAACAAAAGACTAATAACTAAAGCAAAACAGAAATATTTATTAAATGCATAAGACATAAACTCTGGCCTTTATTTCCAAATCAGATAGCCATAGCACCATCCTAAAAGTACAGATTTACTTAAGTGTTTTCTGGGTTTCCTTTTCCACTCAACATTGAAGGACATACCTTGTCTGCATTGAAGTCTCATACACATATCCCCTTGCCAAGGATATAAATAGCACATTACAGGTGTCAGTAACAAAGTAGGCCACAGGACCTACATCTACAGTCAGTTTCAGCCATTTCAGAATTTCTTATGATCTTAATTATACATCTAAGCGTGTTATTCAGTGGCTAATCACGTTATCAGTATGACTCATGGAATTAACCAGTTAAAGTGTTACAGAACATCCTGCAATGTTTACAAAAACACATTTCGCTAACTGCTGTGTCCTGTGTTGTCCATATCGCAGTGTTATATTTTTGAACATATTGACGCATCTTTTGAAAGTTTTAATCACACATCATCTGGACATTTCTCAACATTTACAGGGGAAAGGGTATCCCAACAACTCCCCTTCCTGGGTTTCTGTTCTCACAATAACCCACTCATCTTAATCCGATGCAAGCATAGCTGCAGGAGGGAGCATGCACTGGATACACAGCGATGTTCAGAAGAAAACATCTCTCTCCTGGATACATTCCAGAGTAAAAGTTGAAGAAAGTAATTCCCTAGTATTTACCTATGATGTGTGAATAAAAAATATATTAAATCTATCAGGAATATGTTAAAAAAAACATACTACAATATGGACAACACAAAATACAGCAAAGTTAAGGAACATGTTTCTTGTTAACACAGCAGGGTGTTCTATAACACTTTAAGCTCAATGAATGGACCAATGCAATGCAAAGAGTCATTTTGTTATACTAATAAACAGTGTTTAGAATAGCATCCCATAACTAGGGCCATGGAAAATTCACTGTACTTTTTCAAGAAATTCATGAATGACAATAAAAAAAATATATGTATATTTCACGGATTGTCACGGAAGTGCCATTTTATTAAAAAAAAAAAAAAAAGTTTCTATTGTAAGTTGCCTAAAATTAATAGCACATCAAAGAAAATCACAGAGGTTGAAAAATTTTAACATTTAATGGTAGCTACTGAGTCAACATTTACATTGTAACGTTTAAAACAATCTTTTAAAATGTAACAAACAAGGGTCGTTTAAATGTTGACTGAAAAAAGTAACAAGCAGACAAAACTGATTAAAAAAAACAAGTTTGAATGACAAATTCGGCAACATTGTTGAGTTTTGTAACAAAATGTTAAAAACAGGGTTAAGTGCAAGTGACAAAACCGAAACTTTGTGTTTTTCTTTACACACACTAAATTATATATGACGTTTTAAAACCACATAACATCGTGCTACTTGAGCGAATCAACCTATACAAAATAATCTAAAGAACAAGAACAGGAAAAACAAGAAGAAGAAATCATATGCGACTTTTTATCCATCTAGTGTGTTGTTCACACACACAGACACACACACACACACACACACACACACACACACACACACACACACACACACACACACACTAATTATCTGGCCCATGATATCTGGCATTGTGCATCTTGTTGCAGTTTCAATACTCATGGTTTGTCTTTGTGGTGTAAAAACCTGTCCATATGCGGAAACTGCTCGTTCTGCATCCATGGAGTTTGGTGGAATTGACAAAAAGCAGCGTGCAATTTTTGCCATGTTTGGGAATCTGATTTCAGACCTCAGCCAGAAATCAACAATAATGACATTTTTGTCACTTTCAGCGGCATGGAGCTTGTAAGATTCAATTTCATCTCTACAGCTTGTGAAATCAGGGATTGTATCTCGTGGCAGAGATGTGACATCCAAGACAGACACCATGATAAATATAAGTCGTAGTTTTATTATTGTTGCAGACATTTCTATGCAGTTGTCTATGGTTTCTACATGATAAAAGCTGGTGAAGAGTAATGTAAAATGTAATGAGTAATGTATTTTTCACGGTAGGCAGTCAAATACACGATTTCCGTGAAATTTGTGAAATCGTGAATTTTCCGAAATCGTGAATTTTCCGTGGCCCTACCCATAACTTATGACTATGCATAGTTTCTTCAAAATCAGATAAGGGAATCCTGAGATATACCCTTAAATGGGTATATCAAAAGGGTATTATGACCAAAACAGCCCGGAAGAAGAGATCATGTAACAAATGTCCATGCACAGTTTGGACAAGCAATTCCCATAATTCATTTGGTTTGTCACAGGCTTCATCACATTTGGGGCAAATAGTTCTAAAGATCATAAACCCAACCAATTAGGGGCAAAAAGTAGGTAAGCTGGCAAAGGAGTTTAACATTGTCTAATGTTGTAGTCACGCCCTGAAAGGGAGGGGAACCATGCCTGAATTGCAGGGAATAGCCAGTCTGTACAGAGGTGAGCACCCAGATGTCTGTGATGCACTGATGCCAATACTCCAGGTGACTCCCTGAAAAGGGGCCCTGGGCTTGTGGCAGCAAACTGCTAGCGTAGCTGCTTGGCTTGTGGCTTAGCCTGAGGCTTTTGCCTCTGAGCCTGGCAGCAGAACTTGTTAAAGGTGCCCCGGTGTGTAGCCACAGGCCGGTTATGAGCAGCCAGCTATGCCAGTGTGTTAGGTTGCTGGGTCCTCGCCCGCCAAGTTGCTGCTGGCTTGCGTATCTGGGGTGGCGGCTTGGGAAGCAGATGCACCAAGTCCTTTGTGGACTCATGTGCGAGATGAGAGTGCTGCAGCATCTCATCAACCACAGGGTCAATAGTATGCCCCGGTGTAACAGTGGCACTTTATATCTATATAGGCTACGCCCGCTTCAGAATGCTTTCTGATACCCGACACGGTTAATTAGGGCAGGTAGCATCCTTGTTAAGGAGCGCTAGTTTAGGTGCCTGCACCAGAGAAGCAATAGCCAAATCTACAGGAGGAAATTCAGCCAACCTGAGTTTCTCCGCATTATGCAGGCTGTACAGTCCCCATGGACCGGGAAACAGCTGTAGCTGTAGCTGGATGACCTCAGGACAAGTGGACTTCGAAAAGAAAATCTACGTGCACTGTGGGGGGTGGGCACCTGAGACGGAGCAGACTCATCCTCAAAGATGGACTGTTTCCATGTCTCATCTGCAGGCCGGCAGGGAGAGATTAATCGCAGGTACTGCACTGTCTGAGTCTACCTCCTCAGAGGGTGACTCTGGATTGCCCACCTCCTCAGAGGCGGAGATGGACAGCAGCCAGTCCTCCTGCTGCCAGTCTGTGCTTATTGCCCATTGTTGCCCCTGATGGGAAATAGCTGCTCAGAGTTTATCCACAGCTAAGAGTCTTGGACCGGTGACTCTTTTTCTTCCTCTTCCTTGAAGAAGGTGCAAAAGGAGGAGAAGGAGAGGCAGAGGATGATGAGGAAGACTGTGAAGATGGCTTCCTACGTGGAATCTTTCCCCAGGTAACTCTCCTGCTCTCCCTTGCCACATAACCATCAGGGGAGGATGCAGCCACATCTTTTACAGATGATGGCAGAGGCCCTGTCCAAGTGGAATGGCCGTGGAGTGCTCTGCAGAGCTGCGAGACACCTGTTTCTCCAGCATGTGCTTATAGAAACCCACGCAGAACTACAGAAGCTGTGGTCAGTGAGTGCCTCCTTAGCATGCTCGGGTCCCAAGCAGGAGGAGCCGTGCTTGTCTTCAAGTGGGAGACTGGCCTTGCATAAGTCACATGGGTAAAACCCCACCATAATGAAAGCAGCAACACAGTGTATAATACTGTAACAACTGTCTGCTCAAGCTGCAGTATCTGTATACAGTACTGTAACAGGGCTGGTGCAGTATACAGTACTGTAACAAAAAGACAGCTGTCTCAGCCTGCACAAGCAGCAAAACTGCTGTACAGTAAGGTAACAGGGCAGACATAGTATATACAGTATTGCAAAAATTATAACAGAGTCAAGATTCGAACCAAGTCTGCTGGTACTGGACCAGGGATGGTACCTCTGTCTGAACCAAGTAGGTGACTGTGCACCGAGTCGGAACGGTAATTAACCGTGATTGAACTGAGCTTGCACTGAGTGTCGGTCTAGTACCGGTTTGGTGCCTTAGTGCCGGTTCGGTATGGTACAGTACCTTTGGTACAGTAATTTGAACCGAGATGAACCGGTCGGTTCAGTACACGTACGGTGCCTAAGCACTGGTACCGTATGGTACGGTACACTCGGTACGGTACGCCTGGTACAGTCCACTTGGTACGGTACACTTCGATATGGCACCAGTCAGTACAGTACACTTGGTATGGTACGGTACAATCAGTACAGTTTGGTACCAGTTGGTACGGTAACCCAGGTACAGAAGGATACACTTGGTACAGTAGACTTGGTACGGTACGGTTCATATGGTACGGTACACTCAGTACAGTCCGGTACCCTTGTTCTCTGTTCGGTACGTGTACCAGGTCAGGAACGGGGTAGGTCTGTGACCTACAGTTGCTGCAGAAGCAGGATATAGGGATGCCTACCTATATAGCTACTGGCAACCTAACAGCCAGAAGACTGAGGGAAGCCTGCTGTTAGAGCCCTAACAGCCTTCGCAGTGGTGCTGCAAGCAGGCACCAAGGCGGCAACAAGACACTGTGGGAGGGACAGCAAGCATTATGATCCGACGCAGAGCTGCTGAGCCCAGCAACTGCGCTAGTGTATCGGTGTGGTAACATCGTTCACTGTTCGGTATGTGTACCGGGTGGGAACAGGGTAGGCCTGAGAAGCAGTATATAGGGATGCCCACCTATATCGCTTCTGGCCAGCCCACACAGTCCGAACGTATGCAAGACTGAGGAAAGCCCGCTGTTAGAGCCTTAACAGCCTTCGCAATGGTGCTGCAAGCAGGCACCAAGACAGCAACGAGACACTGTAGGAGAGACTGCGTTCACGTTTCTGTAAAAAAACAGAAAAAACACACACAAGACAAAAAATGTTCTCACACAAAACAATAATAATACAGTTACAGATTAAATTATATTAAATTCGTTGACAAAAAAAATACATATATATTCAGCTTCAATCGAAGCTAAGCAGCCTGTAAGAGAGCACAAGTCAGCCCACTTAGGTTGCTTGATCCCTGGGAAGGGGCGACTTGTGCTGCTGGCTTCGCGCGGGGCACAAGGCTGCTGCAGTCGTTAACAAGACAACAGGCTGAGTGCATAAATTATGTGTAAATAGTAAACTAATACCACATTGAATAATATCGCATTTAGTAGTGTTAATTACACAAAAGCAAAAATATGAAGGCAGAAGTAACATATTATTTATCTGTCTGTGGCTCTCCCGTCAGGTCAGGTGAAAGGAAATATGATGACGAGATCTGTGTGTGCAGTTCATATATGCCCTCGAAGGGCAGGCATGACTGCGTCACAGGCTCTGATGAGCAGCTTTGATATATTTTTCAGGATCTGGGTCTTTAGATAACTACCCATTAGGTAATGGTTACATTTCTTACTTGATAGGGAACCAGTAAATACTACATTCTATTTTCACCGTCATTGAATTATGAAACAGACACATGAAATATCCTCTTTTTGTACTGGACACAGCGATCTTTAGCAGAAATATTTCCAATCTTCGATGCAGCTGGTGTCTTTTTCTTTGGAGACATTTTCAAGAAATCGTGCATTTCTGTGCAGCGTGTGTTTATTGTTAAGTGATTAAAAAAAAACAACCTATAAAACAAAACACATATAATTATACTTTACCTATTGGATGCATTTATTAATGTTTTCAAGCTACTAGGGTTGCGGATGAGTTTGTCCAGTATGCTGACTATCTCTTCAAACTTGGGCCTACTGTTTCTGTCTTTCTGCCAGCAGTCCATCATCAGCTGGTAGAGAGCAGCAGGGCAGTCCATAGGGCCTGGCAAACGATAGCCTTCTTCTACAGCTTTAATCACCTGGTGAAACAGAGAGGGCCATTTAGATACTGAGTTACTGTACATTTAGCAATACACCCTGGAGATGATCTCATAATGATGAGAATAGAAATAGATTCCAAAATGTTGTTAAAGTAATCTAATGCATCACTGCTGGCACACTGTTAACAGTGATTAATTGCAGCTGGAATGTGCCTCAATGGTTACAGCACTTGGATGCAGGGCAAAATATTTCTAGTTCTGACTTTGGGGCTTTGGCTCATAAGCAAGTTCTGACCCCACCTGCTACATTCTTGGTGCATGGAAGTTCATCATATCACTATTCAAGGAAGTCCAAGGAAGTTGAGCATGTCACTTTTCATAGTATATATATACTGGGTGTATGATAATTCATTGTGTATCATTGAATATTGATACTTTCTTTACATGATATATCATTTGTCATTTGTATCGTGATACAAGACCAAAAGCACGACATAGCTTACTGTACAGTAATCCGTCGCATATCCGACTGCGCTGGGACCTGAGGAATATGTAAAAAGTCGGATGAATGAATCCTGTTTTAAATACTATTATACAGTACTGTAACAATTACTATATTCACACAATTATTGTTTTGAGATTCAGCTTTTGTAAGAGAGCTCCCCTAAATCCCTTGTTTAGAAAGATACAGGGTATTAATGCTTGTGACAGAGTAGCTGTCTGCCGTGTGGATGCATTCATTCACTGCTGAGTGACAGGCAGGAGATCGAGACAGAGGTTGAAGTTGATACGCACCGCAGGCGAACAGGATTTATTTACATTTGACTTGAAATCAAGTCAACACACTGAACAGCTCACATGACACTACCAGCAATGGTAGCACATTGAGTACATACAACACAGTGTATGAAAACTTTAGTAGGATCTACAATATCTGAACTAATCTTACCTGTTCAATAATAAACTAACGTTGCTGAAGAAGTTGATCATGGCTGATAAACGGTTAGGGTGGATATGTGACGGGCGGATACGCGACGGATTACTGTAGTTTACAAAGTGGTTCTTGAATGTAGAGAAACTGTGTTTTGTAGTTGGTATGAATACATAATCCCATAAGATTTTTGTCTTTTAACAAAAAAGTCTATTCTTAAATCATCACTGCATCATACAAGTGGCCCATCAGGACCAATACACGTATCATGATATAATACAACAAAGATATAATTAAAGATAAAGATAAAATATAAAGAAATTGCCACTGTCATACATATTCATGTCAAGACTGGTGCGTGGTTTTGTAGTGGGTAGATTTATTGTCTGTATCTATTAATTAATAGCACCTGCTTCAGACTGATTTGGCATGCAGAGGGGAAAAAATAAAACGCCAGCTACGAAGGATATTCAAATAAATTGGAACATTGAAGAGAGTCGGAAATCGTGTGTAATGGGTAAGTGCATTCATTTGTTACATATATATATATATATATATATATATATATATATATATATATATATATATATATATATATATAGTACTGTGCAAAAGTTTTAGGCAGGTGTGAAAAAATGCTGTAAAGTAAGAATGCTTTCAAAAATAGACATGTTAATAGATTATATTTATCAATGAACTAAATGCAAAGTGAGTGAACAGAAGAAAAATCTAAATCAAATCCATATTTGGTGTGACCACCCTTTGCCTTCAAAACAGCATCAATTCTTCTAGGTACACTTGCACAAAGTCAGGGATTTTGTAGGCATATAGTCAGGTGTATGATTAAACAATTATACCAAACAGGTGCTAATGATCATCAATCAATATGTAGGTTGAAACACAATCATTAACTGAAACAGAAACAGCTGTGTAGGAGGAATAAAACTGGGTGAGGAACAGCCAAACTCTGCTAACAAGGTGAGGTTGCTGAAGACAGTTTACTGTCAAAAGTCATACACCATGGCAAGACTGAGCACAGCAACAAGACACAAGGTAGTTATACTGCATCAGCAAGGTCTCTCCCAGGCAGAAATTTCAAGGCAGACAGGGGTTTCCAGATGTGCTGTCCAAGCTCTTTCGAAGAAGCACAAAGCAGGCAACGTTGAGGACCGTGAAGCGCAGTGGTCGGCCAAGGAAACTTACTGCAGCAGATGAAAGACATATCATGCTTACTTCCCTTCGCAATCGGAAGATGTCCAGCAGTGCCATCAGCTCAGAACTGGCAGAAAACAGTGGGACCCTGGTACACCCATCTACTGTCCGGAGAAGTCTGGTCAGAATTGGCCTTCATGGAAGACTTGCGGCCAAAAGCCATACCTCCGGCGTGGAAACAAGGCCAGCGACTCAACTATGCACGAAAACACAGGAACTGGGGTGCAGAAAAATGGCAGCAGGTGCTCTGGACTGATGAGTCAAAATTTGAAATATTTGGCTGTAGCAGAAGGCAGTTTGTTAGCCGAAGGGCTGGAGAGCGTGCGAATGAGTGTCTGCAGGCAACAGTGAAGCATGGTGGAGGTTCCTTGCAAGTTTGGGGCTGCATTTCTGCAAATGAAGTTGGGGATTTGGTCAGAATTAATGGTCTCCTCAATGCTGAGAAGTACAGGCAGATACTTATCCATCATGCAATACCATCAGGGAGGCATCTGATTGGCCCTAAATTTATTCTGCAGCATGACAACGACCCCAAACATACAGCGAAAGTCATTAAGAACTATCTTCAGTGTAAAGAAGAACAAGGAGTCCTGGAAGTGATGGTATGGCCCCACAGAGCCCTGATCTCAACATCATCGAGTCTGTCTGGGATTACATGAAGAGAGAGAAGCAACTGAGGCTGCCTAAATCCACAGAAGAACTATGGTTAGTTCTCCAAGATGTTTGGGCCAACCTACCTGCCGAGTTCCTTCAAAAACTGTGTGCAAGTGTACCTAGAAGAATTGATGCTGTTTTGAAGGCAAAGGGTGGTCACACCAAATATTGATTTGATGTAGATTTTTCTTCTGTTCACTCACTTTGCATTTTGTTAATTGATAAATATAAACTATTAACATGTCTATTTTTGAAAGTATTCTTACTTTACAGCATTTTTTCACACCTGCCTAAAACTTTTGCACAGTACTGTATATATATATATATATAAAATGGGGATTGATTTTATTCTTAATACAAGGGCTGTAAAACGTGACTGACGTGTATCTGGGTAGCGGATATCTGAGTGCTGACTGTGCTTGAATCCACACATATACGCATCCCCAAATAATGCTTGACCTATGGACTTTGAGGTTCTTCTTTATTGGCATTTTACACTGTTAAAGATAATTCCTGAAGACAATAAATTGGAAAGGTTTGTCAGCCTCAGAAAGAATGAAAACAAGCAGCTGAAAGAATCCAAGCACAAGAACTGTAAAGTGTAGTGTCAAGCGATTCTCCATTCATGTGTACCACAATTAACTGTGATAAAGAAGATAGATGGGTCGAGATAGCTAGAAAGATACAGTTACAGTTAAATGTACAGATATATTAAGATAAATAGATAAGAAAAATGGTGGAAAAAAAATAAGTATAACAATTGTGACTACAACTGTACATAATGCATAAAGGTATTTTATCACTCACATTGTAAATATTAGACAAATTGGTAAAACATATTACAGCTACTATTAAAAACTATGATTTATGGTTATGCCTCGTTCTTTTTGTTTAACTTCAATCAACAATTTACAATGTCTATAATTCCAAACCTTGCAAGGAAGTCTTCTTTTGCTAGAAAGCTTTAAATATTTGTGTTGCACAAAATACCTGAGGGCAGACTTCAATAATAAAGCAGGATTATGATCCTATCTCACACACACACACACAAACACACACACACACACACACACAGTCTTCACAACACAAGAATGAACCCTGTCAGCAAGTCCAGCAAGACAGCCTGAGCCACACACTCCAAGGAGATCTGTGCAATACGCATGAAAGAATTAAATAAAGCATCAAATAATTCCTTCTCCAAGTGTTCTGAGACACATTAATGATGCAGCAGAATGAATGATCTAAAACTAGGATGAAGCCATCATACACACTGAAAAAAAGGTCATCCTATCTGATATAAACATGACTAGAATTTGCACCTCCTTCAGGGCCAAATTAAAGTATTTAAATATGCTCCCTTGTACTGTTTCCCATTTTTCTGATGGTTGCTTTGAATGTAAAGCAGCTCCTCTACACAGAACATATTTGAGAAGCAATAATCAGTTCTGCTCTGTCAAAGCGCAATACCACTGATTAGGCGTGAAGCCTACCATTTGGCTGTGCCTACAGCTATGGACACATATCACAAAAATAAAATATATATATATATATATATATATATATATATATATATATATATATATATATATATATATATATATATATATATGTGTGTGCATATGTACATATATGAACATAATTTATATATTTTATTAACATCATGTAATCAAAATGATATCACAAAAGTCTACTAGAAGCCATAATAGTAATACAGTATTTCATGTTAGATTTCGAAATGTCACATTTTTCAATTTTTGTCAGTTTTTCTTTAAGTACGGTAGATACCGGTTATTAGCAACCCTGATAAAGACAACGTTCGGTTACTAGCAACATTTTCCCAGGAACCAATCCCATCCCATAGACTTTAATGTTAATAGAATTCTGATATTAGCAACTGCACACCGCTTATTGACAACTTTATTACTAGCTGCTAGTGCTACAGAGCGCACTTGCATGATTTATGCGCATACTTCATGCAGCTTTTATAACACACTGACTTCACAACTGCGTATTTCTGATGGACTGAGGCAGAATCATGGCTTTGAAACTGGCTATGAAGCTGCACGCAAAATTGAGATGGATTTACAGTGGGAGGTGGTACATTGTAAAAAGCAGACAACGTTGGACAATTTCTTATTTTAAAATTGTGTTCTTTAGAATTGATTGTAAGCACAACACATATTTTTATGTTGTTGTAAGGACAACTGTAGTACTTCGTATGTAGTACATTGTATACATTGTGTAGTACTGTTTGTATAAGCCTACTTCCTTTTTTGTTTTATTATTAACCTGTTTATCTCTTTTTATTTTATTGTTATTGGTAAATTAAAAAAAAAACACTAACAATATAAAATATAAAGTTTGACAATCACATTCTATAAGATATGTAATCAAGATAACATGATAGAGGATGTCCTGCCACTATTTACAGTTGCTGGGGCAGTATAGACTTTATGAAGTCATTTTTGTCAGTGTGTGACATCCACCATCTTTCTCCTGTAGTTCTAGCTGACTGCACCCTCTTCCTGGTTATCTAACTTCCTGTTCAGAAGGATATAAAAAGTAGGTTGCACATGTGCGGGGGGCTAGAGAGAGCTACACATGCTGGTTCTTGTTAGTGGCCGTCAGTCATTTTATAACTGACCTTATTTCCATTCCCTTATTTATTTCAGGTGCTATTTGCTAGCCTTTTAGCCTGTTGAAGGGGGAATATATATTCTTAGTAAAGACAATTATGTTTCTTTGCTACTTTCTTTATTCTGCTAATTTTAAGTTTTTGTTGTGTTTCTTCTAGTTGGAAACCCTGTTTGTTAGTTTCGTCACAGTTTTTCTCTCACCTCCGTGCCCGGATATAACTACCACAAACAACTTCTACCCCTGGTTCGTCAACTATTGCAAACTTACCATTCGGATTACAAATACTTTCAACTGTTCCAGGAAAGATTACCGGGCCTGTCTACAATGTCTGCCTTTATCGTCAGTCTTACCCAGGTGAGATCAAACTGGTTTATATAAAACAGTTATTTGAGACTTTAGAGCAATAGCCAGCTTAATTGAGAAGATCTAT
Organism: Acipenser oxyrinchus oxyrinchus; assembly: GCA_030684275.1. Taxonomy (NCBI): domain Eukaryota; kingdom Metazoa; phylum Chordata; class Actinopteri; order Acipenseriformes; family Acipenseridae; genus Acipenser; species Acipenser oxyrinchus. The sequence goes on from CM060248.1 coordinate 49,465,764, forward strand.
AGCCAGCTTAATTGAGAAGATCTATAGCCAGCTTAATCGAGAAGATCTATAGCCAGCTTAATCGAGAAGATCTAAAGCCAGCTTAATCGAGAAGATCTAAAGCCAGCTTAATCGAGAAGATCTAAAGCCAGCTTAATCGAGAAGATCTATAGCCAGCTTAATCGAGAAGATCTATAGCCAGCTTAATCGAGAAGATCTATAGCCAGCTTAATCGAGAAGATCTATAGCCAGCTTAATCGAGAAGATCTATAGCCAGCTTAATCGAGAAGATCTATAGCCAGCTTAATCGAGAAGATCTATAGCCAGCTTAATCGAGAAGATCTATAGCCAGCTTAATCGAGAAGATCTATAGCCAGCTTAATCGAGAAGATCTAAAGCCAGCTTAATCGAGAAGATCTAAAGCCAGCTTAATCGAGAAGATCTATAGCCAGCTTAATCGAGAAGATCTATAGCCAGCTTAATCGAGAAGATCTATAGCCAGCTTAATCGAGAAGATCTATAGCCAGCTTAATCGAGAAGATCTATAGCCAGCTTAATCGAGAAGCCATTTTTAGGCAAGTTGTAGATCAGAAGTTTGTTTAAAAGGAAGAACATGTAAAGTCTTGTCTCTTGTCTTGTTAATTTTGATCAAGACATTGCTGGATAAGTCTTAGGCTGCCGAATTACAGAAGGTCGTTCAGTACACTAGCACTCCCTAAATCTCATCCTACTACATCCATTAGTTGTCAGACACCTATACTATCTCCAGTTCAATTTACTTTAGTCCAGGGTTATCATTAGCTCCCCCTAGGGCGGTCCAGAGGAGGGGGCTCATAAGAAACCTCCAGTTAATATAGCCTTTCTAGTGTATGGGTTAGGAGAAGAAATAACGGATCCCTTGATTTACATAGAGAGATGTGAGGAGTTTTTAGCATTATGTCCGCTGCCTCAAAGGGAACTAATAGCTACTTTTTCCACTGTTTTAAAAGGATCAGCCAAGAGTTGGTGGACTGTGGAACATGTAATATCTCCTCTTGGGAGCAGTTCAAGACCAACTTTTTACAAACCTTCTTGCCCTCTAATTTCCAAACTGAGGTGGAGGAGCGTGTCACATCTAAGGTGCAGGCAGCTAGAGAGTCTTTAACCCTTTAAGGACCGTAATCGTGTAAACACTATCATACCGAAGTGTCTTACTGGGCCCGCGATCGGGTAAACACGATAAAAAACACATTTCATTTTATTGACTTACTGGGCCACCATACTTTGTCGCACAGGTTGGAAACACATATCATTGGAGAGGAGAGGGATTGAGTTTTACTCCCTGATATTACTTTTTTCATGTGATGTCACTGAGACGGGTATTTCAATTTAAAGGACGGAGAAAACTTACAGCAGCACACAGAAACAAAACATCACAGGAACTTGTTTAGAGATAAGAAAGAAACAGAAAAACACTGTAAATCCAATGTATTTGACTTATTATTTATTCTGTCTCGTGTTATAATATATAATGTTTCATAAACTAAATGTGTTATCAGTATTTATTTTTTCCTTATTACAGATAATAGTGGAATGAAAAACTATTATTTTATTTCTAAATATTTATTTTGATAAAATAATCGAGAGTAATGTCCATTATTGCTTAGGTAAAATAATGTCTTGTATTTTGCCCATATTTTTAAAAAAATCAGCAAAACTTTTAGGGAGTGTTGTAGGGTCCTTCAGGTAACAGGTACATTTTTTTTGTACTTTTATCTGTTTGAAACTCCAAAATCTACTAAATAATAATAACAAAAACGTATTCATTTTTGAAAAAAATGATTTTTTTTTTTTTACTTATTGGAGTGGAACATTTTACAGTTCCTTTTATAGTTATATTTGTATAGTTCCTGTATTGTATAATATTCTCTGGAGCAGGGTGGCCAACAATCGTCCTGGAGAGCCGCAGGGTCTTCCGTTTTTCGTTCCTTCCGAGTTCTCAATTACTCAATTGAACCCAGTAGTTTCTTAATTGGTCAACACTAACATTTTTCCCAGGTCTCTGGCCATTGATGATTTCAAGAAAACCTGCAGAATTGTGGCTGTCCAACCCCATGGTTGACCATCCCTGCTCTAGATCGTCCTGAACCAAAAAATACAATTTTCAAGCCTGTACTACTAAAAATAGTTTTTCTTTTTTTATGAATTTCAAAGATAGAAAGCAGTCAGGTAAAGAGGTAAAAATGTGTATAAAAGATCACTAAATCACGAGGTGAAACAATGTCTTGTAATTTGCCCAAACATCAATATTTTCCAACAAAACTTTCAGGAAGTATTGTAAGGTCCCTCAGGTCATAGTATAACGTGTTTTATACATGTATCTCTTTGAAAACACTAAGTGGACTACTTTATATAATATATAACCAATTCCAAGATGCTACTCTAAAAAATAGATTTTTCATGAATATTTATAGGAAAAGAATCAAATACAGCCAAAAAACGCCTGGTCCTGAGGGAGCATCCCACTGAAAAATGCTTGGTCCTTAATGGCTTAAGAGACTTTGTTTATGATTATTGTCTGATGGAAACCTGACATGGAGGAAAAATTGTAAGGAGGATCCTGAATCACCTAAATCCTCGCTAGCTGGGTGCTTGAGAGGAACAATAAATTCTGTGACTGGAGCCCAAGACGCCTAGGGTTTGGATCCCTTGAACTGAGCTCCTAGACACCCGACCTTCGTGTCAGGACCTATGGTCGCTGGGCCTGACTCCCAGGTCGGGGCACCACCTGGCACAGTTGGCGTTTCCTGCGCTCCTGACGCCCCATCCACTGCGTCCGGGTCCCCTGTCGCTGGGTCTCAGTCCCGCCTTGAAGACGCCCGATTGTGGACCAACCATCCCTCAAGGATGTGAGAAGGACAATAGGGGACTTGAGGGAGGGTGGATGTGTTTTAAGGGAGGGGGGAGGTGGCCGTTGCTGCGCACAAGGTGGGGGATATGTGGTGGGGGATATGTAGCAGGGCAGAGGAGAGCCCTGCACGTAATTAGTGGGGCAGGGCAAAACCCTGCTGTTAAATGTATTATTGTGGGGTGTATTGTGATTTAAAATGTATTGTGTTGTGTTTATTTAGAATGTGAATGTGTGTTATTGTTTGGCAGCGTGGATGGGGATAAAGCCCCACCCCTCTAAACACATGTAGAATGTGACCATCTCTGGATTGATTAATTTATTGCTAATCCGGAGATGGTCACATGTATAAAAACCTGCAGCTTTGGCTGAACAGGGTGGGTGTTTGAGTGGAGGAACGAAAGTAATAGAGAGCGAGTTAAAACAAAAGTAAAAAGAAAATGAGATTATAGGATCAGTGAAGGCAACTGCTCAGCCTGTGAGCAGTATTTTTGTCTACACTTTTTATTTATTATTGTTTGAATAAAAACATGCACCAGCGCTTTCAACTCGCAAGTAGCTGCCTGTGTGCCTCTGTGTAACTTCCTGGTCTGAGGACGTCACCACAAAGCCATCCTGCCACACCATTATATCCTCAATTATCCTCCAAACACAGAATTTGGATTGAATATGATATTAAAAAAACTTTAACACTAAAACAAATAGAGCTGAACACTAGCTGTTAATTAACAAAAGATAATTCTAAACTAATAACAACCTGTTACAGACATTAAATAAAGGATTATCGTGGCAACCGACTGTCAAATGTATTCAATTAAAACCAGATCTTCCTAAGACAAAATGTTAATTCTTTATAATTTAACTTTCTTGCCTGACTGATGCAGGCACTGGTCTGAAATAACAATGAGAAATGCATTTACATGTTCTCTACCTCCTGTGTGTGTTTGGCACCTATGGTATATTTAGGTCTATCCTGTTTCTACGGATGCCGTCCCTTTGCTTTCCAACAAAATTGTCATCAAAAACTATTCATCAGTTCTAGTTGCCTGTCATAGACATATGCAACATACATTAGATCAGCCAACGGGTCTTTATAGAAGTAAGAGCAAGTGCCATCTAATGTTCAGCTACTTTGGATGTTTCCTTTTGTATTGCTGGCACTAGATGGTGCTGCCATTTACTAATATACAGACACTTTGGCTGATCTAGCCTACGCTACTTTATATATATATATATATATATATATATATATATATATATATATATATATATATATATTGTAAGACAGCAGGGAGGAGGTTAAAATCCTCCCTGTGTCGGATATGTGCGCAGGCACCTTTTTTGTTAGTTTCCTTTATTGTTTGATTGTTTTGCTTTATTGTTTAATTTTGATTTGTTAATTGTTTTATTATTAATTATCCCCCTGCACCTGGTGCTTATTATTAAATTACAGCCAGGTGCAGGGTATAAAAAGAGAACAGACAGTTTGTTCGGGACTGGTGAGGAGAAGAAGGCAGGAGGGGTGCTCTGCTTCCGAGCAGTCGGGATTAAGTAAGTCTCAAGAGAGTGTTTTGGTGTGTGTAGCAGGTAAACGGCTTAGCGAGGTTCCTTTTTGTGGGTTAGTTAGTGCTCGAAAAGAGCCAGGTGTTTATTTTGTGTTTTGTTTTGTTTATTGTGTTTATTAAAAAAAATAGCGCAACCGCGCTTGAAAAATCCATTTCTGGTGTTTTTAAAGGGGCAAGAACCGTGAGTGGTGCCGGCCAGTTTCACAATATATATGAGTGATTGCAGGAAGAACCACACAGAATTTTGCAAACATCTTTAAAGGGGACAGTAAATTATGAACAAGTGTTTTAAAGCTACTTACTGTTTAACAAACATATTCATATATAATTAAATGTACTTACATCCTGATTGCTCATTTCCCAGTAAGGCCTCTCCCCATAAGACATCACTTCCCACATGACAATCCCATAGCTCCACACATCACTTGCTGATGTAAACTTGCGAAATGCAATGGCCTCTGGAGCTGTCCACCTGATAGGAATCTTTCCTCCCTTTGAACCCAAAAGAGAAATGCTATTTTATTTTTTTAATCTCAAAGACATGGGAAAGAGATGTTGAATTTTTAAATAAATGCAACTGACAGAAGGCAGCTTATTACGACAGAAAGAAGGCTGCAAGCAGTTGCACACACTGACTGCTAACTGACTGCCCTGGAGGTTTGCCTTTTCCAAATCTGGCTTAGCTCTCTAATGCTGACAGGATCAACATCTTAATTTACTAGTTTTGGAGGCAATGGCTAGAAGATTACACCATTTTTGTATGTAAAATGTGGTAAAATGAGTAAAATTGTGGTAAAATGCCTTGAAAGAAAATGTGACATCAACACTGCTAAAAATAACATAACGACCAATTGCTTATTTTTTAATTAATATCTTGAACACTTGCTGTCCCATATTGATGTTTATTTTTAAACACTTCCTAAGAGGCTTCACATACATTTTTCGCCAACTATATAAAACCGACTCAAAAGGCAGTTTCATACTTGCAAACACAACACTAAATTAAGAAAAAAAAATCATAAATATATTTTATAAGTTCAAAAAGAGCTAAAATAGGAAGTTGAAAAAGCCATCAAAATATGTGATCCACATACATTATATACAAGCCACATTTCTTACACCTGTCTAACTCAGCTTTAACATACCCTAGTAGTGTATGCTGCTTCTGGATCATCTTCTAACACTCGGGAGAGGCCAAAGTCTGAGACTTTACAGACAAGGTTACTGTTAGCCAGAATGTTGCGTGCGGCGAGGTCCCGATGCACGTAGCCCATGTCAGAAAGGTACCTCATACCCGATGCTATCCCTCTCAACATTCCCACCAGCTGAATCACTGTGAACTGACCATCATTCTTCTGCAAGTAGAACATCAACAAAGACAAAGGGTAACCACTTAAAAAGTTTATTTTAGTGTTACTACATTGAAACGTCATATCTTTAGGTATGCGCAGAACTTTCAGATTTCCCTTATACTGAATAGATTTATTTTAAAAGGAATAATAGCACAAGTAAATAAATAAATTATGATGCACGGCTCTGGAAACTACAATATTGTTTTTCAATATATGTAGATGGATACTAAAGTATTTGGTGGCACTAAGTAGCAAGTCAGTTTGACCATGCTTCCACATATTAAATGTGTGGGTCAGCAAACAGTTTTCTGATTCTGTTAGCAACATGAGTTTCTAATCTTGATGCCATGCAGCTTGGAGGACAAATACATCAGCTTGTCGGGAACTTGTGAAATGCAATGGCCTCTGGAGCTGTCCACCTAATAGGAATCTTTCCTCCCTTAGATTTTCTATGAAAGGATATGCAGACTTGAATTAAAGGGGTAGTTTAGTAGATACACTGATGGTTGGCCTGCCTTTGCAAGATTAACTCCGATACAGAAGTTCATAGCATTAGATTGTGCTAAGGGGCACAATCTATATTTTCCATTTACTAATACCCCTGCTCTGTGTGCATAGGGATGTTGTGCTATTTAGATTCAGAAAAAAATAGGACAACCTTTAAATCCTAGAAGATTTTAAAGGTTCTGAAATCTTTCAGGTTCCTATAAGATTCAATTGGGTTAAAAGGCCTACAGATCTACTTTACATACTGAGCAGCTATTGTTCCCAGTACTTTTTTCTAGATTTATACTATTATTTATTTCTGAAATAAATAAAATGTTCTTATGCACTTTTTTTCAAAATAGTTTTATATTTATAAAATACAATACGTATATAGTGTTCCGTCATAAAAAAAGATCACAAATGAGTTTGTGGTTATAATCATAAACCACCAATAAAAACATACACAAACCTACGTTCAATCTAGACTTAAAAGATGATATACTGTGCTGGCTAGCGTGATAACAATAGTATACTTATAATTTACAACGCTCAGACTAGATGCAGATTTTTTTAAAATTAAGATTTAAGAGAATTTTCTAGGTGTGTTACAGTCCTGTTACCCTTAAACAAAACAGAACAATGGTATTCATTGCATTGTTGTGGTTCAGGTACCATGCAATATAAGCCACCTTGACCACCTTTATAATTCAATCTCATTATTATTGCATGGTGAAATTCTTAGTCCCCGTAAACATTCATTTGCAATCACAGGATACAACTGTGTGAATCCTACCTTTAAAAATGTATCAAGAGAGCCATTTTCCATGTATTCAGTTACTATCATTACAGGTTTACCTAGAGAGAAAAAAGAAACATATATGAAACCATGTGCTGGTGTTTTTGTTGATTTAGATCTGATGTTCAATAATTCTGTCCCTCCCAATGACATAGGCCCCGTCCACACGACATAATCCATCTGAAGAACTGTACTCAAAACCGTTCTAATTAATCCAGTTCAAAGCGTCCACATTAAAGTACCGTTTCATGTTTAGTCGGGCTTAATGCATACACACACACACTATTAAAATAGATCGGTTACAGTTCCTAGAAGCACAATGAACAAGGAAATTAATACGATAGTATCCCACAATGCATTGTATTTTATTTTAAAATAATGTGTTATGCCCCATATTATTAGAGGTCCATATTGCTAAAAAAAAAAAAAAAGTATTTTTGAAAAAGTAAATGCGAACACACACACACACACACACAAGTTTTCAGGTTTTATTTTTAATCAGGTGACTTCCCTTAAACAAATTGAGCTGATTCTGTTTCATAATTAAACTCAGAAAAAGCTGTTAATTACAAAACAATCTTTGTTTTTACCTTCATAGCTTGCCTGAGCCTAATTGTGGTCCCCTTAATTTTATTTCAAACAGAGCTGACAAATGACATGAATTGTTCAAAGAGATAAAGGTAGAAGCAAAAGTATAGTAACTAGAAATGTTTTGGGTTTTTAAAGCTGCCCTGTGTCATAACAAAGTGCATTCCATCACTGCACCACCTTCTTATATACTGGTTGTTCTCATGTAGTCAAGTACTGTAGTAACCTTGTTATCTACACCTGTGGCCAAACATGTTGCATTACCCTAGAATTTTAAGATTGCAACATTGTTTAAAAAATGAATTATATGAACATAATTTAGATATTTTATTTAACATCATGTAATCAAAGAAACTACAAAATTATATTGCAAAAGTGTACCGCAATCCATAATAGTAGTACTTAGTATTTGCAGCGCATTCCATCTTTTTGATGATGCCCGATGTCATCAAAAAGACGTAAAGCACAGGTCTCTAGTCATTTTTTCTCCAGAAATAGACGAGAAAACCATTCAAAGGGGCGGATCTGAGCAATACACATAGCCCTGGCACCACAGAGATAACACAGCCATAAATAAACAAGACAGCTGCTTCCGCATCCAGGGCTCAAATAATATCACAGACATTTGCAGAGCTTTTTGAGATGTTATAGTAATAAAATAATGACTTATGACTTGGATCACATTATTGGTGATAAAACGAGTGATCAGGAGATGATTTATCGGTATGCACGACTATGAAGAGGTATGTGAAAAATACAGCGAACAAGGGGTGGGGCGGGGCTGGAGATGCAGTACTGAGTGTTCTGTTGACATTTCTTCACTTGTTGGGCTTGGTGGCAAGGGGCTCCATCATTTTGGAAGCAGAAATCACCATTGGGAAAATGCTTCTGAGCCATAGGGAGGAGGTGGTCTTGGAGCGTTTTCAGGTACTATTCATTGTTCATAGCGGTCCCCTTGGTTAAAACGTGTAGGGATCCTGTGCTTTGTCAGAAAAGCGTCTCCAGATATGGACAGTTTCCAGATGCTTCGTTGTTGGGCCGGTAAAAACTCTGGCTTGTATCTTTCTCCTTTGCGCCTTCAAACTCTTAATCCACCTTGGTTTCCAAAACAGCTGAAGGGTGACTTGTCAGAGAAAATTACTTTGGCCCAGTCATCTTTGGTCCAGTCTTTGTATGTGTGACAAAATTTCAGGCGATCTCTGATGTTTTTCTTACTCAGAAGGGGCTTTTTAGCAGGCCTCCCTGACAACAGACCATTCTCCAAGAGATGCCTTCTCACGGTGCTTGCATACTAGGGTTGCCATCTTTTCCACAGACCAAACCGAGACATATTTCTCAGTCAGCCTAGGTCTATCAAAACTGCTGTATACTGTAATACAGATTAACACAATACCACCAGATCTCGGTACAAATCAATGATCAAGTAGTACACAGAGTATTGTGCTGCTGATATTTCTAGCAATCAAACCTGCAAGCCACAGTGGATACAGCAAAGTAAGACATGCCCGCACTATTCACTAGTTCATTATAATTAGGGCTTCTGATTTTCTTCTTTTTTTATAATTCTGTTTATTGAGTTTTTCATTACATACATAAATTAAGTGAGATATCATGACAATCAAATCAACAAGACACAAAAAGTTAGAGAGAAAAGTAAATATATAGAAGCCCAAAAGAGAAAAAATGAAAGAGTGTCATAAGAAAAGAAAAGGGTACTGTGGTTATACTAACATGGTACAAAGCACAAAATGATCATGGGAGCTCTGGGGGCTTGAGGCTGTCAACATAGCTCAAAAAGGGTTGCCAGTTTTTGTAGAACACATCAGTACACCCACATGATTTTTACTTTATTTTTTCTAGTCTAAGATTTTTCATTAAGTCTCTGAGCCAGTGGAGATGACAGGGGGCAGATTGCTTCCAATTGAGTAGAATTAGCCGTCTGGCTAGCAAAGTGGCAAAGGCCGCAGTGTCAGATTGAGCAGACAAGGAGACACCATCAGGACTTACACAGAACAGAGCAGTGAGCGGATGTGGATCAAAAGGAATCTGCAATGTTTGAGACAGGGCCTCAAAAACAGTACAGAAGGGAGCCAGCCTAGGACAGGTCCTGTACATATGGATAAGAGATGCTGGGTTTGTTTACACCTGTCACAGGCTGGGTCCACCGCCGAATATATTTTAGATAATTTGAGTTTGAAAAGATGAATGCGATGCAAGATTTTGAATTGGATTAGGCCATGCCTGGCTTAAATAAAGGAAGTATGTACATTCAAAAGAGCAGATTTCCACTCGTTATCTGAGAGGTCGACTCCAAGATCCTCTCTCCAACGAAGTCTAAGTGGGTCCAGGGAGGGGCTTTTTTGGTTTAGCAAAGTATTATAAAAGTTTGGATATTACACCTCTATGATTATTTAGTAGGGATTCAATCATGGATTCAGGAGGTGCAGAGGGGAAGACTGTAACTGTAGTGTGTGCAAAATCCCTGACCTGCAAATAATGAAAAAAATGAGTGCATTGTAAGCCAAATGTATTAGTCAGCTGGTCAAATGAGGCAAAAGTGTTATTAATATATAGGTCTCTAAGGGTTTTAATACTGCAACTATGCCAAGTTTTAAAGGCCAAATATTGTAAAGAGGGGGGAACAGATGATTTAAATGTAAAGGGGCAAGCAAAGATGTAGATTGCAGGCTGAAGTGACGTCTACACTGTGCCAAAATTCTCAATGAGTGTTGCACAATAGGATTTGCACTGAAACAAGAGTGGGTCAGAGCACATAAGAGAGGCTAGAGATGAGGAAATGCAGGAACCAGTTTCAATTGTCAGCCACGCAGGGGCAGGCTGCTGGAAATGTGAGTTTAGCCAAAATGTCATATTATGAATATTAGCTGCCTAATAATATAGTTGAAAGTTAGGAAGTGCAAGTCCACCCAATGGTCTGGATCTTTGAAGAAGAGCCTTTCTAAGACGAGGCAGTTTCCCATTCCAAATAAATGAGGAGATCATGCTGTCAAGAGTATTAAAAAATGATTTAGTTATAAAGAGAGGGATGCACTGAAAGAGGTACAGAATTTTTGGAAGAGTATTCATTTTAACCGTATTTACTCGGCATGCTAATGATAAGGGGAGAGTAGACCAGCAAGTGAAATCTTGTATAGTGCGTTCCAATAATGAAGCAAAATTGGACTTAGAGGCTTTCTAAAGAACGTGTGACTGAGATCCCTAAGTGAATTTATGATGAAAAATCTTAAAGGGATATTTATCCAAACAACTGTGATGCGCTGCTGAATTAATGGGAAACATTTCACTTTTAGTTAGGTTAAGTTTGTGTCCAGAAACGCTGTATAAATTGTTCATAATAGAGACTGCATGTGGGAGAGAAGATTCAGGGTTTGAAATGTATAATAAAAGATCATTGGCATAAAGACCTTGTTCTCCTACCACTCTGCATCACCCCCTGTACATCCCTACAATCCCGTAAAGAGATAGACAGCGGTTCACCTTGTTCTCCTCCCTGCTCCGCATCACCCTCTGTACATCCTTACAATCCTGTAAAGAGATAGACAGCGGTTCATCTTGTTCTCCTCCCCACTCTGCATCACCCCCTGTACATCCCTACAATCCCGTAAAGAGATAGACAGCTATAAGCTAGTTTTGCATTTGACCTTAAGGAGAGGTCAAAGGCCATGGTCAAGGCATTTTTGAATAGAGCATATATGTGTTCCTATATGTGTTCCATAGTATCTAGTAACCCTATCTGCACTCTGTAAGGAGTTATGAGCTAGTTTTGCATTTGACCTTATGGAGAGGTCAAAGGTCACGGTCAAGGCAATTTTTTAATAGATCATATATGGGTTCCTATATGTGTTCCATAGTAACCATTAACCTATCTATACCGTGTAAGGAGTTATAAGCTAGTTTTGCATTTGACCTTATGGAGAGGTCAAAGGTCACGGTCAAGGCCATTTTAGAATGGAGCACATATGGGTTTATTTGTGTATTCCATAGTAACTATGACACTCTCTAAACTGTCAAATGAGTTCTAAACAAGTTTTGCATTTGAGCTTTAGCAAGGTAATATGTAAAAATATGCATAATTTGACCATAGCTGAAATTTGATTGGCTCACGGCAGCCATGTTTTTTATGTAGTGACTTGATTTGCACAGACTTGTTTGACAACCTTGCCAAGGCTATGTATGAAAAGTTTCGCTTCAATCGGCATAACGGTTTCAGAGAAAATAACATTTGAATATTTTTGACAAATCCAATATGGCTGCTGAACCATGTGACCAATTGACTTCTCCGTACATGTAGGGCATGAGGGTAGTCTACTGCACCAAGTTTCACATCTCTGCGATAAGTGTTTTCGGAGAAGATGATATTTTTAAATTGTCCAAAATTCTCAAAAAATCCAATATGGCTGCCAAACCATGTGACCAATCGACTTCTCCGTAAATGTAGGGCATGAGGGTAGTCTATTGCACCAAGTTTCACATCTCTGCAATAAGCGGTTTCGGAGAAGATGATTTTTTTAAAATCCATGTGACCAATCATCTTCATTCAATTGTGGGCATTACTTCCCATAGGGTACTACTATACAGCAAAGTTTCACAGGTTTTTGTGCAATGGTCTAAACTTTCTAAGTAGTTATAATGTAGCTTTTCATTTGACCTTAAGGAGAAGTCAAAGATCACAGGCAATGACATTTGTTTATAGAGCATACATGGGTTACTATATGTGTTCCACAGTAATCATGACCCTATCTGCATTCTCTAAGGCGTTATTATACAGTTTTACATTTGACCTTTAGAAATCGGCGTATAGCTAATAAACAGCGAAAAATGGTTACTCAATTCACGTTGACCACCTTTCCCAAAATAAAATAAAATAAAATAAAAACTACCTTTTCAAGTGCAGCTGGGCAATGTCCCTTCTTTCTGACCTGTATCTATCATTGATTCGTTCTAAATACTTTAAACCCACCCCAACTACTGAGTGGCAGCACATTCCTACATTTCAACTGGAGACTCCGGTTGCGAGATTTAGAACAAGGTTATAATTGGAAATTGAGGCTTGTTAGCAGGATTTAAAGCTGTATTACAGTTAAGATATGGAGGATTTAAAACAGAATTGCAAATCTGGGTGAAATGTAAAAAAATGTCTACATAAAAAAAAAAAAACAGAATAATGTGCCCATGACCATAAGGATTTCATTGTGGAAGGAAAGAAGGTACAACTTAAGTGTGCAAGTACTGTCGAGTTACTACTATACATATTTTGACAGAAAAAAAAAACACCCAAGCATTTTGGAAAGTTACCGAAAACAATAATTTCATACAACATATTGTAACGAGCTGGGCTTGAAACTCTAGCTGCCACCCTCTGTAGGACTGCTTCGGCACGCCTGAAAAGGGACTCATTTGCATGCGCCAGAGCAAATGACTATGGGAAGGTACTCGCGCAGTTGCGAGTACCCGTTCCTCAGTTTTGTGTCTGTTGTTGCTCCCGTTACCCCCTTATATCTATCTGTGTGTGAAAAAAACAGAAGCTCTAATTATAATGTAAATGTATCATGTAACACCAAAGAAAAATAGTAGCTATAGCATGGTATGTTAGAGGCTAATCTTCCCTGAGACAAGGAGCTGTGGTGATGAGTAATGTTGTGGTAAGCCAATGCAATTTCTGAAGCGACGATGCTGTAGCTGCGTATAAATAATTTTTCCAGACTGGATTTCTGAGACTGAAAAGCCTGTTTGTGACGGTCAGAATTATTTTACAGCCATTATGTCATGGAAAATTTCACCTCCCCTATAATAAATATTAACAAATGTTATTAATACACATTAAAAACTACAAAACAATGGAACTATCGGTTGTGTGTCGGTAAAAAGAGACAAAATGTACCCAAATTTGGTTTGGGTTTTTCTACAAATGACTGAGCTACGGTTAATGTATTACCATTATATAGTGTAATTAAACCATATTTAATGTTTTTTTTTTTTTACTGTAAAGGTTATGTATTTAATCACAAGCAGACCAATGTAATGTAAAGCATCTAGAGATGATAAATAACAAAAGCAATACAAGTATATATTTTACGATTAATTACACATGTTTTTGTTTTTAGTCTGTTGACACTTAATCGCAAAACTTAATTGTCACGTTACTCGTTTACATTAGGGCGTCCGGGCTTGTTATTTCCTGACACCCAAACACAGATGCCAATTCCCGGGGGTGCCCGGGTCAAACCCAGACAGGTGACAACCCTTACGCCTTCTCACGGTGGACGCAGACGCCTTCACTCCAACTTCTTTCCATTGCCGCAGTAAGTGGACACTGCTGGTCGTCCTATCTCTCGAACTTGAACGGCACAGGTGGCGATCCTGGCAAGCAGTGCTGACCTTTGGGGTTCCAGACCTGGGGGCAGCTTTACAGCTTCCAGTCGTCTTATATTTCTGGATGATCCTGGATACTGTGCTTTGGCTGGCAAAACCTCTGCTGGCTATCTGACGACTGCGAAAACCTTCCTTATGAAGTGCAATGATGAATGAGTGCCTTTACGAGGAGGTATGGCTCATCCCCATGGCGTGCTCTGAAGTTACAAAATCTATGTAACAATCACGCTAACATAGCTTAAATCTACTCGTTCCCAGTTCTAATTGAGTAACACGTGTTATGTAAATATGTTAACGTAACATTATTCAGCAGGTTTCATTCAACTTTATAAAGCAAAATTAGATAATTCTTGGGTGATGCAAAACTTTTGGCCATAGCTGTAGTACAGCATGTGCTTAGCCTTATATACACATAAACAACTAAAATGAAACCTTTCAATGCAGAAGAGTTGTAAGAGCTTATTTTAAAAACCTGAAAAGCAAAATCAAAAAAGGTTACTGTATGAATTGACCATTACATGCTGAATTGCTTAAAATTAAAAATGCATAACAGTAAATAATAATGTTCACTCTCAGTAAGATCACTTGTGAATCATTCTACTCCTTTCTGATGGTACTACAAAATTACATTCTTAGTGCTTAATTAGCAGTCTATTCCTGCCTAAACTTAATTGATGATATTTATGCGCAGCAGTCTGCAACTATTTTGGTACCTAATTTTCCACTAGCTTGGCTCTGTGGTATAAGATTAATTAGTATTCTCTTAGATGTATCATTTATATTTCCATGTAAATGTTATAAAGAACTATGTCATTATATTATACATAAATTCTGGTTATGTATACAGAGAAAATGGAAACAGGGAAATAGTACACATTTGTTTTTAGTATTTTCGTTAATTAGTTTTGTCAAAATCAACCAAATCAAAGTAGAAGAAAAAAAACTATTGAAACAATTAATGAAGAACTACTGAATATAAAGCAAAACAAAATCATGCAGAGCTTAGTTTAGGCTTATGCATATAGGCAACACATAGTACCAATTTCATATTGCCTGCATATGGTTGTAATTCAAATGATCCATAATTACTGAAGTCTCCTCAAGGGTCAATAAGTCTTAAATTGTGTCATTGTTCATTGATTTGCTTGCATTAACACGTGTGGCTATGTTGCTTATATAGTATAATTATGCACCCATGTCAATGTATGTAAAGGTTCTAATTTTCATATCAGGCATATTCTGAAGCAGAAAACATATGCTGACAACAGAGGGTGTTGGTACACTTTTGTGGTTCTTTGCTGGAGGCTCTATTATGGGTACAGTAAATGATATGGATATTTGTAAAATGCAAAGCTCTGTCCATGTGTTTTATGTTCAATAAGACATCATGCAATAAAAACACATTGGTGTATGTACTGTATATACGACTTCTAATAAGTCATGAAACCTAACAATACATGATATTTTTTTTTGTATATAACATTTCACTTCTATGTTTATTAAAAAAAAAAAAGTGCAAGTTATAAATATTGAGGGTCAGACAGAAAATCAGCTCACCTGCTTCTATTTGCTGTGAAAGCTAACAACTGTTTATAACAAACACAATGCTAACCATTGCTGTCTCCTGTGCGATTCATATTGCTGAAATATATATTGGTTGTTTTTACATTTTTATTCACATATCTTGTTCATAAATCAACTGGGGAATGAAGGTGAAAAAAAATCAGAAAACTACTTCTGGGAGAATTGGTTGCTATTGCAAACTTGAATGCATTCAAGATCAATATTGGAATTTTTTTCATCAAATCATCCCAGTTTTGCAGAAGCATCTAAATGACTGGGTCCTGTAAATGCTGTGGCAGAACTCAGTGCAGGTTTGTGTGCGGTATGGGCTAAAAAAAAAAATTCGACTCATGCATACGGCCATCTTTTTGTATGGTATTATAAAAAACAATAAAAACACATCCTGCGTATTACTTTTAACAAAAAAACAAAACAAAACAAAAAAAACACGAGCTTACACGGTTTTGTGCTGGGCAATGGCAGTTGGTAATAAATTAAAATAAATGACACTGTACTGTAATTACAAAAAATATAGTTTAAACATGTTAAATACAATTTTAAAAGCATGGTACTTATATTAGATTAAATGCTTATTTTTCCAGGTTTTCAGTGAACTCTTGATAAAGTCAGCTGTGCTTTTGTCACAATTGTTGCCCAGTGTATATTGATCATTTTCTCTGTAGCCTAATCTTTGTGATCATAAAATGGTCTGAATGAAAATGTGAATTCATTTACTGCAGTAACAATATTATGTATTAGTAAACTTTTTTTTAAAGTGTAATATACGTTATAGAAAACTGTGAATGTGTTTTTTTTCTTTTCTTTTTACAAAACCAGGCCTCCTGACTTGCACAAACTGACACCACTGCAAATTAATTTCTTCACATTTAGGGAACTGTAAGAGGCATACTGTACTTCACTTTTTTTAATACAGCACTCAGCACAGCACAGTTGCAGTGTATACTCTTTGTTAAAACAGTGTACGTGTTAAATTAGTACCAGCAAAATCACCAAATGCGCTGACCTATCCATTGACACGTATTATATTCTGATCCTTCTTATTATACACTACACCATCTTCACATGCTAGGTATCTCGTAAAAAAAGCCTGCCTCATCGATGTAGTCAGTGCATTTAATTTTGATACAAATACCGGAAGTTTTCATGGTGTCTTCACATCGAATGTGAATAAATAATGTGTTTAGTTTCATTCACGACCCAGGGTATATGACTATAAATATCAATTGCAAGGTTGTAGATCGGAGACTCGATCGTTGGGACCGGGGTTGGTATCAAACCGGAAGTGACTGTAGCTACAGTAGAGGCAGCTGAGTTTACTGCAAGAATGGAGGAACACACTGTAACCGCGGAACCTTGCTTCTCTTGCTCGATGTTGGACACATGTTTATCCAGATTGGTATTGACTGAGGATAAGGTATCCGGGAATGGTTGCATGAATGCTTTTATTTTGTTAAAAATCAGAGGATGTTGCTGCTGAGTTTCGTTGACAGGAGCCTGCTGGCCTGATGATGTGCTGGCTGCTGCGGTAGCTTGCTCTGAGACAGTCTGCCTGCTGTCTGACCTGGGCCTCTGAACAGCTGAGCTCGGCTGGGAAGGTTTCTTGGGTGGAAAAATTGGTTCTGCCGAGATGGAATTACAGTAGAAAATGAAAAAAGATTCCCGATTGCTCGCTGCTGGAATCTCACTGCCGTTCTTGAGGAGGAACCTCTATGAGTTCGTTGAGAGTCCAGTCCTTAAAGTACAGTCGCTCTGGAGGTGTAGTCTTGGCCCGGAGCAGTTTCGATTGACAGGGATTGACTCCTTGGACGGTGGGTAGTAGTATGTTGTCCTGCTCGGGAGGCACCTGTTCGGATGTTACTGAGACACCTGATAGAGATAAGAGAGGTGGGCTGACCAGATCCTGTGTTGAAGCTGTTGGAGAATGTTCCGATACAGACAATAAGTAATCTTCAGAGACCTCCGTTCTTCTTTGAAACCAGAGAATGTGGATACCATCATTTTTCTCAACAAAAACAAAAAGGAGATCATTCAGGACGATAAGTTGCACTTGTGAATAGTTCAATTAGTTAAAGTTGAATTGGTTAGTGTTCCCACTTTGTTGGATTTTGTTGCAAAGGATTTTTTTCAGTCAAATAGGGATGTCATGGTATACCAGTTTTATGGTAAACCGCAGTATAAACTGCCACGGTTTTGGAAACTGCAACTATTTTTCTCTACCATGATTACCGCGTTCACACGGTTTAAGGTGATATGGGCGCATTTTTTTATTCACAGTTTGTCCATCAGTGAGCCACTGTGTTCATTAGAACTAACTAATGAACATAGACATCTCAAGTTCTGAAATCTGTCATGCATGAGATTATACGAGTAGGCTATTAAATAAGTGAGTTAATATAAACCACCCTACTAAACAATGATCGCTAACAAACATTATTGTCATTAAATGAAACACAAATACTCGAAAATATCAGCAAGAACAAGGCACTGTAACTTTTCATCACTGCCTTCCTATTAATTTACCAAACCAAAGAAGTAACAGTAACTATTATCTATCGTATCGGTCAAAGACACGCAGTAAGCACACACCAATGCAGATAATCAAAAAGTCTATATTTACTACTATATAACTAAGTCTAAGATGCTACAGGCATTTGTATTATTTTTTATTTTAAAGGTATCGTAAAGATGTTGCCATCTCCTCGAGTTGATAGTGTTGTAGGGATTTTGGTTTTATGTATTAAAAAATTAATACAATTTTATTCCCATTTAAAAACAAAAAAATAAGTCCCCTAGATGCCGCTTAACTTTGCAACGGTGTCACACCCACCTTAACTTTTCTTCTTTCGTTGCTGTTAACATGCAGTCCAAAAAACCCCAACAATTTACATCACCGTCTTCTCATCATTAAGTTTTGCACTCTGAGAGATCAGTGGGCGGGCACTGCATGTCTTAAAACGCACTCGATTGGCTATTGCTAGGTAACACTTTGCTTCTCTTAACTCAGGGGTTTTCAACCTTTTTTTGAAACTGTACCCCTTCTGTCAGGAGGTTTCAGCTAAAGTACCCTTTACAAATTTTCGCTCAATGAATGGCCCCATAGTTGCAATAAAAGGCAGATTAATCTGGTTAACACATTTCTTTTTTCTCCCGTTTATTTAATATATAATTTTACACAACAGTCTGGGACTGACAAATTGCTGAGACAGAAAACCAAACAGTAGGCTTCATTCTTAAATCATGGATGCAAAGAATTAAAAGGTAGTATTTAGGAATCTTTCGCTTTCTATTGGGAAAAGTCATTATAAATAATACAAAATAGTCTGCACTGTAAATATTTATCACGTTACTATTTACTTCCCACCACAGCATAATTATGTGTGTCATTTAAAATGTTTACAGTATCAAAAACATTAACCTCAAGATAAAACTATAATTAATTACTAACTAAAAATGATCCAAAGGGACACTGTATAACTTTATGTCACTTTGCACTTTCTGAATTGTGTTTTCCTTCATTTTTCTATTGCAAGTAAGAAATAAATCAAACACCGAACACATATTCAACCAGCCGCTATTGCTGTTAATAAAATGCAGCTGCAGTAATAAACAAAAAACATCAAAGTATGATGACTATTTATGTTTACCAGAGCATTTATACTTCTAAAAAATGCAGAAATACTGTGCTTCACTGATACGACAAGTTGAAAACAGCAAAGATCACGAGCAACACAGAGAGTTCTCCAGGCACAATCATAGGCACAATCACCAGACGCCTGCTTCACCTATATATCAGAGTGGAAATCCACGCAACGTGATAGATTCTGTTTTTTTTTTTTTTTTTTTTCATTAGCCGTTCACTTTGAGCTGCTAAACAAAAATTAAATACATCGTGATTTAGAGAATATATAATACAGTTAAAAAAATTCAAGATCATTATTTTCTCTTACTTTCATTTTTATTTGTGCATTTCTGAGTCGTCCTGCGCTCGCAAGCGCAAAAATCTTAAGAGTCTGAACTTTTTTCAGCACTAAGTAACTTTGCATAAAGACAAGGTGGGGCCCCACTATAGAATCTGATGGGATTACATTGTCTTTAATTTTTTATATTTCTAACAATATTAAAATAGGTAAAACGTAGATGGAACAGAATGCATTGTACAGATGATGTTTAACAAAAACAATGTTATTTTGATTCTTGCACCATTGCAAGTATAGGTGTAATCCTTCATGCACCCTCTGCTGCAGCAAACCCAACTCAACCCCAGCTACTTATTTGAACAATGTCGCACTAGAACAATGTATAATGCTTCTCGCTAAGAAGACGCAACAAATATTTAAATTAGTATATTGTGGCTCTCTTCATTAACATATTTTTTCTTAGTACATATGACAAAATGTTTACTTGCAAATTGCGGTATATTTGCGCTGCGACCAGCCCATCTTAGTACATCTATGCCTTAGTGTCCTATATAGAAAAAGTCATACAAAATTATATAAGTGCACTCCCAAGATAGGGCTCCATTTAC
This sequence comes from Acipenser oxyrinchus oxyrinchus, assembly GCA_030684275.1. Classification (NCBI taxonomy): domain Eukaryota; kingdom Metazoa; phylum Chordata; class Actinopteri; order Acipenseriformes; family Acipenseridae; genus Acipenser; species Acipenser oxyrinchus. The sequence continues at coordinate 49,485,919 of CM060248.1, forward strand.
CAGTTTGTTGTGTTAAGTAGAGTTATTTTTTATATAATTTTTTTCAAGTCTGCAGTGTCCAGGAGACAAATGCCCTCTCTTTTTCAGTGGAGTGCTACAGTATATGACTGTTTGGTCTTGAAGTTAACTTGTATGAATATACTGTATAATGCACAGAAATTATTACATTTTAACCTCAACATATTTTTGCAGCGCTGAACAAAATACTTACTCTTCGTCACCACCCCTTCTAAATGGATGATGTTGGGATGATCAAACTGCCCCATGATGCTAGCTTCTCCTAGGAAGTCTCTCCTCTGCTTATCAGTGTAGCCTGCTTTCAGAGTTTTGATAGCCACAGGGATCTCTCTTTTTCCAGGGAGCTTTAGACATCCGCTGCACACTTCTCCAAATTCACCTATGTAAGGGGAAGAAGGAAAGAATACATAAAACAATCAGTGTTCATCGAGGGCTAGATAAAATGATACGCAAAGTAAAAAAGATTATTTTTTCTTACCAGCTCCTATAACTCTTTCTATTGTAATGCATGATCCATCTATTTCCTTTGCAAATTCGTGGACAGCTTGATTAGGGTCTTCATAGGTATGAGGGTCAATATATGTCCGCACACCAGGCAGTTTAACTGTGTAAAGAAAGTATATTTCTCATTACAATTGAACATTTTGGATACCATTTTAACCACTTTTGAATGTCTGATGTTTGAATGTACCAAATCTTAATTGAGACTTTTTTTTATGGCAACCAGGAAATTCAGCTTAATTTACAACAGCTGCTATAATTATGCAATGCGAGGGCATGGGTTGTGCTGGATATTGTCTTCTTGGTGCATTGTTAGACACAAGACGCAGCTGAGTGCCTTATTGCATTCATAAAAAAGATTTATAAAATGTTGTATAAAAAGGAAAGGAGAAATCTAGATAGTTTAAAGTGTTTGTTTGTCTGTTTTGGCCACCGTGCTGTTTTCTTTTACACAGTGATTTGTTTGTTTCAACCTTTTACCTTCTTTATTATTTGCAATAAATACACGCATCAGCGCTTCACTAGCACTACTATGTCTGTATTTTCTGGTCTGACATCACCCACAAAGCCATCTTGTGACAATTTGTAGTCCCTACAGCGAAAGTACAGGGTCTATTTTACACTTGTGGAAGGATATATTCAATAAAAATAAATTGAAAGTTTATAATAAACCATTTTATAAACACAATAACTCACGACATGATTTCTGCACTTCCAGGTGGCTGAAGGCCTAGGGCCTTGTGTCTCACAATGTAACCAGGCTGGCGATAAAGTATGTCCAAGCTATAGCCTTAAATAGCTCTAATTATCAAGTGTAAAAACTGTGAAAAAGTGTATCACTGTGAGCTACGTTCAAAGTGTGAGGAATAAATTGCTGTAATAAAAGTCAACGCAAAGATTAATCAAATTAGGACAAGCGGTTCACAAAATATAGCCTTCAATAGCTCAGCCAATCAGGTGTCAGTCGTGTGAAGCTACACTCACACAGTATATGGAGTAACATTGTAACAAGCATCTATGCAAAGTTTAATCACATTTGGGCAAATGGTTCTGTATCCTTTGTTAGCCCAGCTAATCAGAGGCTAAAACTCATGCAAAAGTAGGTCACAATGACAAAGATTTGGATACCCCCAAGCACTTGTGTTAATGAATTACCATACCAAGTTTCATCACAACTGCATAAGAGATTCTCAAGATATACTGCAGTTAAAATAGACATACAAGTGTCTCTGTCGCTGGGGAGAAGAACACAAATAAATGTTACTAAAGCTAATGAGGCAGCAAAAATACATTTAAAAGCACCCTTAATAAAACATATTAACAACGTTCAACAGCACATGATCAGGGGAGTAGTGAAAATGTAATTTAAAATTGATTTTCACTGCTCCCCTTATCATTGTTTAGTGGAACTTTTCCTTGTTAAAGGTGTTGTTGCTAAGGTTTTTAAATACATTTAAAGCTTTTACTCAAGAGCTGTTTCTTATTAGTTCTTATTAGTTTCTTATTAGTTCTTATTAGTTTTAGGATCTTTTAGTTTTAGGATCTTAGCTTTTCATTTAAAAAAAATTGCTCATAGTAAAAAGCTTTGAAAATACAACCTGCATGAAACTGTAATGTCATAATGAATTATGTCTGTTTTTTAAGCCAGCCAGACTTTGGTCTGGAATTTATACCTGATTATAAAATAATTCAAAAACTGAAAAACTAAAATAACAAAAGTAGATGGATTACGGCACAGCATACAGTCCATTCACATTAATTTTGCAAGCAAACCAATATATTTTGTTTCAGATTTAAAAACATAAGTATATCCATTTTAGGCACTTTTTTCTCATTAGGACTAAATCAATGCACTCTGTTCTGTGCATGACATTTGGCTTACGTGTGCTGCCTGAGTAGATGTAAACAAATCAATATTTTATTTTAAGTGATTTTTTTTTCTTTTTTAAAACTATTGATGTTGTACATACTCTTTCAAAAGGAGATAAGTAAAAGCCTAGCCTAATGGTAGAACTATTGCTATCGAACTTGTAGTATCCAAGGGTCTTAAATGATAGCATGACATTATGAATGATATTTGCTACATTTACAATGATAATAGAGGTAGCACGCTATTATTGTTGTGCTAGAGGGTGTCATTTTATGTTAATAATTCTGATAGCATGCATCATAAGAACATACTAATGATTAAACGTGCCTTCCATTAAAAAGGGTGTTTACAATGACTCTGTAAGTCTTTAGAATTATATTACAGAACTGTTCCAATTTTACTTACCTAATCGCAGCCATCCAAGTTTACAACAGATCTAACTGGTAAATGTTTCTGTTAAGATTCCCTCATAGCACAAAAGGTATTCTTTAATGTGCGATGCTAAAGTTGTGCTGACATGCTACCACCACTACTAATTGAATTAAGTTTATTATTTTAAGTTAATATGTGCTTTGTTTTTTGGTTACTCAGCATTGCAACTATCAGAACAAGAACTTCATAAAAATGTATTTTGTATTAAAATATTTTTCAGCAGCAGGATTCGATGCTATGGGTTTATTGAGTGATGTAAACAGAGAGCTCAGCTCGGTGCTGAGATTTCAGTGATTTGTCATCCACAGTCTGGAGGTATGTATATCAACATATCTATTGGATTTCTAATTTATATACAGATTAAAGAGTTTTGACATTATTCAGAGATGTATGTTTTGAAATTCCTGAGAATGCACTGTACTTCTTACAATTGTGGGGAAGCACTGATGACTGATGTAACTCTGTGCCCTATCCCTGGTTCAAATGGTCCAAAATCTAGAAAAGTATAGTATGGTGACAGTATGATGACATCACAAATCTAGAAAAAGAATGTTCCATTCTGGGTGCCAAAAGTCGTTGCAAACATAGCCAGTTTGCCCCTGATTCGCAAAGTTCAAAATAAAATATTATTTTGTTCTAGTCTGTTTTAGATAACAGTTTCAAGTATATTTAAATTTATCATAGCAAACAGTCTTTGAATTACTAATGACTAAAAACTTTTTGAATAGGGTCCAACATTTCATTTTAAGGATTCTTCAAGCAACCTCAAACAAAGACAGAGAGGACAAATAAAATCTATGCCCATGCGAAATAAAGAAAATGTCCTTAGCTCTTTGTGTCATTGATTTTTTTTTCGTATCTTGACATTTTTGTGGGTTTTTGTGACTTCATAGACCTACCTGCGATGTATTAAAGTCATTTCCACTCCTGTAACTTAGTTTCATCCCTGCTGTTAGTTTCAAACTACTTTTGTATGCAAATGTACGACTCTAATTATAAAATCGAAGTTTCGCACTTACCCTTCACGTACCATAATTTTTTCCATGATTTACAACTTCGGTTTGTGGCTGTTATTTTACGCATGCCTCTCACTGTAATAAATTCAACTAGCTGTTTGTATGTGAAACTTCCTGTTTAAACATGACAGACTTTTAGTAACTTTAAAATAAAGCACCTTAAAATATCAAATATTTGTTCTAGCAGAGGCGGTGTTAGCAGCTCGTCTCTGCCAGCTAGCTTGTGTGTGGCAGCATGGATGGGATTAGAAACCCATCCACTAAAGCTTGTGCAGAAGGTGACCATCTCCTGATTAATTAATTGTTTAATTTGTTGCTAATAGGGAGATGGTCACCAATATAAAAGCCTACAGCTCTCTGTGTTCCGGGTGGGTTGTTCAGAGGAGGAACGTATGTGAGAGAGAGACAGGAGAAGGAAAGCAAAGCTAAACAAAATGAAACCAAAAGTAAAAAACAAAACTACGAGTGCTGGAAGCTCCACCATTGTATTTGTTTGTTTGGATTTTGTGTGCGAGACCTGTTTTTGTTTACCTTTTTGTTTTTGGTCTGTAAGCAGTGTTTTCTTTTTGTTAAAATATTTTATTTATTTTTGTTAAAAATAAACATAGTAGTACCTGAGTCTGTGTTTCATTTCCTGCTTCTGGCCTGACGTCGCCACCTCAGCCAACCCGGTCACAGGGACCCTTTCTTTTAGATCTACATTTTGGTTTGTTTTCGCCGTGCCCAGGGTCTGCGCTACGTTTACCACAGCACATTCAGTTTGTCCCATTTGTTTTTTTTTATTTTCTGCTGCTTTCTTTTTTGTAATCCTCCTAAGGTCATGCCATTTTTTTAATGTCAAGTGTCTGTCGCAGTGTCCCAGTGAATTAATTTTGTTAGTTATTTCTTTCCATTTTTCTTACCTTAATGTTGTTTGGCACTGCGAAGTGTTAAATAATATTTCTTGATTTTTTTTTTTCCATTTCACTAACTAAAAGTTCAATTTCGTCTTTGTGGAACTTTGCTTTCCTTTTTCTTTTAGGTCAGTGCCATAGTTGCGTCAAGGTCAGAGTCTACAGAAACCATCGCTCGATCCTGTTATATTTGCTCACTCCTTCTTCCTGTTCACCATACCACTCATATTTGCCAGAAGGAAGTTCTAAATCTTGACTTTCAGCATTGCAAATCTGTTTATAATGAGATGCAAAGTCCGCTCTCCTGTATAATGAGCAGTAATAGGCTACGAATTCACAATATTTACGAACATGTCTAGATACATTGCCTAATTACTCAACCACCAATACATTTAACTTATTACTCTTTTAGTATACTAAATACAGTGTTCCGAAAACACTTGAAATAACTGATTTATCTGTTTTATTTATTTTGCACATATTTTAGTTTGACACAAATCAACCACATGACAAGAGTAGAGAGAGGTCATGGTTTTCCCTTGTAGAAGTGAAGTGGCATTGTATCTGTCTGTCAATCCGCCCTCTAACTCTCTTATCTCATTCACATAGACCACTGACAGGTCTCTGTATGATGAGTAATTGTATCACAGCCAGTCAGACACAAACTGCAGTTTATGCTCAAATCAGACAGGAAAAAATTGAGTTTGTATTTTCCTATTTAATTAGCAATATAGCAGGGCTTGACACTTGTGCTTGTTTATGTATATTATTGAATTGACCAGATGACAGGAGTTTTAACAATTAGGCTCTAAACTAATCAAACTTATCACAGCATGACTAAATCAAACCTGAGTCTGTAGGGTTACTAACAGGAATTGTCTACGCAGATATAAGGGTAGAACACCAAACACCAGGCAGACAAGGTAGTTCTAAAATCAGGACTGGGTGAAGGGCTGGTGTGAGTTTCAAGCCATGAAATAAATATTATATTGTATTCTTGCCTGAAGCCTAGTTGGCGCTCTGAACTTACTGTGACCCTGTGCATTTAGTTTACAAGTGACTTACTGTGTCCGTTGTGAAAGTGCATCTTTTCCTCCTCTGGATCCTGTTTGGCTTTACTGTAGCCACAGCGCCTGGAATACAAACACAGTGCATCAATCTCACTTTAGAAATGTGTCAATATCCTCTTTTCGAAACACTACTTGCCAGGACACAGGCTTGGTTCTCCTCAGTAATTTATCTGCAACTTGGCTGTTTTAATGTGTCCTACAGATACAGTGTTTGCAGTAAACAAAAATGTGAGACAAGCGAGGCATCTGTTTATCGGATACTCTGTAAACACAAAACGACAGCAGATGATCATCTTGATGAGCAAGATTATCAGAAGTTTTGCAAGACAGGAGTTAATAGTGATATTACTAGGTCAATATACTGTATTGTACGTCTTTACATCCTTAGCTGTTATGTTTTCTGCAACTAAATTAAATGTTCTATTTTCCATTATTCAAATAAATTATACAAAATAAATGAAGCCAACTATTGGCTTTACAAAGTATACAGCAAACTCTAAAACAGGACAGGGGTTACTTTTGATGTCTACCGCAATAAATGTAAATACCCAACTATGGAAAATACAAGGTCAGATGTTTTTTCAAATATTTCACAGTAGATAGAAACAAGCTGCTTTATGGTACTGCATTTGAGCAGGCTTACTGTGATGGGGTACACCCCGCTCCTGTGTGCATATGTATTATTTTGTATTTGTGTTGTGCTATTATTGTTTCACTGTATTGTTTGTATATGGCTGTTGACCACTCATATGAGATACCCCATGCCGAATGTGGCAGAGGGATATACTAGGTAATTAATAGCCAGTTAATCCCTCTGCCACTATATAAAAAACCTGCAGCTTTGGCTGAACATGGTTGGTGTTTTCTGGGAGAAAGAACGTGAGTTAAAGAGAAACTGAAATGAAAATAACAATTGCTATTCATGCTGGCTTGACACCACCAGCCAGCCTGGTCACACTTACATATTTATATGCGAGGCACACATATTCAAATCCAGGCCGGTAATTCGGGGGGTGGTGTCTGGCCTTGTCTGGCCCTGCTTTTCTTAAAGTTGTCATGACTGACAGTAATACGTTCTTGTTGGTTTTAAACTTGCTATCAGCAGAGATGTTAAAACTTCTACTGTTAAAATATCTATTTAGTCCAGCTCAGGGTTATAAGACTGAATACTGAATACCCAGTTGAACTTCTTGCACTGGCATAAAATTCCCTAAATGTTGTTGACATTTTTTTTAACTTATTTCCTTAAAATTAATGTCCATATTTTTTTTCTTTAAACAAGTCATTAAGTACATTAACAGATCATGTTGTAGTTTTTTTGTGTGTTTTTTCAATCATTGTTTTCTTCTATTTCATTTAGCTGTTCTGTTAAGTGTCTACTCTTGATAGCTGCTGGCGCACTTATTTTATTTGTATTTTTTTTTTCAGGTGGACTGCTGTCTTCACTCAGGAAGTTGGTGTTGTACCAGTTATCTGGAGTTTCATCTCCACATATATTAAAGGAAATAGGTGGAATGTCACTCATTTGTGGCAGTGGTTTTGTAACTAATAACACATAAAATGGCAGTTTGTCATGGAATTTAGAATGTAGTGGTGCGTAGTGATTTATTCAGTGTGAAGCGGCTCATTAGTATGCAAGCCATGGTATAAGCTATATATACGCACAGGTCATGTGATGCTGTTTAACCAATCGGAGGTTGTTATTTTTCCAAGCTGTGTTATATATATAAAAGCATACAGTACAAGACAATGGGTTTAGAGTCTTCTTCCTTTAGTATGATTTTTTTTATTCAATGTTTCAAATTATTTCCAATTGCAGATGACTCCTAAAATGATAGTGCTTTATAATGTTGTTTTATAAGTAATGTTATAAAAAACACTGAAACTACAGTAGTCTCTGGCTAAGAGAATACCAAAGTGTTCTTATAGCCAAAGTATTCTCTAAGACGGAGTTAGCCACCAGACACAATATGAATCAAACAATCAATAAATAAAATAAATAAATAAATATGTATTACTTATGTATGACATGTGCATCAACATATGAAATGAACTGAACAAGTAAAAGAAAAGCAAATGGGTAAGTGTATGTTAATAAACTATAATAATAAACTAACAAAAAAAACTAACGTTAATAAACTGTCAAACTAAATTAACACAGCACCCCTACACGTTAAAAAATGCAGCAGAAATATACAAGACATGAACATTATTTCACAGAATGGTGAAGCAACTCACCAGAACAGTAAACAACAAATTGCTTGGCGATGTGTCTGAATCAGGTTTTTTTCAAGAGCTCGAACAATTTCCAACTTTTTGTAGTAAGAGAAACTGCGCATTTCACCGTTTGTTTACATGTCATTTTGTAGCACTCGTGGAAATCAGAATACAAAACGAGTCAATGATATGATGATGGTTCTGGAAAGATTTAATAAACCAATCAGGGTGCCTCAAGACACTCTCGCGATGACAAGTTACTTTGGAAAAGACTGAATAAACCATTTTAAATTAAGTTTGATGATGATGAGTTATCAGGTTACAAAACAGTACTGAATCTGTTGTGAATGAATCGTTATCGGTGCCAAGAAGGTGTTCTTTAAGTGAAGTTCCTGTTCCTTTAGCGAGAGCATTTACAATGGGAAAAATCAGTTTCACCACAAGTGTTCCTATACAGAGACTACTGCCCTTTACAACAATAATAATAATAATAATAATAATAATAATAATAATAATAATAATAATAATAAAGCCTTTCACAGCACAGAAATATATTTTTTTACACTTTTGTTATTTTCATGGGTGATCGGATACCTGATTGCTTTAAGCTCAGACTCTTCTGTCCCTTTTTGTCATACTAGTATCAAACTGCATACATTTGTTTAAGCAACTAAGAGTCTACAAGTACTACATATTCAGTAAGCCCAATATAAACCAATGACAGACTATAACAGTAATGTAAGAATGAACACAGATGGAAACTACATACATAGTACTGAAAATAGCCAGTTCTTTTTAAGCTTTCGGCAGTAATAAAGGCATATGTAAAATTGTAAAATTGTAAAGTGTGACACACATATGTTCATACACCACCACTCTATCCCTGAATACAGAGATAATCACTCCCAGAAGAGTACAATAAACCAGCCAAATACAAACATGTACAAAGACAGTAAGTGGACTGGTCTTATTATTTGTGAAAAATAACGTCAGTTTTCTTACATATGATTCGCACTACAATAGGTTATCTATGAATCAGCCCAAGATCTTTGTTTTCACTGAGAGAATAACACATTCACATTGGAGAAAGTTCAGTGTCAGTCACTACTAAGATTGTTTTATCCGGGTAGATTTTGTAAAAGTGATCGTTGTAATAGGGCTAATTTCCATCGAAAAAAACGGTTCTTGCTGCTTGGATTGTTAAAAAAGTGGGTTCATTATACAGTTGTAGTTAAAAGTTTACATACCCCAATGGAAATGTATAATTTCTAGAAATTTCTCAAAAACAAAAATATTTAGAAAAAATCTTCTGAAACAAAAGTTTTGTGGATGAGGAAAAAAAAGTTACAAGAATTACAATTATTTATTTCAGCAGTTTTTTTTTTACAAAAAAAAATACTAATTCAAAAGAATTCATACCCTTTGATGCTATGATAGTATTGTCTACAAGGTGCTAGAAATTTCAATATGATAATGCAGAAACTAATTCTAGAAAAGTCTAGAAAATGCTGGATTGTAGGTGAACATTCTTAGAGAGTTTAAAAGGTTAGACATAGCATGATTGCTGTCATTACCAATAAGTCAATATGGGAAAATTAAAGAGCTATTTATTGTCAGAAAGCTGGAGAAGGATACAAGAAGATTTCCAAGCATTTCAGTATCTCAATTTCAACTATTGTTTCATTTTTCTACTCTGTTGCATTATGAGCATCAACAATTTACTCAAAGTCTCCACTAGTGTTTTCTACTATTATAACAACCTTGACTTGCATAAAGAAGGAAAAACATTGAGTGAAATAGCTCGCATCACTCGATTTTCAAGGTGTTTCCGAAGCATAATCAACAAGTACAGAGAAACATCATCTGTAATTGACAAACCCAGGACTGGAAGACCCAGAAAGCTGTCTAACAAGGATGAGCAATACTTGAAGATAATAATATCCTTAAGGAATAGAAAGAAGACAAGCACTGAATTGACAACAGTCTCAGTCCACTTTGGAGAAAAAAAAAACAATGACGCTTTTTTGTTGCAGATCAGACGAAAGAAGACGGGAAAGAATGGCAGAAAGTTGACAAAGCTTGTATGGTGACTCGTTTATGCCCTGTTCCGCTAGCAGCAACTGCAACGTATCGACTGCTGCAAGTTTGATTTGAGGGTGCTGAGTGTCAGTATCGTCGTTTCCTTCGTCGTCATCATCACCACCACTTTTTAATAAAATAAAAATCTATATACACAATTTCTAGTAATTTAACAAATCATCTTCATAAAAAACAAACATATTTTATTTAAAGTATTTGTTCATGACTAGAGTATTGGCATCGCTGCTTTAGTATTTCGTGTGTCCTCCTTTTATTAAGACTTTCACATGTTTATGATAATTCTTAACCAGTATGTTGCATCTTGTTGGTGAAATCTGAGCCCATTCTATCTTGCATATTTCCTTCAGCTCAGTCACATTGGCTACACAATGCTTGGCTACAGCTTTTTTCAGATGTCCAACGCATTTCTATTGGATTGAGATCTGGTGATTGTGAAGGCCATTCCAGAACTTCTATCTTTGTTTTCTTCAATAATTCAATTTGAAAGACTGAAACAAGGAAGACCAGATTCAGAAGAGCAATTCAGCCATGCATTTAGATGCCGACTACCTGCCAGCCAAATAACACCGAGTATGGTGAATCAGAACTTTGGATTATTTGTGAACATTTTGGACCTTTGTTCTCAGCTATGAAGAACCCTTATCGAGGCTTAAAAGAATCAACAGTCATCAGTGGTGAGCTGCAGTCTAATAAATATTGTTGGCACACTGACAGTCAACACTGCCCAGTGTGAACGAGGATTCAATAGGATGAATATTATTTGCTCCCCTTTGAGATCATGACTAACAGTAGAACACATGAGTGCATTGATTTTTCTATCCAATAATGGGCCACCACCCACTAACATATGTGAAGTCTTGGACAGCAAAAATCAGAGGAGGTGCAACTGTCTGCATGTCCAGGAAGCACAAAGAGGAGACATCACCACTAGCTCCTCTGTTTGTGAATATCTGTTAAAGATCTCTGACATGCGTGAGCATGTCTCAGTGCAAGGGTTAAGTTTTTGTGCTATTTTGTTCACAGTTTGGTATATTTTTCTTCTCTTCTATTAAGTATGTTCCACTGGACAATTGATATTGTTGAGTTTTCTAAGAGGAATGACCTGGTGGGTTAGGCACTGGGCCCCCTCAGCTCCAGATTTCCACTTGTATAGTCTAAACATAATTCATACGGCAAGATTTGTTTCACAAGAACGAAAACAAGAAAAAGCTGTTGGTTGCACGAATTTGTCAAAAAGACAAATCCACATCTGGTACATTGTTTTTAAAACCCTCCACTTTCCGTCTTTTCTTATCCAAAAAATACTTGGCCAGCAATCGCAGGTCAGTTTGGTCAAAAGGAAAATTCCATTCTGCAACTTTAATAAGGCGATCCCGAATAGCAGCTTCCTCTTCGTCGTTAAAAAATGTGTGCCAGGCTTGCTATTGCATTTGTTTCTAAGGCGGCTGTCTACCATGCTCTCTATGACTCCACATTCCAAAGTTGCCCTTTGAATTGATTTCAAAAGATTGTTAAAAAAGTTTAATTGGTTTTATTTTAAAATAGTCATGACTCATGACCCAAAGAACCTGTGAGTGTCCTTTCTTCTTGGTGTTTTTAAAATGCATACAAGATATAGCTGTATATGTATAATGCCTATTGAAAGTCTACACCCCCTTTCAAAATTTTCACCTTTTGTTGCCTTATAGCCAGGAATTAAAATGCATTAAAATTGCTTTTTTTCATTTATCTACACATCTTACCCCACAACTTCCAAGTGAAAAAATATTCTAGAAATTTGTAGAAAATTAATTAAAAATAAAAAACTGAAATAGCTTGGTTGGATAAGTGTCCACCCCCCTTGTAATAGCAATCCTAAATTAGCTCAGGTGTAACCAATCGCATTCAAAATGACACACCAAGTTAAGTGGCCTCCACCTGTGTTAAATTGTAGTGATTCACATGATTTCAGGATAAATTCAGCAGTTCCTGTAGGTTTCCTCTGCTGGGTAGTGCATTTCAAAGCAAAGACACAACCATGAGCAAAAGAACTCTGGGACAAAGTTGTTGAAAGGCACAGATCAGGGGATGGGTATAAAAAAATATTAAAGGCCTTGAATATCCCTTGAAGCACGGTCAAGACGATTATTAAGAAGTGGAAGATGTATGGCACCACCAAGACCCTGCCTAGATCAGGCCGTCCCTCCAAACTGGATGACAAAGCAAGAAGGAGACTGATCAGAGAGGCTACCAAGAGGCCAATGGCAACTTTGCAAAAGCTACAGGCTTTTATGGCCAAGACTGGTCAAAGTGTGCATGTGACAACAATATCCCAAGCACTCCACAAATCTGGCCTATATGGTAGTGTGGCAAGAAGGAAGCCATTACTCAAGAAAGCCCACCTTGAATCCCTTTTGAAGTTTGCAAAAAAACACTCAGGAGATTCTGTATCCATGTGGCAAAAAGTTTTGTGGTCTGACGAAACTAAAATGGAACTTTTTGACCTAAATGCAAAGCATTATGTTTGGCGCAAACCCAACACAGCGCATCGCCCAAAGAACACCATCCCTACTGTGAAGCATGGTGGTGGCAGCATCATGTTATGGGGATGTTTCTCATCTGCAGGGACTGGGGCACTTGTCAGGATAGAAGGGAAAATGAATGGAGCAAAGTACAGAGAAGTCCTTGAGGAAAACCTGCTGCCCTCTGCAAGAAAGTTCACATTTCATCATGACAAGGACCCAAAGCACACAGCCAAAGCTACACTGGATTGCCTAAGGAACAAAACAGTAAATGTCCTTGAGTGGCCCAGTCAGTCCCGACCTAAATCCAATCGAAAATTTGTGGCTTGACTTGAAGATTGCTGTCCATCAACGCTCCCCAAGGAACTTGACAGAACTTGAACAGTTTTGTAAAGAAGAATTGTCAAATATTGCCAAATCTAGGTGTGCAAAGTTGGTAGAGACCGATCCCAACAGATTCACAGCTGTAATTGCTGCCAAACGTGCTTCCACCAAGTATTAACTTCGGGGCTGGAGACTTATCCACTTATGATCTTTCAGTTTTGTATTTTTAATATATAATTTTTTTCTCAATAAAACTTTTTTTCCCCTTAACAGTGTGGAGTATGGTGTGTAGATAAGTGAAAAAAATCCTCATTTAAATGCATGAAACTCTGAGGCACTGACACAACAAAATGTGAAAAAAGTTCAAGGGGGTGTAGACTTTCTATAGGCAATGTATGTAAGTAAGTTTTACAGTGACATTATACATTATTTTTGACAGTCTGAACACACTTTAAAAATAGATTATTTACTCTACAGTGTTCGGTTGACACTATTTTAGTGATGTTGTGGACAGGTTTAAGAAAGCTTTTTAGAATTACACCAAATAAAGAGTATTAGCATGCTGGTAATTCTCGAGGTCTGTGTTGCACTTAATGGTCTGGTAATGTGCTATAAAGAATTAAGATTTTTTTTTTTTTTAATGAATAATTATTATTCTTTTTTTAATAATAAACTTCTATAAAAGAATACACTTCTACCCCTTTCTAAAACAGTTGAAAATATATATTTTTTTACACACTTATTAAATAAAATTGGCTTTTAAAAACAGTCATTAACAATATATTCCTTAAGGTTCTGTAAATATGACCCTACACATCTTTTAGATAACAGAATGCCAATGTCTGCTTTTACAAATGCAAACTACAACTATAACTATACTCAAATCTGGCATTTCAAATCCAAGAAGTCGGTTTAAGGTCATGGCTAAGCTTCCATGTTTAACACAGGGTATTGTTATTGGTTTGGTTTCCTGGTTGATAATTACCCGTGACAGTTCTAAAATATAGCTGTTTAGACAAACGGACAACAATTTTTAGATTACCAGCGTTGTCAAGGTTGAATCAGGAAGTTGTAACATTTCCGTTACAACTCCTTTAGAAGAGGAAGTATTTCATGCAGACCATGGTGTCAAACTGGCCTCAGGTTCAGGCTAAGGAGCGGTAGGTTGTACACTGACATAAAAGCAAGCTCAAGCACAAGGGTTGTCCATATAAATCTGTTTCACATCTGGTGGAAGAAAATAAAACCTAGTTTGCAGGAAGGCTGATTTGTAAAGCCAATACTCCTAATGGCAACAGGCAGAAATTAATGGCTTACTTTTACATTTTCGCAATAACTTTATTCGTACCACAGATAATATTTTCCTTAAACGAGACGCTTTTTACTAAAGTAGTAAATGTTGTAATGTTTAGTTGGTAACAAATCCTATCACCCATAACTTTTAAACACTCAATATTTAGACATTTAGAAATACTAAAAGAAACGTAAAAAGATTGAAAAAGAGTTCTAGCCAAAATGTTTGTCACTAAATTTAAGTTTATTTTAGTGTTTCTAAACAAATCCTAAACAGCATTGTATTAACTGATATTCACTTTTTTAATGTCACTTATTTATGGTAACCTGATGCATTGTAAACTTCTGTAATTGAAATAATATGTGATACAAACAAAAATAAATATCATACATAATACGTTTCGTCTACTTTTTATTTCAAATTTGTAAATAGTTTAAATAGTAAATATCAGATTGATGAAACATTTTCTTGTAAAATGTAATAAAAACAACAGTAAAATAATTTTGTTGTACACTTTTTTGTATGTTTGATAACCAAATCAATACACTTATCATATATAATCATCAACACAGGCCATTTTGCTTTAAATTTACGTAAACATACTTGTTCAATAAAACTGCTTCTGGTGTACAGAGGTGAAGGTTGAACGAGGCACACTGTCACATTCATGCTGAAACGTAGCTGCAGTTTACTTCAGTATCCAATGCATTGTTACTATTGAACAAACTATTTAAAGAGGCCGAAAATTATAAAAATCACCCGGGTAGGGGCAATGAATTTGGCAATAGCCATCCAGATGACAAAGACAAAGATAAACTAATATGATTTTTTTTTTTTTTGATTATTACTGCACATAAGTATTTGTAATCTTTAAAGTAAAAAGGTACGCTTGTTTACATTATTGATTGGTGGCACTGGTGAGCGTGGAACTTCCTTAGAATTTAAAAGTGTACCAATAAATACTTCCTGTGTTAACTGCTTGCGTATCTTATAATGTGACGGGGGGCAGCCATTTTAGCCTTTTATCTTAATTGTGCAATAGCAGATTTTTTTTTTATTTCAGAGAATTTCTTTTTTTTTTTATTTGTGGAAAACTAGGATCCTTACTAATCATTATGGTATGGTATCATCTACATTACACCCATGTCATGTCAGACCACAATCCACGACAACCAGAGCAACCATGCAGCATTCATTTTACAATAACTTTTATTAGACACAACCAATTTGTAAAAAGCAGGTTCCTTATACTGTAGACCCTGATTTATTATGAGAACTTCTGAATACACCCAGTATATAAATATGCGTATATTTGAAATGCTGGTCCTACCTTCCGCTAAGGAGGAATCCAGTAACTACAGCCAGCAGGATCACACCCACTGTGATAGACACAGCGATTATGGGCACCTGGCTTTGATCACTTGATGCAGCGAATGCTGGGTACAAAAACAACAAACAGCTGGAATTATCATGAATGACCTCTTCAAAGGTCAATACAAGTAATGTATACCCTGCTTCACAGTTTAATCACATTTCGAAAAGAAGCTCTCAAGATATACTTAAAACTGTGACATACGAACTGACATAATTTGAGGAATAAAAATAATCCTCGCTAGATTTATTTGAGACTGTTACATCCAGCCTAAATAAGGAAGTAATACATAAACAACAGCAGAAACACAATATATCACCCTAATTAAATTTGACCAGTCAACATTTATGAACATATGCAAACCATACAAAGATCCGTGTAATTATGGACCACTCTGTACATTTTAAAACATACAGTATTACCCCTTGGAAAAGTAAAAATAGTGTAATCATGCTAGAATGGTAAATACATGGTACAGTGTAAGTATAATAAAGCATAATAAACTGCAAGCTTACTGTAGTAAACTTTTATAAGGGACTAATTATTCAACAAAAATGAATCATGAAATAAAAAAGTTCAGGAATTGCACCTTTTGGTTTTATTGCCAGAATTAGTGCTTAGCCTTTTATACAAGTACTTAGCAGTTATTAAATTATTGCCAAAGGGGTAACATCTGTTTACACTATTTACGAAAATTATGTTACCCGATGGTTATATCAATATCAGGGTCCAACATATATATTAATATATATTTATGTACTGTACATACAGTTGGGCTCATCCACTAAAACCCTCAACATTACAAGCATCCCCTGTCAAAGATAGGATTTACTTACAAAAAGGGCTTGTTTCAAACTCGAACCTGCGACTGAAACCACCGTAGCCTGCTGCGGTGCGTGCTCGGATCTGAAAGATGTAAACGGAGGCAGGCTTCAAGCCATCTGCGCTGATCTCCATATCTTTAGACTTAATGATAGTGTAGCTGGTCTCCTGATCCTAATCCACAAAGACATTAAAGACAAGGAAAGTCATTTTACATCATTGCCTTAAAAAATGGTACATTTAAAATTATTGCTTTCAAACAATTTAGTTTTCAGGAGAAAAAAGAGCACTTCATATACTGTAATGAGAAATAAGACTACTTTCTACATATCTCCATTTTTGATCAAGGTGTTTGGTCAAAAAGCCTTTTTAATTGAATTAGGTCTGAGCAGTGGGATGACATCTAATCAAGACAAGGATCAATATACAATTTTGCTTTTATGCTTTTTGGAGATGTTAGGATGCCAACTTTTCTTTTTTTTTATCTCACTTTGCCTTGTTTATCTGCCCTTTTTTCATAGCAGTTTTTACTTAATGCACATAATTCTATTGCATATTGTCTTTCTAATATATATATATATATATATATATATATATATATATATATATATATATATACATAAATTGAATATTGTAGGTTATATTCAAAATAAAAACATGCATTGTAAAAGGCGGTTCTAGTGTTAATGAAATGTAACTTCTAGATGTTCCACAAACACACACACACACACACACACACACACACACACACACACACACAAATATAAATAAGTAGTGAAACTTGTAGAAATTATATTTTATATAATGTTGTATGTGTGTGTGTGTGTGTGTGTGTGTGTTGAAAAGGTAACCAGGCAAACAAGTAGCTAATGTGTCTACAAAATTTTTCCCTGCTTTCAAATGTTTTACCCTCTACTTTGTCAGAACAATAGACAATGTTCCCTGTACTGTTTGTTTAAAGGCTTCCCCACATTTCAGTAAAAATGTTGGTGGTACTAAAACCATAACAAAGTATAGCTATAGAGGTGCCAAAAATGTTCATTTAGTTCAGGTATGGTGTCATTATAGTCACTATATGAGACAAAACAGCATGCCTCTGCTACTGCAGTATGATACATTACATTCTTAACTCTGTTACAGCTCAGGTATTACAAACTTGATTGTCTTTGTTCTCTATGGTAGTTTTTGTTATTGAAAATGACTTTACACAAAGAGCTGATATTTTTAACAAGGGCGTTATGAGGTAACAGCCTTCTTAAATATGCACAACTTTGACTTCATTATAAATGCAATTATAACTATAAAAATGATCCCAACTCAAGTAGGTGCTCTGAAAACTAGTGTAAGTATTAAGCAATTACAATTGAGTTAGCTACATGTAAAACATTCAATAGCAAGGTCCGGTTAGACTAAACAAATTCAGAAACTTTGGATAATATTTTCAAAAGGAAATACAGTCACTTTTTTCAAGGACTAACATGATTAGAGAAGCAAACAACCAAGTATGCTATGTTCCCATGAACTAATTTAGACTGAAAAAAATCTGGTACATGGATTAGGGTAAGAATAGAGTCTTTGTATTGTAGCCAGTATTTATCCATATAAGGTTTGAGTTCAGAATGTGACCAAAAAGTAATGTAAAAGGTCATTATAATAATATTATTACTTGGTTATACAGTTATTTTTATATTGTTAAAAATCCAGTGATAAAAAAGGATAAAATAAAATAAATCAGTGTTAAAGGCCAAATTGTGCTTGTTAAACTAATTTTAATTCAATCTGCCTATCCACACTAAAATAATGCATGACTAAATGCTGTGAAATCATGTGATTGCCATTCACTTCATTCACAATAACCTTTTCCAAAACGTGACGATGGTGCTTTATTAAATCTGCAGTTCCACTGCCCAATGTTGACGTTCTCAGGTGCATGCTCAGATGTGTTCTTGTTGAGCCTATTAATCGTTTCCACTGACAGTGGTACACACATGTCTAATTAGAAACCTTTGCAGGGAACTGGAAGCAAGATTGTTTATTATTATTATTATTATTATTATTATTATTATTATTATTATATTCTTCTATAAGGTAAGGTAATCCAAACTTAATGCTAATCAGGGTCTGTGAAACCAGCTGTGAATGCCAATGGCTACTGTCTGAGAGCTTGAACTACACAAGTTAACTATAAAATATATAGGAGAACTATTTGTATAATTAGAGATGACCCTGTAAGTCCTGGAGGATAAAAAAAAGAGAATAAATGGCCTTACAGTCTGCAGAGTTAACAAGATTTTCTTTCTACTTTTTTTAAAATTAATATTATTTATGCATATGATTCCTATTTTATATATATATATATATATATATATATATATATAATTTGTTTATAAAATAGGCTTAATTTAAGTTGAATAAGGATGAAACTGGTTTTGTTGCAAATGTTTTACCACATTATTATTTTTTTTTTTTCCCAGAAGATTTCCAATCATTTTAAATAATTTTTGGTTATGAATAGGCAATACATTTTGGGATTTTTCATATTTGTTTCTTATTTCATATCACTACAATACCACACGTCTTTTAGTCTACAGACATTGCTGGACTAACTTGTTTTTAGTATCCTCTAGACTAGAAGGCAACAGCAGTTACTTTGGGTTTGTTGCAATTGAGAACATTTAATACGCAGCTGGGGACTTCAGCATCTTAGTTCGTTGCAATTAGTTTTAACTTGCGCACTAGTTTAGTACCATCCTCCAACTAACCACAGGATCATCCACTGTTAGTACACTCCTTTTAAATTATTGCAATTGACCCACTGTGATTGCTCTTACCTTTTCAAAATATTTGATCTCGTATTCCAAAATGATGCCATTGGGTCGGTCTGGTTCCTGCCATGATACAGAGATGCTGTTTTTGGCTGTCTTTCCCTTCTTTACAATACTGATTGGTGATGGGGCTGGAAAAGGCACATACAAAGAACATATTGTCAACAGCAGTTTTTTTTTTAGCTGAATTACTTTTTTGGCCACTTTCAGGCAAGTCTATAAATGCTGGAGCAACAGGCATTAAGCTTATTTGTTACATTAGAAGCATTGCAGGCAAATACAACATTGAACCTTGTAAAGCCCTGTAGATTTCCAGAGCCATCAGAAACAAATCAAGGACATTTTCATCTGATTCATTGCAAAACCTCTTGTCATTTTCATCTGATTCATTGCAAAACCTCTTGTCATTTTCTTCTGAGTCATTTCAAAACCGCTTGTCCTCAGCTTTCTTGAATTATCACAAGTGTAAAGGGTATATAAATGCTACCAATTAATACAGTAACTCAGCAGATGCAATCACAGAAAACGTCTGATGGTAATTAACTGCAGGATAGATTAAAATCCAGAAGGGATGGCAACTTGAAACATGATGATCCTGTGAATAACGTCCTGAAATTGTTATTGTGTGTAAAGTTGTTTCCCCAATTTTTATGCTGCAAATGTATTTTTAGATGTTCAGCTTTTTCAGGTATGGTTGTGAAAAGAACACTTTCTCTTTCAACAATTTCAATAATGCATGTGTTTTTCTACATAAGAAAAGACATCCTGGTAAAACACATCCTCAATGGTGAATAGACAACATATTGTAACCTTTATGAAACATAAAATGATTATTATACTGTGAAAAAAATATATGTCTGCATACATGACATTTTGAGAAGGCACTGCCTCCCTTGCCTCCTCTAAGGAGCCACCACTGTGTAAAATATAACTTTTTTTTGGTGCAATCTTCAATCAAAAAAGAATAACAAGAATAAGAAAAATCTTCAATCAAAAATAGGAAATTATTTTGTCTCACATGTAGCGGCACCTCAGATGCCATTATATCCAAAGCTGTCAAATACATTTTATTCCAAAGCATAGCAGTTTTTGTATTTGGGATGTGCATTTAAACAGCAGTTCAAGACAGTATGCAAATTTAACTAGATGCCCATCTACTCAAATCAATTCCTCCAGTACACAACGTTCTTGGAGGTTCCTAAGCAAAGTTCTGCATTACTGTATGTCCTTTCACCTTTCGAACCCAGGATCGCTGTTCCATTTCATTTGTATTTTGTTTCCTTATTCAAAAGTTGAAAATCAACATGGGTAGAAAAGACAATCAACAGTTTTTTTTGTTATTGAAAAGTGGAAAAACAACAATAAACAAACTGGTTCGTTGTTAATGTTTCCGATTTTCAAAAGAATTATTCAACAGTTAGTCTATATAAAAGGGAAATGAACCAGCTACTACATTAGCCTATTCCAATGTTGAAATAGGAAAAATGGGCCAGTGTCTTTGTTCAAAAGTTGAAAAAGGAGAGAAGCCAGTTTGTTTTTTTGATTCTGAAAAGTTGAAAAAGCAAAACGGTATCATCAGCCCCAAAGCCATGACTGCTATGCTTTGAGTTTGGGATGCGATTTCGAGCTGCCAACAAACCAATGAGAACAGGCATTGCTGTGCCAAGAGTTTTCAGAGTATGTTAACAGATGTTAATGTGGGGGTGGAAAAGAGAGTACCCACAGACAAGAAGTTCCAATTATTGAGTCTTTATTGTTAATATTAAAAATGCTATAAACACACGTGATAATTGTAATGATGATACATATTAAACGGTATTTTCTACAGGAATTGGTACATTACACATTGGTGCTTTAAAGCCGTAATTTTTTCACAAAAAAGAGAAAGCAGCCACACTATCCTGCCAGTTAAACCAGGAATGCTGAAATACAATCCCTTTTGAATCTTCCTCAATAGAAGTGTTGAAGTATAACAGTGAGATAAAGACCAATTAAGCAGATTCAAATGATCCCAATGGTATTGCCATGATAGCTGCTCTGCATCTCTGCTGCATTTATGTTACAATACACTGTACTGAAGGAGGGAGTAACATTATCTGATATTTGTCTTTGCCAAACAATGAGTAATTGTATCCCAGTACCAAGACAAAACTACAATCAGTCAATTTTAAAAGCCTGTAATTGAATCTGGTGCAATACGATCTCACAAAAAGACAGAGGGAAAATAGGGATACAGTGCAATCTCTTTTTTAGAGGTCACTAGTCAGTTTAAATTACTTGAAAACCTGTTCCTCTAAATGTTTGCTTGATCAGTTTACCAGGAGCCACATCCCTAGATCAGGAGTTTTCCTTTAGGCATGTATAGCTCACCTTCAAACTGTGAGCACCATCGCACCTTTATTAGGCTTCCAGAATGGCTGGGAAGCCTATTGTTTCTGTTAGGATTTTTTTTTTTCCCCGCTCTTTTTTCAAAAAATCTCTAAAATCAACACCGTTGCAAGGAAACTCACGAAACTTGGTAGGGTGGTAGGCACCAAAGGCAAGTTGTGTCAGAGCGAAAATGAAGATCATAGGTCAAATGGTGTGGCGGCCATATTGGATTTCTAGGGAATTTTGGACAATTTTTAAAAATCTTCTCCGAAACCACTTATCGCTGAGATATGAGACTTGGTGCAATAGACTACCCTCATAGATTTATGGTTGTTCAAGAGAAGTCGATTGGTCACATGGCCTGGCAGCCATATTGGATGTGTCGAAAATATTCAAACGACTTCTTCTCTCTGAAACGGTTACGCCGATTGAAGCTAAACTTTGCATACATAGCCTTGACCTTGGTTGTCTATTACGTTTGTTAAAAGCAAGTCGCTACATAAAAAAACATGGCCGCCATGAGCCAATCAAATTTCAGCTATGATCAGTTTGCACATATTTGCACATATTGCAGTATTCATTTAACCCTTTGCGGTCCATTGTCGGACTGGGTCCGGCATTGCAATTATTCCTATCAGGTCCATTGTCGGACCCTGTCTGACATCATCCAAAAAACGCAAAAAACGCAAAAAAGTCGTTTTTTCTACGGAAAAAGCCAAGAAAACCATTCAATGGCCGAGTGGGAGCGAAAGGAACCGAGACAAGCCGATAAAAAAAAAAAAAGGCGTATCTCATGAATAGTCATACTTGCCCCTGGCATCAGATAGGGGCGGTCATAAGGAAACAAGCTGGGTGTTACTGTATCAGCGCACAGATAGTATCATGGACATTTGCAGAGCTTTTTCGAGATGTTATAGCAATAAAATAATGACTTGGATTGCATTTTTGAGGAGTTTGGTGATAAAACGAGTCATCAGGAGATGATTGATCGGTATGTACGACTATTATTATTATTATTATTATTTATTTGTTAGCATATGTGAAAGCGATAGCGAACGAAAGGGTGGGGCAGGGCTGGAGATGCCTAGTGAGTGCTTTGTTGATATGCAGGGCCATTTAAACCCGTTTGACTGTGGAAAAAAAATACTTTTAAACAGCGCGTCTAAAATTAACTGCGCGTGTGAAAATAAATTAGACCTGGCAAGCCTGACGCACACTTAATAAATGGACTGCAAAGGGTTAAGGTACAATGTTGTAGACTCGTGAATCTTCATAGAGTGGTGGTAGAGGCCTTTGGGAAGTTGTGTCAGAGCGAAAACAAAATCATAAGTCACATGGTTTGGCAGCCATATTGGATTTTTCGCGAATATTGGCCAATTCAAGAAAATCTTCTTCTCCAAAACCTCTTATGGTACAGATGTGAAACTTGGGGCACATACTACACTTATGGCCTACATTTAGATTTGTTCAACACAAGTCAATTGATCACATGGTTCAGCAGCCATATTGGATTTGTCATAAATATTCAAAATTCTTTTTCTTTGAAACCGTTATACCGATGTAAGCAAAACTTTGCATACATAGCCTTGGCAAGGTTGTCTATCAAGTTTGTGCAAAGCAACTCGCTACATAAAAAAAAAAAAACATGGCCGCCTTGAGCCAATCAAATTTCAGCTATGGTCAAATTGCACAAATTTGCACATATTACCTTGCTAAAGCTCAAATGCAAAACTTGTTTTGAACTCCTTTGAGAGTTTAGGCAGTGTCATAGTTACTATAGAATACACAAATGAACCCACATATGCTCTATTCAAAAGTTAACTTGACCATGACCTTTGACCTGTCTTTAAGGTCGAATGCACAACTAATAACTCCTTACACAGTGTAGATAGGATAATGGTTACTATGGAACACATATAGGAACCCATATATAATCTATTAAAAAAAATGCCTTGACTGTGACCTTTGAATTTTCCATAAGGTCAAATGCAAAACTAGCTTACACCTCCTTACAGAGTGCAGATAGGGTAATGGTTACTATGGAACACATATAGGAACCCATATATGCTCTATTCAAAAATTGCCTTGAACGTGACCTTTGACCTCTCCTTAAGGTCACATGCAAAACTAGCTTATAACTCCTTACAGAGTGCAGATAGTGTAATGGTTATTATGGAACACATATAGGAGCCCATGTATGCTCTATTAAAAAATGCCTTGACTTCTGACCTCTCCTTAGATTCTGGTGCACTACTGTTCGCAAAAGTGTTTTGTAATTGCCGTTGGGGTTTGGGAACATTGCTAAATAAGGCCCTATAAGTTCAGAAGGGAGACACCACCAATGGAATGAAAGAACAATGTGTTGAATTGACAAACTATGGTGAATGAAGTATATGAATTAGATGAATGTCTAAAGCCAGCGGGCAGGACAAGTGGCACTTGAGGACCACCTTCCCCCTGGACAAGGCACACTGCAAGGTGGCGGCAGGGAGCAGGGGAACCAAACAAACAAATGATAAAGGTATGGATTAAAAGGGTTTGATAATTACGTATTTGATTAAGGGCTGTATTTTCCTTTCAGAAATACAACCAAGTTTCCAGTGGGATGGATATTTCATGAAAAGACTTAAGAGTCACACAGTCAACATGTTTTCAGTAAAAATAAACATCTTACTGCCCTTATAAAAGTCTACTATGGGATACTATGCTAAAAGCATAGCTTACGTTTTGTAAAATCTTACTGAAATCAGAGTAAAGTGTTTATTGGGATTAGTAAAACAAATAACATGATATATTTTCTGAAAGTGGCAGTTTCCATTAGTCTTTCACTGCATCCTTACAATTCATATAATCCTTACATAATGTTGCGCAGTGGATTTACCAGATAAACTGAGTTTAGACAGCGCATACTTTTTTGACCATTATACTAGAAAAATTTTGTAGTTCCTGTGTCCTACTGTACAATCATTTTTTTCCCTTACCAAAAGCATACTGTTAAGTTTTAACAGTGGCTTGGTTTACAGGCACGTGAAAATCGACTCTACAGTCATGACTGTGTGATGTTGTCATGCGAATACATTGTGAAACAGGAAAAGAACGTCCTTTTGTCAGCGCGACTTTAAGGGCAGGGTCAATCACTTTCTCACAATAAAAATCGCTGTAAAAACCCATGTAAACCAGAGCAGGAATCGTGCTTGTGGCTCACAAGGTTTCAGCAGTCAAGATCCAGTTTTTCTGACTTAATATCACGTAATCTCCAGCAGAAAGGCCGTACAAAACATAGATACTCCCCCAGCACACACACACACACACACACACACACACACACACACAGTACATTTATGGAGTACTTCAGCACTAGAACCGGTTATACTCATACCTACAACCGCCGGTACATTTTAAACACCATCAATATTAAAATGAAAGACAAACTATCGGATACAACTCAAAAGTTTTATTCAAGCACATCATATCAAACATCTGCACAGCCAAAACACTGTATTTAAATGAACAATTAAACCTAAAAGGGTTTATTTTCTAACTTACCACATATAAAGCACTACTTAAAAAACAGAAAAACTATAAAATAAACATTTCAAAAGAAACTAGTGTGTAAACAGGTATATGCACATACAAAACTTTAAAAGCAAAAGTAGTTTTAAATCTAAAACGAAAGTAACATATGATTTATCTTGCGTGTGTGTCACTCGCAGCACAGAATCTAGGTGGAGCTGCTGCAGCCTGCAGTTTTCTGATTGTTTCTGCTGAAGCACTGTGGCTAGCTTCAAGATGAAATCTCTCCTACCTTGTACAAAACGAAGGAATTGATGGCTGCCAGATCCAGTAGAGATAACAATAGGCTTGTATACATATAAAAAAATGGAATATTGTTGGTTATATTCAAAATAAAAACATGTATTGTAAAAGGCGGTTCTAGTGTTAATGAAATGTAACTTTTAGATGTTCCACAAACACACACACACACAAATATAAATTCTAAGTCGTAAAACTTGTAGAAATTATATTTTATATAATGTTGTGTGCGTGTGTGTTGGAAAGGTAACCAGACAAACAAGTAGCTAATGCGTAATTCAGAATGTGCGCGACAACACGTGAATTCTCTTGTTCTTATCTTCATGGCAACGCATGAAGCTCTCCTCACGATATTCAGAGTCGTTCTTTTCCTACTTAGTAAGCAGACACAGACATTTAAATATCCCCTCCCCTAAATCAGAACTGCATAACAATGCATTTCCTGAAAAATACGGCAAACAGGTCGTGAGGAAAACTGTCATATTTATGATAATGTTGAATCCATGCATAATGCATTAACTTGTTAGGTGGTAACATATTATGTTTTGTAATTCTTTTGAAACCTTCAATAGGATTATATTGCACCACTATCCTTACGGTCTTTTAAAAACTGATGAATCTTAATTGACCGTTTTGTGAATTTTAAGTATTAAATGATAGCAGGTAGTACAGCTAACTTTTTTATTATTATTATTTTGTACTTTTTAAAAGTCGATATAAGGACAGTGGCACCATAGTTCAAACTGAATCCTGCAGTTCACTTAGTACTCTTGTGGCACGGTAGTTTCTGCAGACTTTGATTTAATCTGTATTTGTAAACAATTCACATTTTGAAAAGCCATGTTTAGCTACAAGAGGAAAACTTCAGTGCACTGTTACAAGGATCTTGTACCAAGAAGGTCAGCCGGCTTATCTGGGCCAAGAAGTACAACAGCCAAAAACTCTGCATGGTAGTGAGGTGATAAGCCTTCAAGAATCTATTAAATGTATGGATAGCCAATAAATTACAAAGAACAACAACTTTCAGACTAGCATGCTTTGGGGTGATTAGTAGGATCAGATTGTTATAATAAATTAAAATAATTAGCACTAATAATATCTATAGTAACGAGTGTTTTCTTTTTGATGACATTAGCCCAGGTTTATGACTTATTTGTTTTAATTTATCATTACAGAAATGAGGACCTTGTAAAACCTATTGTTTTCATTTCCTATCGTTGTGTTTATTGTAAAGGAAACTACACATTTCCTATATGATAACCTGAAACATTTATTTTGAACACACTGTACTTTACATTGATATTTTTAAATAATTAAAAGTAAGCCCTTCATATGCACAAGAAATGTGAATTTCTCAGGGACTAGCATATACAAGTATGTACCGTATGTATGCCCGCCTCCACTAGAAACTGACTGAATTTGTTTGCTCAACAGCTGCAGTATTATAAATCACTATGGGTTGTTGTCTTGACCATTTGTGTTGATCATTATCCCACGATCATTATGCACAAGAGAGATGCAATTTCATTTGTTCATGTACATACTTATTTCTCACAACACATATATTAGAGGACTCTATTTAGTACTGCAAACAGAAGAAACATGTGGGTGACGTGTGAAATAAAAAATGTAAAAGCCTTCCAAATACTATGGTGCTTTGTAGAGAATCTTGGTACAAAATCTATAATTACAAGTTATAGAAGTCTTGGCTAAGTTTTTGCTTGGTTTTGAAATGTACTTCTGCAATTGATTTTCTACAGTTAAAACAAACTGATGTGCTTTATTTGAAACTGCCATTGTAAACTTGCCGATTTACCACAGTATACCTTTACAATCTGTCATAAAAAATGGACTATCAGACTTTACAATCTTTTCTGTCTGCTTTGAACTTGCAACTAAAATATCACAAAGGTCACCCTTTAGTGTGAATGAATATTAAACAGTTTAACAACTGGCATGATATTTGTTCACATGCGAACACTATTGCATCTCTGAACAAAAGCTGTTGAACCCACCGATCCACAGGGCTGATATCTCAATTATATTAGACAGACATTTCCTCTGAACCAGTTTATCACTTGATTAACAGTTTGTCCACTGTTTTCTTAATGGAGTGAGGGAAACTGAGCAATATCTCCTTCTCAAACTCAGCACAATTCACCACCTTCCTTCAACAGGATCCTCTGTGTCCACCACAGCTGTTTTCATATATATATATATATATATATATATATATATATATATATATATATATATATATATATACATACATACACACACACACACACACACACACACACACAATTACAATACAAATAAATACACTGGGCCGAAAAGCCTTTAAAAAATGTTTGGGGAATTGACTACTGTACCAATCCAGCAGTGCACATGGTAAGACAATCAATGTATTACATAAAATGTAATTCTAAAGCCAACATGCTTTTTTTTCAAGCATACTGACAATATTCAGTCACAAATTAAAAAAAAACATAGAGTCGTTAGCATCATTGCAACTGACTTACTATATAACAGTGTCTATGTTTGCAACAAAAATAGAGGTAGCATGCTACGATAGCAGCGCATTTATTTCTAAAAGAAATTCACCTGACCCTGCTTTTTTTCTTCTTTATTTTTGACATGGGTTTACAACAAACTTCAGTGTCACGCCAGTGAGTGTCATTTTATGGTAATTAAGGAGGGGCTATAATAATATTTTGGATGTCACGCATAAAGAGATGGCACTAAAAAGGGTGTTTACAATGACTTTGAAAGATTTTAGATTTATATTACAGAAACATTCCAATTTTACTTACCCAATCATGGCCATCTGGGTTTTCAGCAGATGTATCTGGAGTGTTTTTGTCATCTCTGCTTTTTCTGTTATCTCCAAGCTAAATGTAATTATTGGCTAAATGTAATTATTTGTTAAATGCTTCATAGTACACAAATAGATTTGTACAAGATGTGCCAGTAGGCTATTGCTACTCATTCCATAGATTGTTACATTTTTTTTTGGAGCTACATTCTATTAATATGTGTTTTATGTGGTTACTTCACTCAGCAATGGGATCAGAATCAATAGCGTCACTGTAATATGAATTTCAAGTTAAAATAAAAGGGCAAAAGATGTACGATTCTTAACTCCACACAAATTCAAAGCAAGGTTATAACTAGTATAATTATAATAAGGGAATTACCTTTGTATTAATCTGTAACTACCCTCACTGTACCCTCTAGTAGTTTCATGTCAAGTCAGCACCAGTTGTATGGTGGTGTTCTTGTCCTGGGCTGGCTACTCAGAGCTGCGCACAGCTGGGCCCAGGGGACCCGTGGATAGTACTTGTGTGACATTTCTTGATCCATCATGTGATTTAGAAGTAACATTTTTTGGAACTACTAGGAGTTAGTTCTAGAGTCATATAAGAACATAACAACATAAGAAAGTTTACAAACGAGAGGAGGCCAGTCAGCCCATCTTGCTCGTTTGGTTGTTAGTAGCTTAATTCTCTTAATTCTCTAGGAATTTGAATTTCATATGTTGCAAAATGAAACAACAAAGCTTTTCCAATTTTCCTCAGATTAATTTTTCATATTACTTCACTTATTTTGACCAATGGTACTATTTCATGCCATTCTAAACATTGCTGTAATAAACAGTCACATTCTCTATATGTTTGCAGCCCCAAATGAGAGTCTGACATGCTCTGAATTCCTCAAGGTGCTTGGAAAGCACAAGCTCATCCCTTTTATGGAGCACAGAATGACCAACACCAAAGTACCTCACAAACTCTGCTCCTTTACAGTGGATATTCTCGGAAATCCAAAAGGAAAGGTTTTCCATTTGCCCATCATCGAAGGAACATAAGACAAACGTCTCCTGAGCCTCGTGCAAAAATCCCATTTGTCTTCAATGTGCCCATCACGTGTTGAAATTGCATTTGAGCAATGAAACTGCTATGAAATATTTAAATAGTGTTTTCTTTTGCTGATATGTAATTTTTAAATGGTTTTCATTTGTCTGTTTCTTTGACCAAATATACAATGGGTCCATTGGACCTGTGGATTGTTCTTATACAGTTCTATGGTTATGCCCCAATACAGCGCTGTGAAAACAGTTTATATTTTCTGCACTCTTAAGGATAGTTCATACACTATAGGGTGGTCCATTAGCCCCGTTGAGACTCACTCATGTGTGTTTGTGGGTTGCTTTGAGCTCCCTATGAGATATTCGGATACAAACAAGCCCAGTATAAAGCTAATATGGGCATATATCACATTATTTTTACATACAATTACATTATTTTTTACACATTATTTTTACATAATGATTTCCATTACATGAGAGTAGATGTTAAAACTTCATGCTGATTTGAACTTGGCTCTTGCCAAAATAAGCACCAACTAAGACATAGCTTCACAGTAAACTAATGTGATCCATATGTGTCTCCATCCATTTGCGCTTCCTTCCATATGATGATGTAGATATCCTTCTGTCTGGTGTTGATGGCTGAATGCTGGCTCCAGGGATCAGCTTATTGCCTCCCTAGCGCATCAGCACACACAACGGCTGCGATGCTGGCTCCGGGGATCAACCATAGTGCGGTCTCCCCAGCGCATCAGCATGACAACCGTCTGGATTGAGCTAAGTAGAGTACATCTCTGGGGTTTTCAAGTGGGCACCTTCCATCCTCGGTGTTTCGTCGACTAGCCCACGACACCTCAAGAGGGCTCGACGGTGATTCTGGTGTCCCAGCATCACCCCCCTCCGTCCCCCACTCAACTCAGCCCAGCTTACTTACCTGTACATCAGCTTTTCTTTCTTTCTATTGTGCTTGAGATCCCCAGCCAGAATCTTTCCGTCTCAACCACAGCCAGTTGCTGCTCCTCTCTGCTGCTTCAGATAAGTTCTTCACTGTGTGACACAACTCTTGGCCATTGAATCCGACATCTCTGAGAAACCGGGTTGTAGAGTGTGCCACAAATCCTCGACAACCCACTTCCACTGGGTAAACCCAGACTCTCTATCCTCGCTGTTCCGCTTCAGTGGCTAGTTGAGCATACCGCAGTTTCTTCCTCTCATACGCCTCATCTACAGCATCCTCCCATGGCACTGTTAACTCTACCAATTACCCATTTATACACTTGGGTTTTTACTGGAGCAATCTAGGTAAAGCACCTTGCTCAAGGGTACATCAGCAGTCCCCCATCTGGGATTGAACCCACGATCCTCCGGTCAAGAGTCCAGAGCCCTAACCACTACTCCACACTGCTGCCAATTGAATTGCTCATCCTAGCTAGGGATTTTTTTACTTGATTCTAGCTATGCGAGTATAATAAGGAAGATTAAATAGTATTCTTTCTGACTGTACATTACATCTTTTCATCTGCAATCGGCAACACAGTGGGGGAAAAATGGCTAGTTTATTTATTTATTTATTTATTTATTTATTTATTTATTTATTTTTAATACCATGTGAGAGGAGTGGAGCGTTCCTATTTTGTCTGGAGCGGGATTCACAAGAAGTGGAGGGGAGCGGAGGGTAATTTTGTCACTGCTCACATTCTCTGGTAGTTACTGATTAAAATAAGCCCAGGACACACTGCCTGATCCGATCAATAGGGACACCATTTTTCAGTCGCATCAGGCAGTGTATTATGCTTTGTGATGCGATTTTACAGGATCGGACGATTGATTTCAGTTGGCTCGCAAAGTTTAAAATGGCTTGCTAGTGTGTTATACCCACTCGCAAGTCTCAATGTCAGCAAGTAATAACTTCACTGCATTAGGTCATATGACTGGAGACATACATGCATTCTCTCGCTCTACCTCTATTTATATATACAGGGTAATTATAAAGTAAGTTTACCACATCCACACATGGTGTACATGTGGGGGAATACTGGGCTGGCAGGAAGGGGGTTAAATTCCTCCCTGTCAAATCATGTGTATAACACGGGTGATCACGGGTGTTAGAGTTAGTGGAGAATTAATGTTGGTGATAGAGGAGGCAAGGCCTGTTACTCCCAGGAAGCAGAGCCAGAGACAGAAGCTGCAGTTTAAGCGCTACTGCGCATGTTTATTAACAAGTACAGTAACAAACCAACAAAACACATTAACAAATAAAACGGCACAAGGGCCAAAACAAAAGGTCTACACAAAAGACTCACAGACATAAACAGGACACAGACAGGGACATAAACACAGCACAGCAACACAAACCTCCACCTCTATCACCAATATTAATTCACCACTAATTCTAAATTACCACCTTGATCACCCTTTTATACACCTGTGGCTGTCTTGTGCTTTGACAGGAAGGAATTTAACCCTTCCTGCCAACCCAATATTCCCCACACATGTGATCCAGCAGGGCTTTCACCCTGCCACACAGCACCGTAAGCATTGTACTTTTTAACTATTAGACGAAATATTTACAGAATCTTTTTATGACCATGCTGCATGATTAATTTATTATTAATAGTATTATAATTAAATTATACCAAATCACATTTTTATTTACAATGAAGGGAAAACATAATACACTACATGTTTTTGCTGACATTATAAGCATTTGGGCAACACAGTATATGTTCCCTTCTTTGTAAATAAAAATGTGATTTGGTATAATATTATAGCTTACAATATTACTGGTAAGTTCAGGTTTTGATAAACCTCCATCTGGAACTTCATCAAGTCATCATGCTTTACAAATGTATTCAGGAGATGAGAATTTAAATTGCTCACACAAAAGTATTCATTATAGGTGATACTGAAATATCCACACAATTCATGGATTCTGAGTTCAGATCCTTTTGGCAGCAGATCTGTCTTAAATTGCTCGCTGCTGTTTTTGTATCAACATTGATAGTAAGTAGCTCCATGTGAAATCTGTCCTTGTATATTTGATATACCAGCCATACGTGTTTACCTTGACAAGCAGCTTAAAAGGTATCAGCATGGGAGATCAAGTAACATTTGAAGCAGCTCAGTTGATATTACCATCACTTCTAAATGACAGCTCTCATTGACGTTCTTAAAGTGCCAAAACAAAGCATTCTCTTACGCACATTCACTTTTTGCTTTTTTATGCTATTAAGTTCCAGGAGCCATTTTATACCACTGCTGATTACAGCAAACTCACCCAAATGGATAAATGAATATCTGTCAACAGATGCAACTAAAGAGCCCACTAAGCAGACGGAATTCACTTAGTTCACACATGAACTTAGTTTTACATAAATAAAATCCCATTGCTGGTTATAGGTAAAAATAATATATATATTAGTTGTAGTAAAAAGTTTACATACCTTAATGGAAATGTATAAAATCACTAAAGAATCATGTCAAAAGCTCATTGGCAAATATACTAATCGTTTAAAATAGGTTATTATTGCTCAACTAGCTATTAATTTAATTTTCCTTGTCAGGGTATGAATACTTCTGAATTAGCATTTTTGGAGTTTTGCAAAAACATTGCTGAAATACATATTGTAGATATCTATTTCTTGTAACTTTTTTTTCCTCATCCACAAAAGCAGAACTTTTGCTGCAGAAGATTTTTCCTATAATTATATGTTTTTTCGAGAAATTTCTTGAAATTACAAATTTCCATTGGGGTATGTAAACTTTTTACTACAAATGATATATATTGTGGGTGTGTGTGCGTGTGTGTGACGAGTTTGCCTGCGCATATGGAGGAGCGAGACTTTCTGACTTTTATTTTTTTGGGAGAGAGGGCTAATAAAAAGAGTGGTATTAACTGCTATTAAAACCAGCCCTGGTGTCCTGCCTTTTCTGCACCGCCATTGGAAACCCAGCACACAGTCGCTACATTGTTGTCAGAAGTGGAAGCGAGACAGGTACTCTGGCACGCACTTGGAAGCTGGCAGGGGAGAGTGTAGAAATGCAAAACTAGACTCGCCCAAATAATTGGCATGGGCAAACCGAAATTCAGTGAAAACTGTTGAAAAAACAGGTTTCGCCGTCGTCTTTTTCAAGTTCTGGGCCAATCTAGATTCGCCCAATTGGACGCAGGCGACTGCCGAAAAAAAGTGGTCACTTTGGGATTCACCCAGAAGCCCTTGGCGAAACTATATTGGCCGGGCAAACGAGACTCGCCAGACCACGGGTTCAGCCTTTAATAATGTGTATATATATATATATATATATATATATATATATATATATATATATATATATATATATATATATATATATATATATACATACAGTACTGTGCAAAAGTTTTAGGCAGGTGTGAAAAAATGCTGTAAAGTAAGAATGCTTTCAAAAATAGACATGTTAATAGATTATATTTATCAATGAACTAAATGCAAAGTGAGTGAACAGAAGAAAAATCTAAATCAAATCCATATTTGGTGTGACAACCCTTTGCCTTCAAAACAGCATCAATTCTTCTAGGTACACTTGCACAAAGTCAGGGATTTTGTAGGCATATAGTCAGGTGTATGATTAAACAATTATACCAAACAGGTGCTAATGATCATCAATTCAATATGTAGGTTGAAACACAATCATTAACTGAAACAGAAACAGCTGAGTAGGAGGAATAAAATTGGGTGAGGAACAGCCAAACTCAGCTAACAAGGTGAGGTTGCTGAAGACAGTTTACTGTCAAAAGTCATACACCATGGCAAGACTGAGCACAGCAACAAGACACAAGGTAGTTATACTGCATCAGCAAGGTCTCTCCCAGGCAGAAATTTCAAGGCAGACAGGGGTTTCCAGATGTGCTGTCCAAGCTCTTTGAAGAAGCACAAAGAAACGGGCAACGTTGAGGACCGTAGACGAGTGGTCGGCCAAGGAAACTTACTGCAGCAGATGAAAGACACATTATGCTTATTTCCCTTCGCAATCGGAAGATGTCCAGCAGTGCCATCAGCTCAGAACTGGCAGAAAACAGTGGGACCCTGGTACACCCATCTACTGTCCGGAGAAGTCTGGTCAGAAGTGGCCTTCATGGAAGACTTGCGGTCAAAAAGCCATACCTCCGACGTGGAAACAAGGCCAAGCGACTCAACTATGCACGAAAACACAGGAACTGGGGTGCAGAAAAATGGCAGCAGGTGCTCTGGACTGATGAGTCAAAATTTGAAATATTTGGCTGTAGCAGAAGGCAGTTTGTTCGCCGAAGGGCTGGAGAGCATACACGAATGAGTGTCTGCAGGCAACAGTGAAGCATGGTGGAGGTTCCTTGTAAGTTTGGGGCTGCATTTCTGCAAATGGAGTTGGGGATTTGGTCAGAATTAATGGTCTCCTCAATGCTGAGAAGTACAGGCAGATACTTATCCATCATGCAATACCATCAGGGAGGCATCTGATTGGCCCCAAATTTATTCTGCAGCATGACAACGACCCCAAACATACAGCGAAAGTCATTAAGAACTATCTTCAGCGTAAAGAAGAACAAGGAGTCCTGGAACTGATGGTATGGCCCCCACAGAGCCCTGATCTCAACATCATCGAGTCTGTCTGGGATTACATGAAGAGAGAGAAGCAACTGAGGCTGCCTAAATCCACAGAAGAACTGTGGTTAGTTCTCCAAGATGTTTGGGCCAACCTACCTGCCGAGTTCCTTCAAAAACTGTGTGCAAGTTTACCTAGAACAATTGATGCTTGATGCTGTTTTGAAGGCAAAGGGTGGTCACACCAAATATGGATTTGATTTAGATTTTTCTTCTGTTCACTCACTTTGCATTTAGTTAATTGATAAATATAATCTATTAACATGTCTATTTTTGAAAGCATTCTTACTTTACAGCATTTTTTCACACCTGCCTAAAACTTTTGCACAGTACTGTATATATATATATATATTACAGACCTGACACTTATTGCTTTTATACTTCGCTATGTATCCTTCCACATAAGCACTCTAAAATGAATGTTCTACAAAATATAGTCCTCCATTATAACAACCTTGCCTATTAGCTTCTCTATAAAATTGGTGTACAAAGCAGTGTTTTTATTGGTATACTTTTAAATTCTAAGGAAGTTACAAGCTCACCAGTGCCATCAATCAATAATATAAACAAACTTACTATTTCACTTTAAACATTACAAATACTTCGTGTAGTAGGACCTAATAATAAAAAACAAAAAATAGTATTTATATTAGTTTATCTCCGAGTTAATCTGTCATCTGGATGGCTATTGCCAAACTTATCCACCCAATCTTTAGGGGTTTTTATAGCATTTTCAGCATCTAAAAACAGCTTGTTCAGTAGTAACAACATTTCAACATGGATGTGACAGTGTGCATCGGTCAACCTTGACTTCTGTACACCAGAAACAGTTTTATTGAACAAGCATGTTTATGTAAATTTATTACGTAAAATGATGATTATATATGATAAGTGTATTGATTTGGTTATCAAACAAACAAAAAAGCCTTGTATAGATAATCCATGTTTTTTCTATATTACTCCGCAGCAAACAGATTCCTAATATCCCTGGTCATAACCAAAGTGTGATTTTCTGTTGAAAAAACGAAGGTCCTAAATATTGTAATTTGCATTTAGCAATGTTTTCATCAAACTACTACATATTTGGAGTACAATATCCAAATGTATATGCAAATTTACCAGTGTTGGTTGTTCTACATACAGTAAGTGGATCACAATATTGTTCAGTACCATGTTGAACTAATTTAAATTGTGCATTATAAGCTCATTAATGATAAAGATGATTTTGTTAATCGAAAATATGTATGCAGAAATAA
This sequence comes from Acipenser oxyrinchus oxyrinchus, assembly GCA_030684275.1. Lineage (NCBI taxonomy): Eukaryota > Metazoa > Chordata > Actinopteri > Acipenseriformes > Acipenseridae > Acipenser > Acipenser oxyrinchus. Next base: position 49,522,099 of record CM060248.1, read on the forward strand.
ATATATTCTTCGACATTAATGATTATTTTGTTAATTGACAATTTATATGCAGGAATACATTAATTCTTTGATGATATACCTGAATTTACCAATAAGTTTCGGTAAATCATAAGATTACCAGTAAATGTCTGAAAAGCAATAGATTTCTTCATAATTTCTGACATTTACCAATAAGCTTTGGTAAATCATAAGATTAATCGGTACAGTTTGTTTTTTTTAAAATGTATTGTTTCAGTGCTGTACAGACGTTCTATGTTGTTATCCGTTTCTCCAGTTTCTCTGAGATACAAATGTACCAGCTTTACATCTTTTTTTTAAAAACGTATTCTCATTTTGTTGATCATTAATGAACATTTCTGTACTGTGGGTGTTGTCGAGTGATTAAAAACGAGAGATTTTGTGTTTGAATTGAAAGTGACTGCCTCAAGGAGTCGAATGGGTCAAAGTTCAAGTATATTTTCCTCTAGAGGAATTATATATATAAAAATAGTTTTTTTTTTAATAGAGACAGTATAAATGTATTATTAACTAAGTTTCAAAATCAAAACAGCTGACTGACAGTAATTATTCCTATAGTATTTCTAAGTACTTTTATGACGATTATTTATTAGCATTTAAATCAGAATCAGTGCTCAACAGTATGTTTTAAAGCACAAATACTTAAAACACAAGTACAATATATTTCAGGTAGGATTGGAATTAATCAATCCCTGGTAATTCCAGAGGTACTGGCATGCATGTGATTTAGGTTAAGAGCTCAGCTACCAAGCACTGATATCGGTGGATTGGCCTGAATTTAAAAAAAATGCATCCTGTGACAGAGAAAAAAATGAATCTTGGTTATAAATCTCCCTCCCAACCTGTGAGGGCGCTGTGTAAACAGTCTGAGCAGCCATGGCATTACACGGAAGACCCATTTGACATGAAGAGACTGCCAAATGACAGCGCATAGAAATCTATAACAGACTGTCATGACCCTATTATAGCTTCTTTTATATGAGCCCTGTGTGGAATTCTCAGAGGTCCACAAAGAAAATAAAGCAGAATCCTGTTGTAAGACACCATTATGCCGGTGCTAGCATATCCTCTGGTATTTATTTTTCAGTTGATCAATCCATGATTGATTTATGCCATAGTTTATCTATAAGCTAAGGCTATACCTGGCAATCTACATTATATACATTTTTGCATTTTTTTCTTATAGCTGTTATATTTCAAATATATTTATACTGTACACAGAACAAAACAGACTTGCAAATGTCCTTGCAAATAGCATGTTTAAAAAGGAAAACAATGAAGGGCAAAGGCTTCATTTCTCTTTTTACAGGAAATAGCTATTATAATTTACAATTTGGGGAGCATTATAGGTGGGCATCCCTATATCGCTCCTGGGATAACTGTAGGTCTTCACCTGCTGTAGCTTAAATCTATAGCAGTATGCCTGGTCAGGCAAGCTAGTTTTCTTGACCCCTCTGCCCTGATCATGAAATGAAAAATAATAAAAAAAATAGTATTTTCTTTATCCTTGTAAACTTAATTTTGTTTACCGTTCTATATATTAAATAAACACACGTTTGGCTGCCCTGGTACTAATTATATTGCCTTATGTGGTTTTAGTGCTCTCTCTCCAGATTCGAACGCATTTCGTGTTTTACCCTGTCAGCTTGCCGTAGTTCGAGGTGGGCAGGGATTTCTTTTCTTCCTTTTACCGGGAAGTTTAAAGGGAGAGAGAGGATGGCAAGAACGGGTTGCTTTCTTTTTGCTCAGTGTATTAATGAGGTCTGTACTTTCTGTTTGCTAGAACCTGCTGTATTTTGTCTGTTTTGTGTTTATACAGTACTGTGCAAAAGTTTTAGGCAGGTGTGAAAAAATGCTGTAAAGTAAGAATGCTTTCAAAAATAGACATGTTAATAGATTATATTTATCAATTAACTAAATGCAAAGTGAGTGAACAGAAGAAAAATCTAAATCAAATCCATATTTGGTGTGACCGCCCTTTGCCTTCAAAACAGCATTAAGCATCAATTCTTCTAGGTACACTTGCACACAGTTTTTGAAGAAACTCAGCAGGTAGGTTGGCCCAAACATCTTGGAGAACTAACCACAGTTCTTCTGTGGATTTAGGCAGCCTCAGTTGCTTCTCTCTCTTCATGTAATCCCAGACAGACTCGATGATGTTGAGATCAGGGCTCTGTGGGGGCCATACCATCACTTCCAGGACTCCTTGTTCTTCTTTACGCTGAAGATAGTTCTTAATGACTTTCGCTGTATGTTTGGGGTCGTTGTCATGCTGCAGAATAAATTTGGGGCCAATCAGATGCCTCCCTGATGGTATTGCATGATGGATAAGTATCTGCCTGTACTTCTCAGCATTGAGGAGACCATTAATTCTGACCAAATCCCCAACTCCATTTGCAGAAATGCAGCCCCAAACTTACAAGGAACCTCCACCATGCTTCACTGTTGCCTGCAGACACTCATTCGTGTACGCTCTCCAGCCCTTCGCAACAAACTGCCTTCTGCTACAGCCAAATATTTCAAATTTTGACTCATCAGTCCAGAGCACCTGCTGCCATTTTTCTGCACCCCAGTTCCTGTGTTTTCGTGCATAGTTGAGTCGCTTGGCCTCGCTTTCCACGCCGGAGGTATGGCTTTTGACCGCAAGTCTTCCATGAAGGCCACTTCTGACCAGACTTCTCCGGACAGTAGATGGGTGTACCAGGGTCCCACTGTTTTCTGCCAGTTCTGAGCTGATGGCACTGCTGAACATCTTCCGATTGCGAAGGGAAGTAAGCATGATGTGTCTTTCATCTGCTGCAGTAAGTTTCCTTGGCCGACCACTGCGCTTCACGGTCCTCAACGTTGCCCGTTTCTTTGTGCTTCTTCAAAAGAGCTTGACAGCACATCTGGAAACCCCTGTCTGCCTTGAAATTTCTGCCTGGGAGAGACCTTGCTGATGCAGTATAACTACCTTGTGTCTTGTTGCTGTGCTCAGTCTTGCCATGGTGTATGACTTTTGACAGTAAACTGTCTTCAGCAACCTCACCTTGTTAGCTGAGTTTGGCTGTTCCTCACCCAGTTTTATTCCTCCTATACAGCTGTTTCTGTTTCAGTTAATGATTGTGTTTCAACCTACATATTGAATTGATGATCATTAGCACCTGTTTGGTATAATTGTTTAATCATACACCTGACTATATGCCTACAAAATCCCTGACTTTGTGCAAGTGTACCTAGAAGAATTGATGCTGTTTTGAAGGCAAAGGGTGGTCACACCAAATATGGATTTGATTTAGATTTTTCTTCTGTTCACTCACTTTGCATTTAGTTCATTGATAAATATAATCTATTAACATGTCTATTTTTGAAAGCATTCTTACTTTACAGCATTTTTTCACACCTGCCTAAAACTTTTGCACAGTACTGTATGTCTAACTAGCAGTCAATCCATTTCTTCAATACTTCGAGTATTATTTTTGTTTGACTTTAGACAGTATTTACCATTACAGCAACACTAACATCTGTAGCCTGTTCTTTATAGTTACACTAGGTATTCGTCATTTTCTCTTCAATGTTCGACGTGTTGCAGCTGCATTGGATCTACACAGCTGACTCAGCGACCGGTGAGATATTTCCATTTGTTTGGGCAATGCGGTTTGGATTACAATTATATTTTTTGAATGGCCATTCGGGTTTTGGTTTTGGAAGCCTTTTTGTTTGCTGAAATGCTGGACTCGGACATTTACTTTGCACTTGTTGTTTTTTTCTTCGTTTTTTGGTCATTCTTTAAAGGACTGAATTGGCTCGCAATTGTGTATGTATTTGTATAACTGTGTAACTGTTTATTCACTGCTGTGTGAGCCTTAGGCCTACACTTTATATTAATGCTGTCTGTTAGATATAGGGTTTAGTCTAATACTCTTTTCTGATGAATTTCTCTTTGTCTCATGATCTGCTGAAGCATTTAATCACCCGTGTCTCATTGTATGCTACCAGAACGTTACTATAAGGATTGCAGTTTCTGCTACTACTTATTTCTCCATTGTGTTAGGGTGCTGCAATTCATATAGTAATTATTACTACTTGTTTGTGGGCATAAACCATTATTGCAATTATTGTATGTTGCTCTTGCGAGCAGTGCAATAAAATACCACTGGCATTTCACCTTGTTTGCAAATCGGAAATTATTTTCTTTTATTCGCTGTAGCTGGTAATTGCATATAATTTGTAGTGACCGTTACAGCTTAATGCCTGGGTTTCATACCTATGTCAGCAGCCTCAGGGACCAGCACAGCCAGCTGTCCCTGCGGCCAGACCGCCGCCCATCAGAGAGGCAAGAGCCTCAGGCAAAGCCACAAGATGAGCAGCAACCCTAGAGGTTTGCTGCCACAGGTCCAGTGCCCCTTCTCAGGGAGCTATCTGGAATATTGGCGTTGGTGCACCACAGACATCTGGGTGTTTACTACTGTTCAGACCGGCTGCTCAGTGCAGTTCAAACACAGCCCCCCTCCCTTTCAGGCCGTGACTGCAGCATCAGTTACGGACCCACAAGACACCGCTTTGGTGTTTCAGGAGGTAGCAGCTCTGCTGCAAAAATGGGCTATTCATATGGTACACTCCCCCCCATCATCGGCCACCTAAGAATGTTACCACATTACTACATTTTAATAAAGACAGGGAAAAGGGGTAATTAGCTTGACAGCAAGATTGTGGAGGTTATCCATTGATCTGCAGACCTCCTGGTCAGTAAGTCAGTTGCAGTGAAGAGGCAATATTCAAACTTATTTGAGTATTTAGAAACTGGGGGAAAATAACTGATGAAAATGTATAAAACAAACAATCTAAGAAGTATTCCACAGCAGATATACAGGTAGTGGACAAAAAAATGGAAACACCTGGGTAAATGTGGGACACCAAGTATATTGAAAGCAAGGGCTTCCACACATGTGTGGCTCATGCGTTAATTAAGCAAATAACATCCCAGCATGCTTAGGGTCATGTATAAAAATGCTGGACAGGACTGGTTGCCTATAATTATGGCTCGCATGGCTGCAAGAGGAGACCTCAGTGACTTTGAAAGAGGGGTGATTGTTGGGGTGCGTTTGGCAGGAGCTTCAGTGACCAAGACAGCTCAACTTGCTGATGTTTCACGAGCAACAGTGTCTAAGATGATGTCAGCATGGAACTCCGAGGGAAAGACATCATCAGCAAAGGGCAACAGTGGGCGGAAGTGCATATTCCAGGATTGTGATATCCGTGCATTAATTCGAAGTGCAAGGCAAAACAGGCGAGCAACTGCAGATCAATTGACTGCAAATTTCAACCTGGGGCGCGAGCAGCCAGTTTCATCAAAAACGGTCCACCGAGAACTCCACAGAGCAGGATACCATAGTGGCCCAACGCCCTATTAAGTGACTTTACATTGGTGTTTCCATTTTTTTTGTCCACTACCTGTACATAATCAAACTAAACAGTAGCGGGAGGTACCTACAATAAACACAATTAATAATGAGGACTTTTTCTCAAAGGACTGTACAATGCTGATGGCCTTCTGATGCCCACTAGCTAGGCCACAATAACCAGGCATTTGCAATGAAACGACCCCCATTCTGGAGACCCATTAATAGCATTTCAAAGTGGCCTTCAAGATGTGTTGGGTTGGTTCTTACTAAAATAAAGCTAAGTTAGCTCAACTAGTACACAAAAATATATTCTATAACTAGTAACACAAAAGCCTTTCTCTCTACTATTTAAATACGTGAACATTGCACTTTTATGGTAAATAAGGCTAAACAATGTAAGCAAAATGTATAAATCAGCAGTTACAATAGCTTTTTCATACTTAATAGCTGTAATAACTGAGTTCAGAATGAAGTTTATAGCAAAGCTAAATTCACTTTGCACTCAGTCAAAAAGTATTTTACATTTCTTGTTTTATCATGTTCTTGGTTATATACCCTGCCAAAGAATGCCATAAGCCGAAAAACAAATCATGTATATGAGTTTTTTTTTGTTTCGTTTTTTAAGTGACAAGAAATATTGCATTAAAAATGGGCCTTGACAGTGAAATAAAGTGGTGACATGTTATCAGTCTTTTGATGCCTTGGAATATATCTCCTACACGCTGTACATCTTTCATTTCAATAAAACTATTAGCTTGTCTTGAGCTATCCTAAGTAATTACAGTATTCATTCAGAAAAAGAAGATTGGGCTTCAGAATCCATTAGGGTCATCATTACTTTAATGAAAAGTCAATACCAGCTGCTCCCACAGGAAATGCACTCTCCTGAGAGAAAGGAAGCAGTCAGGTGCAAACAGTGAATTATTAAACATACATGACACTAAGAATTATGGCAATGTGGAATAACTGTATTCCTCTTAATCAAATAGTGCAGGTCTGAAAGGAGCTCTGTTTTGTGTAATAGCTGTCTCTATCTTTCAAAAGTTCATAACATAGAATCAACAACTGGTGTTTTGAAAGTTGTGGGCTCTTCATAGCCCTTTACATAATTTCTTTATCATTTATATAAGTTCATTATCAATCAGCTTATCATCGTCTAAAAAGTAGGCACAATTTTACAACTGCTTGTATCAGAAATCGTTCCTTTCAGGTTGTAGTGGGGCTGCCTGAAGCTGTAATTTATCGGTTTGATTCAAAGTTAACTGACCTAAACCACAACACACCCTAATCCAGGCAATTGGTCTGGCCCTTTACATCGCCATTCTCCGCTATTTAATGATTCATAGGGTGAGCTTGTGATGGAGAGAGCTGCCAGCATTGCTGCCCTGGATTGCTGATAAGATAATTTCAGTAATCAGTATACTATAAAGCAATCTGGCAGCGCAATACTAGATCAATGAAATCATGCAATAGGCACTGAAATATCAGAGGCAGGGCTAACCATACAGGCTACACATATTTGCATTGATTTCAAATGTGGTTACTTATTCCCTCTTATAGGAGATATAAGTAGGGGTCTACTTCAATCGCGGTAAATTTCGCGGAATAAAATTAGGATTTCGCTGACATCTAGCAGACCTGTTTAAATATTAAATAAACCTAAGTAGACAGTATTTCAGAACACTATACGCCTAAAAATAGTGGTACTTGTTTCCTTACTAAAACAGAGTGCTGTCATTTTTTAAAGGCGAGCATGCAGCATCCCCCTGCAGTTGATTTGACCATACAATGAGACTGCATCCACTGAATTGGTTGGAAGTTAAGGCAAAGCTTTGCCAAGTTATTCAGATGTGGAAATCGATTAGAAACAGCCCAAAAACTCGGTTACACAAGGGCATGTGGCATACTTTCATAAAGGCAATGTATGCAGCATGTTCGTTGTCATGTTATTTGTCCCATCCAATAATTTATTTTATTAGTACCGAGTCAAAACAAAGGAAACGTGGATATTCAGGTCTAAAATTCCAACTGCGAAAATATAAGCAGCAGGTTGAAGCGAGGTAGCTGTGCTGGATCATTTATAGTACTGATTTAACTTGCAGACAGGAATACTTTTTGTCTGGGCTGACTTTCCAGTTTGGTTTCTGAAAGCTGTTTATTTTACGTTCTGTTCAGCAACCTCTGTAGTAGCCTTTTGTTTAATGTGTGATTCTGAAGCTAAATAGTGATCGATCGTATTTTCTCCAAAGATACATTAAGATATGCAAAACAATTACCTCAGTCTGCATGTACAGTTTCTTTGGGAAATATCTTGACAGGATCATCAGCCGAAATATACTTTGCTTTTTTTGCTTTGTCGTCCATTTCTACTCTTTTACCTCCAATGCTGAAAACTAGATTTTAGCAACCTAAATCAAAACAATGCAGCACCAACTTTGTCCCACCCCCTACTGCACAGTGCAGGTCACATAAAAGCAGTAAAGACGCACTGATAGGCTGATTAAAACTTTGTCATTTGAATAGTAAACAAGAACGTTAACCGCTTTGGAGAATTTGTTTTGTAAATGTTACATGTGGACGTTTTTTGTTTGTTTGTTTTTTGCACACAGGACGGCGAAGGAATAAAAAAGGGCTATCTAAAGAAGGAAGACACGTAGTTTGCGTCGCTTGCGTTGTGCAGTAGTTAATTTAAACAAGGTTTCTTTTTTTCCTCTCTGTACTTGTTTGTATGCATTGACCCCTAAGAGGTGAATTTCACGGTGACCCCTCAAGTTCACGATTTCCGCGAAATCGCGATTTAGGTAGACCCCTAGATATAAGTAACAATGTTTTTGAGTATCTTCTCAATAACTTGTGGTAGAGAATGGTGAAAATAAGCTTTATCACAACTGATAACTGATACTCTAGATGTAAGTAATGTAGCTTTGACATACTTAAGTAAGTAAAGACAAAACTTTTAAGACTCAGAGTCAAGTAGACAAACATTACCTATGTCTTTGTATGTAAAGACCGCTGGACAGCCACCTTCTTTTATCCCTAGATTCTAATATACCTCTATATAAATATAAGAATAATTCAGTCAGGGAACATGCGATAGATAAAATATTTATGACAGATTAGACACAATAACACATTTATGCATAGTATACATTCTTGGATAAAACATATAATACATCTTTGGCCTCGCCTCGGGGAACCCCTGCCCATAAATGTTCCCGCTTGATAAATGGAGAGGCTGACTGGGATTGACAATGTCTGGTTATTGATGCTTGATGACTTGATTTGACTGACTGATTAAAAGTGAGTTCCCTGCCTGAACCACTGCTTTGATTAATCAATGCTAAACTATCTACACATGCCTTATAACATATCAGCAAGAAGCAGTTCTGAACATCCCAATGGAACACTGTGGCAGAAAGACAATGATTCTTGGTAGTAAATCTCCCACGACCTGTGAGGGCACTAAGTAACGGGAACAGAGAGCCCTGGACTATTTGGCCTGACACTTCATTCCTAGGGTTAAAAGGAAGTCGGTCATTTAGAAAGGGGGTGGAGCTTCGGTGCATTAACTCATCGACCCAGAAGGGAAATGATGTGGCAGCAACGGATTGGAGGAGTGGCTGCAATCATTTACCAAGGGGTCATGAGTGACGGTATAAGTAGGGGACAAAGCGACGTAGTCTGTTCCTTCAGTTATGGTTACGGAATGACCTGGAAGGACCAGTGTTATGAAATATATTGTGAGTGTTTTGTTTGTTTTGTCTTGTCTGAAAATACTGTTTGTTATTGTTTAAACGGCTAACACGATTCAGAGCTGTCGCCAAAGGCCAGCACCAACCCAGACAACATCACTGCACTTTGTTACATTAAGGACTGTATATTCACTACGAGCACTCACTGTGGACTTGCGTTTGTGTTTGTGTTACATGTGGGTGAATAAGAATGGGACTGTTTATTATTTGGGAACCAACCATGGATTTAAACAGATCAATACACACTGCTGTATTGCCTGTTAACCATTAAACAACATTGCACCTGGATTATAATTGTCTGTTTATTGATCACCTGCACCTGCACACTGTTAACCACTTTGTCAGAAACATCTATAAACATGCCAGCCAATACATAACTCGTAGCACAATTTCCATGTGGGCAAAGGGGAAAAATGAAACAAATTACCCAGGAAACCATTCTTTAAAAACACTTAAATGAAAAATGTAAAATCTGCTGCCAAGACTCCCATATCCCTAAACAGCTGGTTTAATGAATGCAAACGTAATCCTGCAGTTTAAGCACTGGCTATATTTCTGAATGCATGAGATGGGTACTAATCAGGTACTTAATGGTTTTACCTCATTATTACCTCTTTCACTTTGCAGATAAAGTGGAAATTACAAACCGTAATTTAGTGGCAGAATGTTTTGTGTGTTGTGTCATCTAAAATTCTCCCAAGTGCTTACTAAAATGAAACTATGTTTTTTTATATAGACATTTTCTGATATTCTGTCTCATGGTCATCGTTTCAATAGCTCTACTTCACACCAGGTTAGAAACCTACTATTCAAGCTACTCTGTTGTTGAGTATCGGTGCTGTCTATTGGTAAGAGCTGAGGGTTGAGAACCAGGTTTCAAATAACACACTCTTGATAAGCTATTTCAATTATGCTGCTCACACTTTTCTAGTGGGTGCTAAAAAAGGTACACTTTTCTTTTTTGTTTGGTTTTGACATTCAAGGAAACAAACATTAATAGCACTGAACAGCTCAGCCAGGAAAATAATCTACCACCAGCAGCTAAGTAAATCATTTTTTTTATTAAACAAAACTCTGGGCTAAACTAAAGCAACTGTAGGGATACCTTTTTACATGTTGTTTACCTAATATTTACCAGTTTTGGCAGCACTGACGGACTTGCTTTTAGTGAAAAGGTTATTAGTACAGCAGAATCTCTTTTTTCATACTGTGTTGGTTAATGAATAATACTGTTTTACATTTCAATTATGTATTTCTTGCCAGATCTGTAATTAACATTATATATATATATATATATATATATATATATATATATATATATATATATATATATATATTGTAAGACAGCAGGGAGGGGTTAAATCCTCCCTGCTGAAAAACATGTGCGCAGGCACATTTTGGGTTAGTTTGTGTTAATTGTTTAATTGTTTTTGTTAATTGTTTTATTGTTAATTATCACCTGCACCTGGCTATGATTGTAAATTAGAGCCAGGTGCAGGGTTTATAAGGAGAGCAGCCAGTCTGCTCCTGGCTGCTGATGTGTGTGGAAGCCCGACTGTGCTGGGGTGTGGGTACAGCCGTAAAAGAAAGGAAAAAGGTAGAGTGAAGCCTTTCTTGTGTTCCTGATTTGTGTTTCAGTTATTGCTCAAAGAAGAGCTAGGTGTTCGTTTTTTGTTTTTTTTGTATTGTTTATTAAAACTAGTGCAACCGCGCTTTAAAAATCCATTTCTGTGCCTGGGTCAGTGTTTTTAAAGGGGCAACGGACCGAAAGTGAGTGGTGCAGTTTTTCACTATATATATATATATATATATATATATATATATATACTGTGTATATTTATCACACCCATTAAAGTAATTATACTTTTGAAAGATTTAAGTTCCTATGGATGCAATATGTATTATATTAATGGAATTCAGTCACCATGTGCAGTGGTGTTTCTTGTAAAAGGTTCACTTATCTCCCTTTCTACTTTTATGAGGGCCGAAAGAGGCACGCATGTGCATACAGTTTACATAGTCCACTCACCTGCCTGGTTGGTGGTCACATTGAGAGCAACAAACTGCCTGGGAAGCGAGGTGAGCTCTGTGACTCCATTGACAGCCTCAACCTCAAAGGTGTAGTTTGTGTGCGCCAGAAGGTCCACTACCATCACTGAGGTGTTCCGGAGCCCCACCTGCTGGGGGAGGAACCTGGAGTGGCTGCCACATTCCTCACATTGCTGAGACCCTGAGCGGCACTTCTTACACACTATGCTATAGGTGACGTCTTTCCTGCCACCGCTGTCAGCAGGAGCAGTCCATTCCAGGAATACGCTGGTCTCGTTGACATTGGAGATTGCATTGCGAGGTGCTGATGGAGGTCCTGGTTGCAAAAAACAAATATATAAAATTACTCATTTGAAGTTAGATTTATATTTGTCAGATCTGAAATATTAAAAGTACACTGTTTAGAACTGAGCAAGCAGACACTATTGTATATAAATGCTTAGATCAAGTGTACCGTAACTGCCTTGATTCTACAACTAACTCTTTCAGCACTGCAGACCTGTGCGCATATTGTCTTGTAGTGTGTTTATAATGTGGTAGCCTATTTTGAAATTAACTTACGACTGGATTATGGATACATATTTGATGATTCTGTAGCAGTAGTCACAGGCGACATTGGTTTTGTTTGTATTTTCTTTGTTAAATTATATTTTATGTAACAACGTTTTTAAAAGCAAAAAAGACACAGTGGTGACAGACCTATAAGCATCAGATGCATGTAACCCTATTCATAAATGTTTTATGCGCAAACAACCATCCCTTGTCCAAGATATAGGGGGTTATTTGCAAAGGAGATCCGCTGGCGGCTTGCATTGTTTCAAAGTTTTTTTTTTTCTGCACCCCTGTTCTCACAGATTGACTTTTTTCCAAAGCTTTTGGTGGAATACGTAATGATCTAAGAATCCGTGTCTAGTTTCTAAAGACGAAAGTGGTGGATTATGTAAAGTTAGCTTTCCGCCTGGTCAATACGACTATCCGCCAGTAAAAAACGCAAGAGTCACAGATCGAGTTTCCGTGGCATTCAACCTGGATCCTATGTGTGTCCAAATTCCGTTTTAGATAAATACTTATGGGTGACACAGAGATAATTTATCCCCTGCAATACCCCAGGGCTCAGTTACTTATTCAGTTTTAGTTACATTAGCGAATAAGAAGCTGGGATACGAATAAGAAATTGTAATACGAATAAGAAACTGGAATGTGAATAAGTAGAATTGTAAAAAGCTGTTTTTAGTTTTAAGTAGGATTTATAATTGAGTGTTTAAAGTTGTGGATGCATACAAAATACATTCCTTAAAGTAAGTTAGCTTTCATTTCTCTTCATGGACCATCTTCAGTATTCACCATTTCGATGCATATGCACTACTTGCTGTACCATTTTGTTTTAGCACTGTTCCTTTTTTAGTGAATATTTATGATTATGGAATGTTTTGATATTATGCTTGTTGCAATATTGACTTAAATTAAACATTACTTAGCCCACTTTAATACTTCTGAACTATATAATACCTTGTTTCCATGGACAGCCAACTCGAGTCGAGTCGAAAAAGGAGGTGATTCCATGGTTTCACGTGAGTTGGGCAGGAAATACTTGCGAGTTAAAGGTCAAGATGTGTATTCGTTGCAGACAGTATTGCAGTCAATGACAATTTAAAAGATAAATCCATCTAGATATTCTTTCGCATTTGTTTCATGCAGCACATATACCTCTGGCAGACTGGTATCCAGAATAGGGAAAGATGCGCCGGACAAGAGAAATAATGTGTCAGGTGTCAAAGTGGATATGAGAATGGTAGTGATTAAAAGTAGACCGGACATTTCCATCAAAGGATTTAAAAAAAAAAAACTGAAATTGATCTCATGCGATCAGGAACCCAGAGGACTGTAAACTGCACCTGTAGTAGGACTGTTCTTTTTTTTATTTTTCCTGTTTTTTTTTTAATTAGGGTTTAAAGGGTTTAATTTAATTAACAGCCAAATGTGTTGCATTTTTCTTTGTGACCATGAAAAACGGCAATTCAAAAACTGTAAAAAATCTCCCAAAGAAGCAAATCCGCCAACTTTAATACCAGCCAAAATGTCCCATTATATGGTGTGTTCCTGTTCACTACAACATTTGATTGGCATTTAGTGATGTAATTTCCTCCTAGCCCGAATTCAGACTTTAGAATCCAGGCCAGCCCAAGGTGTGAAATCGGACCAGATAATTCAGTCTCCCGCCCAAATTGGGAGCCAACTTGAGTAATTTAAAAACATGGAAACAGAGGTGTGGGGGGGGGGGGCAACTCATGCACGTACCCGGGTTATGTGGTTTGATTTTATTTAAAAGCTTATGTTTGCAATGCATTTATATATTTATTAATTTATTTATTACTTTTTACATTTTAAAAGTGTCCTGAAATAAATGCAAAATGATTAATTTAAACCTTTTGTATACATCCCCAAAAAAAAAAAAAAAAAATCATTAATTTTCATTTTTGTGTACTGGAGTTATACCTCCTTTCAAACCTGTAACTCCCTAAATTTGTTCCGATCATGTTTGTTTGTTTTATTTTGTCCTAATTAAACAAGCCATTGGTATGACTGAATGGAAATAAGAATTTGCCCTCGTGTTGGCATTTGCGTTTTGACTTCCGCTGGTTTGGTACCATTTTCTATTGTGTTTCTATTGCATTTGCTAAGACAATTGAACTGGAAGTATTATTTTGGTGGATAAAACCGCTTAAATGCTCATTACTTATTTAGAACCGCAGAATATTATGCATGAAATGTTATCTGCCGGCAGATAAAATGGAGAATCACGTTAGAAAATAGGCAGATATTTTTTAACAGATTAACAGGTGGAAAAATTCTGAGGATTTTGACATTTCCACCGCAAATGAAAGCCCTTTTCAAAATCGGGCCCATAGTGTAACACCTGAAACTTTTATTCATGTATACAAACTACGTTTTATCTGTTAAATTAATCTGTATATTTTTTGCCGGTTCTGTTGCCCAGGTGAGGTCAACAACACATACATAAAATAAATGTGCAGGCAGCTCTTCGCAAAATGTAAACAAACTAAACATTCCAGTAAAAAAACTGGTGTGTGAAAGTTATGTAACAGTTACTTTAAATATACTTAATTCCCGACTTCAGCCCGTATTCATACCACAGGCACACACACACTGTTACACTACTCAGAGACAAAAGTATGAACACAAATATCTGATAAGAATATTTTCGAGCACTGCATAACCCTTACCCTGTGAAAGCAAGTTGATAGATAAGTCATTATAATAAGAAATGTGCTTGGTTGGCTTTACAAAAGCGGTTTTAAGCAGTACTTCTGTAGCTGGGATACCTATTCAGTAAAAATATCCCCTTCAGTGACCAAATGAGCTGATTCAATTCAACCCAAATAAAGTCCACATTATACAACTATATGTTTGTTCTGAATGACTTTTACAGAAAACGCCTATAACAAGTTATAACTGAATTGCAGATTTGGTTTATAAACTATAACCGGTTTTCACATTGTTCCGATTGGTTAATATGAGATGAGATATTTCCTAAAGCTATTGAGCCAGGGGACTTACTTGTGCAGGCCATGGTGGTCGGATCAGTGTCCCTCCTAAAGTAGCTGTCCTCACATTCACAGGAGGTGGATGCCGTGACGTGTGTGTAGCTGTGTGGAGGACACTTGCTGCAAGTTAGGCTCTGAGGGGAGGCTCTGAAGAATCCAGGTCTACAGACTGTAGAATTTAAAAAAAAAAAAAAAAAAAAAAAAAGTGTTAAAAGAAGACGACATTTAAAAAATGTACCATAACCAGATACAGAAAGCTTTAACAGTCCCCAATTGTGGTGTCAGATTTTTAAGCATGTACATTACAAGCTATATTTTAGTTTTCTGCTATTAAACCTTTTTCTGTAAATCATACTAGACTAAACATTTGCGTTTACTATGACTAAATATATATTTTTTTTCTAAACTCAGGTGTCAGCTACAAAACTCATTCAGTTCAATTTGCTTTATTGTTGCTTACATTCTCTATTACTTACCAAATGCACTGTTTCAGCAATGCGGAGATAATGTATACACCGTCTGTATAATTGTTTGTTTTACTTGTACATTGTGCTTCTTTGTGAATTAGACTGTTGGGGCCAGATCACGATCTTTATACCAAAACAAAATTTGCACCTTTTACATTTTTTTTAAAGGAAGACACTGTTAATGTTATACTGTTAAGAACAAGTAAATTAGAAGGAATTTAAGTATGTGAAAGTGTCCTTACGGTTATTACTACTTGTTCTGAAACATGATTTATTTTCATTTTACAAATAATGGTTTAAACTTCATTTTGTCTTAAAGACCTTGATAGGTTTGCCCTTAGTCTGAGTGTACAGTACAGTTTAGTTAAAGTTGTCTAAAGGCCTTGTACGGCAAGACAACTGAAAACAGCAACAAAATAAAAATGTAGTTAATGCCAGTTAAACATTTCTCGAGTCTTCCCATGATGCATTGGTAGTTTATTGTTTTCCTTATTTCAGCAGAACAGCAGCTGAAATGTCTCAGTGGGTGTTCAACTAACAAGCAACTGCATTCTATGCATTAGCTGAAAAGCCGTTTTAAAAGGGACACAATACAAATTGTGCTGGTTAAAATGGTTTGTTGTAATTATGCTTATCTTGCTATGCAAATGAATTGATTCATCACTTAGAATGAATTAGCACTGTCACACATCACAGTAGCAGAAAGGGCTTTAAAAATCCATGACATTTCTCTACTTGACAATTAAATGTCAACATGTATACTAGAGGACTGAGGTTTCCTCTCCAGGCTAAACCTAATTAGTGTCCAAGCCATAATCATGAACAGACAACTCCGTCTAATCAGATCTATGGCAACTTTATAGGTCTATGCAGATAATTTCCAAGCTGGCAGTTTAAGACTGGTTTAAGACTTCAAGTCTGATAATAGCTTTGAACATGACAGAGCCTCACATTGAGTCATTCCTGCATCTCATATTTACATTCCCCCTGAAAACCCTTTGACTTTTTTAGCAGAGCAAATCAGTGTGACTTCTGGTTAAGAAGTTAGAACTGTCAGATTCTGACACTGAAAACTGAACGAGGCAATGTGAACATGTACTCCAAATTATGGCAAAAACGTTAACTATAGACCTCTATATTACAGAGGTTTTGTAGGCTTTGACAATATACTAGATATTCAGAACAAAACCCCTTGCAGATTAAATTCAGCCTCACATTTATTTCACAGTCCCATCTGTAAGAGGAGAATCAACAGATTTAAACTTATTTACATTGACAGGATCAGTAGACCACATTTGCAGACTTCTACTCAATTGTTTAAATATAAGAGTTTCAATTTAGCTTTAAAATGGCTACTAACCCATTGCAGCTTTCTTTTTCTTTGGATTCCAATGGTGACTGCATTTCACCTATCACTGGACATTCCTCAAATCAAAATTCAGGCAAAAAATCTTCAAAAAAATGTGTCCATCCTATTGTTTCGCCTCCACCCGACAATGCTGCCGAACCTCCCCCCTTGCATTAGATGAACCTGTTGCCTCAACCTCCGATGATCCCACCGTGCTTGTTCCCGCCGCCCCGGCCATTTAGGCTCCCATTCCTTCTAATCCTCTCCACCGCTCTAAACGCCATATACACCGGGAAGAGCCTCCAGCTCATCTTTTCTTTAAATACTGGTCCACAACAAGCTTTCAAAAGACCTTTTTTAAAAAAATAAATCCCAATTCCAGCAGGGAGTGATCAGATCTCTTTATTTTCTTTGTACTGAAAATCCAAGCCTTTCCTCCACTCAGTCCAGTTCAGCACACCAAACTTGTCATACCTCTCCCATAGTGCCAGCCCTCAATTCTGCTACCTCGCATTCAGCCCTACTGCCAGCCATTCTTTCTGATTCTTTCTACGACTTACGTCTTCAAATATTCAATGTCATTAAACATCTAATTCAACCTCTCAATGCTTCTGTTTCTTCAGTCTCTGACTGCCTGGAAGCTCTCTAACAGGATTACACATTTAGAACCAGCAGCCTCCCCTTCCCCTGCATCAGCCACTCCAGCAGTGTCTGTCACTTCAGCCATGTCTGCACCCCCGCTGTTGAGCTGCCAATCTTCACGCTTGCGACTGCCTCTAGATCTGGCTCATCCTCCGCTTCAGTCGTGCACCGACACGCTCTTTCTCCTCAAATCAGACAAAATATTATTGAAGGTAAAGATGTTGACTGCGGAGACCTATCTGTCACCCTTAAATCCTGGGATCCTAGGCTGCTAAAAAATCTTACGCTTGGTGAAATTGTTCTCCCTGCCGTTACTCCTATCCATTCTTCAGCCCCGCCAACTTCCTCAATTCTCAGAGATTCGCACAGAAGACCCATTCTCTGGTGGCAAAAAATTATGCAACAACTTCAATTCTTCATTCTGCTCAACCAAACAATGCTGTTTCCTTCACATGTGCAGTCTTTGTGGTGACGCCCATTCCTGTTCCATCTGCCCACTTTACTCTAAATGACAATCAACCCTCCTCATCGCTTCTTCCCCCATCAACATCACCATATTATCTTTTTAAAACCATCCTGATCGCAATTTCATTTCTTCTCTTATTTCCAGGCTTTCCAATGGATTTTCCTCTGGATTAAAACGCATCCCATCATCATCCCTCTTGTAAAAACCTTCAATCTACACTAAAGGAACCAGAAGTCATCAGCTCTCTCATCACTTCCAAGTCGTACAAAGGCTTCATGGAGGGCCCACCCCTCAGTTCCTTCAATTCCAAATTAAACCTATCTGCGTCGCCACTAGAAAACTCTCAGGCCAGAAGCGCCTCATAATTGATTTCTCTGCCCCTAGAAACCCGTTTTTTTGTGTCTTTTTGATGATGTCGGACAGGGGCCGACATTGGACCGGGTAGGAATAATTGCAATGTCGGACCAGGTCTGACATAGGACCGCAAAGGGTTAAAACTAAAAAAGCGATGTTATACCTATTTGGTTTTATTGCAACTAAGCACAGAGATTTTAAAAAGTATTTTGATCTAATAAGGAACAGAATGAAATAAACTCTCTGAAGATAAATATGTTTTGAATTATGCTGGGACGCCAGAATCACCGTCGAGCCCTCTTGAGGTGTCGTGGGCTAGTCGACGAAACACCGAGGATGGAAGGTGCCCACTTGAAGACCCCAGAGATGTACCCTACTTAGCTCAATCCAGACGGTTGTCATGCTGATGCGCTGGGGAGACCGCACTATGGTTGATCCCCGGAGCCAGCATCTCAGCCGTTGTGTGTGCTGATGCGCTAGGGAGGCAAAATAAGCTGATCCCTGGAGCCAGCATTACACTTCAGCCATCAACACCAGACAGAAGGATATCTACATCATCATATGGAAGGAAGCGCAAATGGATGGAGACACATATGGATCACATTAGTTTACTGTGAAGCTACGTCTTAGTTGGTGCTTATCTTGGCGAGAGCCAAGTTTAAATCAGCATGAAGTTTTAACATCTACTCTCATGTAATGGAAATCATGTTTTGAATTAAATAGAAACATCATATTTGAACTAACAAGTGTTTTGCCTGTTTGGGGCTTTAGTGTAATAAAAATAGTAATAACAACAGAAGTCTTAATAGTGCTGCTATATTTCTCAATATTAACAAGCCTATAGTTTAATGGATTCACAGTCAGGTTTCTTATTTAGAAAAGAAGTAAGCTTGATCTGAAAGTAGTAGTTAAAGCTAAACACATGTATTCTAGAATCATTCAAACAGAATATAAGTGTAAATGTTTTATTATAACAAAGGAAGTGTTATGTTTGAATATAAGACAATAAAGTGTAAACTGTATTTACTAACTTTAGTACACAATGGACCTACTAAAGGAAAATTACTAATTTTGTGACCTCTTCTTTACCTGCTAGTAGCAAGGCTGTGCTGGGCATGAAAAAATAGGTTTTGGCAATCGAAGCGAGACTTGCTGGTAATCAGCAGTTTTGAATCCAAAGCCTTTCTATACGAGCAAAATGAACTACCGAAATACCTTTTGGTACCTGAATAAGGGAGTATATGGGGTAATGTCCGTTCTCTATTATAGAAAAGAATGAAATCTTGGCAGCCGAAGCGAGCACTTAATTTAAATTAGAAAAGTTGTCAGAAAAGGTAGCGACTTTAATTGGGATGATGTTTGTGAGCCAAAAACGACTTCATGTGGTGAATTTTGAAAGCGCTTATAGTAGAGTTTCATATTAATTAAAAAAAAAAAAAAAAAAAACTAGCCTTGCAGGTAAACAGGGTGTCTCAAACTGCTTTCGCAGGGGATTTTTAGAAACAGAGAGAGGTCAGGTTAGTCCAAGCATGGTACAGTTAATATGAGGCTATTATATTTAACATGTTCATTACAGCCTAAATTTAAATGAAAATAACTGGACTGGCCACTGTATTCTTAGTGGTTTTATTCAAAGGCTTATGATAAACCCTACAGTCTTTGTCCAATATTTTGTTAACACACATTTGTATATGAAGTTAAACTTGCCCATTGACAACACACTGAAAAGGTAACATAATATGCTGCTAAAAGCGACATATATTTTTGACCCAGGTAAATATAATCAAATACAGCTGGTGTTACATATTAAAAACATCTCTCTAATATAATACAGGTATATGTGTATCTGTATACTTGGTAGCAAGGACCCTGTGAACTCCAGTTCACCTAATTTTTAGGGAAAGTGGGGGTGGAAGATAGTGAACCATAAGCTCACATTCTATTAATTTTGAAAAGGGAGTCACCTGTATTTTTTAGATACATTGTTCACTTAGAGATAAGAGCTATCAAAACAAAGCAAATAATTAGATTTAATTGGGACTTCTGACGTATTAAATGGGGAAAAAAAACTCTACAAAAGCTGAGGAAAAACCCTAGTCAAGTGTCACTCGACTAGATCTTACAAGTTGCGTGGTCCATGATCTGATGATCTCTGAAAAAGCTGGTTGCTTTTGGTCATATTTAGAAGTCTCTGCTTTTGAAGACAGTTCTTGTTTTTATGTTGTATTCTACAACTACACTTCCATATAGTGGAAGGTAAGAACACTTTTTTGAATTTCAATCTCATGTATATTGATGCATTGCTATAAGTTGTAGGATTTACATTTTAGCTTTGGAGAGTGATATATTGGATGTTTTAGGATTTTGCGATGGGCGCTTTAGCGGTTTGCATGTCAAGCCTAAGGGCTGAGTGTGATAACCAAACCTGTATTATTGTGTTGAAGTATTAATGCTGTTAAACCTGTAAAGGCACTGGAATTGCACGTCTAGATTTCTGTTACCAATAACTTCATCTTACAAGCCTGTCATCTTCCAGGTATAACTAATAATGGTTCCCATGCTCTTTCTCACCTACAGATCTCCCGGTTTAGACGTGCTAAACTTGTATTCTGTGTTTGTTTACTTTAGCCATCATGCCCTTTTGTTTTGTTTGTTTATTTAAAAGTCTTTATTATTATTTTGTTAAATAAAAACTGAGCGCCATTGAGTCTCAGTTTCACCCTGCAATAGCCTTATGTGTTTGCAATTACTTCCTGGTCTGACGTCACCCCTACAGCCGTCCTTTCACACTCCATTACGGACAACACAAGTTATAGCAAAGCCAAAGTAATGTAGGGCGTCAGTAACAGTGACTGTGCTGCATACAAAAGTGATTTGCGCTTTGTGATGCAGTAAGGCAGCACAAACACTAAAATAAGAATTTTTTAAACAACAAATTTAGCTTTGGAAATGTTATCTACTTCACATTTTAAATTAAATGGTAATGTAATTTTCATACTAGCAGCAAGCTTTGTTTGCATGATGTTTTTTGGGACAGACCTCTAAGAGTTAAGGATCCGGTATCTGCTATTTTAACCAGCCATTTGTTATTTTATAGACACTTACCTGAGCGAGTGCATAAAAAATCCTTAATTAACAGGTATAAAGAAAGATGAAGAACAGTTATGCCCTTTAGTCAAGAGCAGTCAGTCGTTAACACTCCAGCAGATTATAGTGTTGAGCAATGACTTCCATCAATTAACATATTTCAGAGCTGACTGCTGTGATACAGTATGGGTTAGGGTGCTTAGGGTTATGAATGTATGCCATTCAATGTATTGAAATGACATATTTTACAGATCTCATTTTGATGTGTGATAAAAACACCTTTTTGCGCCACACCTTTTTGCGCCACACATGTGCCTCACTGACTGATTTGTTATTCTCTTACAGTATATATAAAACCTGTTCCTCACTTTTGCAAGCTAGTTTCTGTTATGATATAGCAAAATATCAGAGCTGACTGAAATGGGCTGATATTTGAATAAGTGCCATTCTGACTGCTCATGGAGGCTCTACATGTTGTTACTAATGTTATGGCTGCTGGATAATTAACTCTGCATATCCACAGAATTTGGAATACAATAAAACGTCACACTCAAAAGCACAATTAGTGGCTCTTAAGTTATAACTAAAGTGCAGCATACCATTGCCAGAGGATTCACATTTCTGCAGTGGACAACAGTCATGCAAGTATGAAAATAAAATGCATTAAAATTACTGAATTATCATTCATTTTCTTATGGCAAGTTGGTATACCTTAATTCCTTCAGCTTTTTTTACATGAAAGCCAATAATGCAGGTATCTTGAAAAGCAGATATACTGTAGCTGCTATAGATTTCAAGGCTCCTTCTCCCCACCCAAACCCAGTAGCATAATACAGTATTGACAAACAGTGGTGGTGTGTGGGATACATGCAACACATTTAACAAAGAAAGGTTGAAACGCTTGCCTGGTATAATTTGTAAACTTTATCAAGCAATATGGATTTAAGATAGAATAATCTGTGTCCCAATTAGCTATAATGCATAGTACTTACAGGGGTGGCTTAACAGCCTCTTACAGTGCTCAGTTGAGTTGTACTGTAAGTTGTTGGATGGCTGTTGGGGTAACAAGCTTGCCAGGCACTGTAGTATCCTGTGTGTTAAAATACTGCTGTAAGAGAGGTAATCTTTAGATGAGACATATCACTGTAGTTATGTCTGCTGTATTGATGCTAAGAATCACCACAGAGCTTTTGGAAAAAGAGCAGGAGGCTTGATCTCAACTATCTTTACAAGATTTGTGCTGGTCCACCCACAGACAGGGACAATTTAGAAACACACATAGGGATATGGATATATATATATATATATATATATATATATATATATATATATATATATATATATATATATATATATATATATATATATATATATATATATATATAGCATAACATTGCCATTAAGTTAAAATACAAGTACAGAATTATTTTGATTAAATCCATACATATCATACCAGGTTGGTTCTGTTTATTATGACTTGCTTTACAATGATGTTGTCCTGTGTACAGTATTTGAGTTGTTACATAAACTGTAATAGTTCTGGCTGATTATATAAATCTCCTAAATGTGTCGCATTATCTGCCTTCATTTTCAAATATCATTTAGAAACATGAACTCCTGAGACTAATGCAGGAATTTAAGCAGACAGTAACAAACTGCAGCAAAAATAACAACTTGCAAACACATTTCTCAGCTTCCTTATAGCACTGTCCTTCAACTACAAGTTATGACATTGATAACATGGTTGCCAAAAATGTGTAGTTACAGGAAATGTGCAGAATTCCTGAATAATATCTCTGAAAGTCTATGGGGGATTAAAAATCATATACACAACAATAAAAAGCTATAACTCAGAGCTATCATTTCTTATAATACATTGACATTTTTTAGCAACTTCACACACTCTCTTGGCAATCACAATGCCACCATAATTTAAAACTTTCCTTTAGAAACACCAAATGCTTTTTTTTGCTGCCACACCAAGAAGCTTCTGAATAAACAGGACGCTTGAAAGACTAATCATATTCACTGGCAAGGGCACAGAACTGTAGTAAAGTAAGCCTTTGAGGAGCTTAATCAGCAATACTAGCTTTGTGACTGGCTTTAAGGGAAATATATTCCTGGCTTTTTTGATGCGCATCAGGGCATGCTAAACAGGAAATGTGCAACTGGAGCATCTTTGTTTTAAAATGTATTCTGTTTCTTTCTCAAAAAGGTTAAATATCATTTAAAACAGCACTGAGGAAAATACATCCTGTTCAATGGCAGGGAGTCATTTTTGGTATCCCAAGTAAAACACAGCATCAACAAAACACATTGATAAATCAGCCCTGGTCCTGTGGCAATTGGCTCTGAAAGCAGGTAGTCCTAATCTGATTCAGGCTTCAGACTTTATTATTCCACTGGCGCCATGTCCTTGAGGCTCTCAAATATCTGTCTAACACATACAAATATTTAAATATAGATTAAAGAGTAAGTTGTGAGGTTCAGAAATATCTAGCGTTCCACGTCCACACGTGATGCTACAACTGTTTAGATAACAGACCTGTAATGTTTCTTTTCATTGTTAACATCCTGACAACTTTTTACACTTATAACTTTAAAGTCTGTTTCAAAGCAGGATGGAGTCTTGAGACCCGGTCTCGAGGCCACATTTTAAGGTCTTGGTCTCGGTACGTTTGGTCTCAGTCTTGGACTTGGTCTCGGTACATTTAGTCTTGACTACTTCTCTGTTTCAAAGCTCTTTTCAAAATGTCCGCTCTAGTGCACTGATAGTGTAAGGATTATTGCCCACATTGTCAAACTGGTAACACAGCAATAACGATCCATGATGTTGAACGGAACAGAAAAGCCCGAGCGCTTGTTCTGTTTTTTTTTTTTTTTTTAATCGCTTTTCCGGCAGTGATTTAGAGCAGCGCTTTTCAACTGGTGGTCCGCAGCCCGGTACTGGTCCACGGAGCCAAAGTAAAAAAAATACACTGGAAGAAAAAGGTCTTATTTTTGACAGGGTAAATTAAAAATATACACATTTATATAAAAGCAAAAAAATAAAATATGTGATCAGCTTATTTGTATTAGTCTTATCCAGACACAACACAATGTGCGCAAAAAATTTGAAAGTTTCGTTTCAAATAATTTCTCCCCACAAAACACATTGTGGCAGCCGCTTAGCGAAAAGGAGTACAATCGGCACATACGCCTCATTCCCCAGCGCCATCACATGCTTGCATGATGCCTTGAGACGCAGTGAGACGCTGTGCAAAAGCTGAACAGGACCTATTTTATCATGCAAAGCAAAAACCATGAGCTGTGGAAACACCTGACTTGGTTTCAAGAAAAACACATTTTACTGCGTTTTTTTTTTTTTTGGCTTTCAGATTACAAATTATTATTATTTTTACTGTTTGAATTTAATTTTAAATTAATTTGTGGAAAAGCCATTCAAATTCTTCCAATGAAAACGGGATGAGTTAAAGAAGCAGCAGAATTGAATGAGGGCAGTACTGCCGCGTTAAAGGCATTACTGGTGTTACCTGGGTGATGTGCTGTGTTGGGTTTGCGCCAGACATGACGCTTTGTATTTAGGCCAAATAGTTCAATTTTTGTTTCATCGGCCCACAGAATCTTTTGAGTCTCCCACATGTCTTTTTGCAAAATCCAAGTGGGATTTTACATGGGCTTTTTTCAGAAATGGCTTCCTTCTTGCCACTCTTCCATACAGGCCAGATTTGTGGAGTACCTGAGCTATTGTTGACACATGGACAGTTTCTTCCATGTCAGCCATGGAACGCTGTCTTTCAGAGTTGTCATTGGCCTCCTGCTGGCTTCTCTGACCAATGCACTTCTTACACGGCTGCTCAGTTTGGGAGGACGGCCTGCTCTAAATAGATTCTGGGTGGTGCCGTATACCTTCCACTTCTTAATGATCGACTTTACTGTGCTCCAAGGGATATTCAATGCCTTTGAAATATTTTATATCCATCCCCTAATCCTGTGCCTTTCCACAACTTTATCCTGAAGTTGTTTTGAAAGCTCCTTGGTCTCCATGGTAGTTTCTTTGCTTTGAATGCACTACCCAACTGTGGGACTTTACAGAGACAGGTGTATTTAATCTGAAATCATGTGAACCACTTTTATTGCACACAGATGGACTCCATTTAACTTATTGTGTGAATTCTGAAGGCAATTGGTTGCACCTGAGCTTATTTAGGAGTGTCATGGCAAAGGGGGCGAAGACTTTTCAGGTTTTTATTTTTAATTGATTTGTTTTTTCACCCCCATTTTTTCACACATTGAAAGTGTTGAGTGGGTTGTGTAAATCAAAGGGGAAAAAATCCCTTTTTAAATGCATCAAGATTTCAGGTTGTAACACAACAAACTGAAAATGTCCAAGGGGGGTGAATACTTACTATAGGCAATACTTACTGTGTGTGTGTGTGTGTGTGTGTGTGTGTGTGTGTATATATATATATATATATATATATATATATATATATATATATATATATATATATATATATATATATATATATATATATATATATATATATATATATATATATATATATATATATATATACAGTACTGTGCAAAAGTTTTAGGCAGGTGTGAAAAAATGCTGTAAAGTAAGAATGCTTTCAAAATAGACATGTTAATAGATTATATTTATCAATTAACTAAATGCAAAGTGAGTGAACAGAAGAAAAATCTAAATCAAATCCATATTTGGTGTGACCACCCTTTGCCTTCAAAACAGCATCAAGCATCAATTCTTCTAGGTACACTTGCACACAGTTTTTGAAGGAACTCAGCAGGTAGGTTGGCCCAAACATCTTGGAGAACTAACCACAGTTCTTCTGTGGATTTAGGCAGCCTCAGCTGCTTCTCTCTCTTCATGTAATCCCAGACAGACTCGATGTTGAGATCAGGGCTCTGTGGGGGCCATACCATCACTTCCAGGACTCCTTGTTCTTCTTTACGCTGAAGATAGTTCTTAATGACTTTCGCTGTATGTTTGGGGTCGTTGTCATGCTGCAGAATAAATTTGGGGCCAATCAGATGCCTCCCTGATGGTATTGCATGATGGATAAGTATCTGCCTGTACTTCTCAGCATTGAGGAGACCATTAATTCTGACCAAAACCCCAACTCCATTTGCAGAAATGCAGCCCCAAACTTGCAAGGAACCTCCACCATGCTTCACTGTTGCCTGCAGACACTCATTCGTGTACGCTCTCCAGCCCTTCGGCGATCAAACTGCTTTCTGCTACAGCCAAATATTTCAAATTTTGACTCATCAGTCCAGAGCACCTGCTGCCATTTTTCTGCACCCCAGTTCCTGTGTTTTCGTGCATAGTTGAGTTGCTTGGCCTTGTTTCCACGTCGGAGGTATGGCTTTTTGGCCGCAAGTCTTCCATGAAGGCCACTTCTGACCAGACTTCTCCAACAGTAGATGGGTGTACCAGGGTCCCACTGTTTTCTGCCAGTTCTGAGCTGATGGCACTGCTGGACATCTTCCGATTGCGAAGGGAAGCAAGCATGGTGTGTCTTTCATCTGCTGCAGTAAGTTTCCTTGGCTGACCACTGCGTCTACGGTCCTCAATGTTGCCCGTTTCTTTGAGCTTCTTCAAAAGAGCTTGGACAGCACATCTGGAAACCCCTGTCTGCCTTGAAATTTCTGCCTGGGAGAGACCTTGCTGATGCAGTATAACTACCTTGTGTCTTGTTGCTGTGCTCAGTCTTGCCATGGTGTATGACTTTTGACAGTAAACTGTCTTCAGCAACCTCACCTTGTTAGCTGAGTTTGGCTGTTCCTCACCCAGTTTTATTCCTCCTACACAGCTGTTTCTGTTTCAGTTAATGATTGTGTTTCAACCTACATATTGAATTGATGATCATTAGCACCTGTTTGGTATAATTGTTTAATCATACACCTGACTATATGCCTACAAAATCCCTGACTTTGTGCAAGTGTACCTAGAAGAATTGATGCTGTTTTGAAGGCAAAGGGTTGTCACACCAAATATGGATTTGATTTAGATTTTTCTTCTGTTCACTCACTTTGCATTTTGTTAATTGATAAATATAATCTATTAACATGTCTATTTTTGAAAGCATTCTTACTTTACAGCATTTTTTCACACCTGCCTAAAACTTTTGCACAGTACTGTGTATATATATATATATATATATATATATATATATATATATATATATATATATATATATATATATATATATATATATATATATGTGTATGTGTATATATATATATATATATATATATATATATATATATATATATATATATATATATATATATATATATATATATATATATATATATATATATATATATATATATATATGTATGTGTGTGTGTGTGTATATATCTATATATATATGGTGGTCTCTAGGGAAAGCCATCTGGGACAAAAACGCCTTGTGCTACGCAAGCCAGAATCTCATGGGACAGAAAGGCAAGCACATTCTGAAATGCCTCGATTAAACAGTACCCAGCTTCCTGAAAATGTTGTGTAGTGATTTTTATATGGATTGTATATATTATCAAGACTCTAAGTTAATGTATATTTGGTAGCATGTTGCTACCCAAAACTCTTAATTTGTTAGTTTTTTTTATGCAGTAGCATTTCTCTGATACCTTATGCTGCAGTTTATATGACCGACCCTGAGTGAACATGTACATAATTACCAGTATTGGTTTTTTTAACACGTACATTATTAGAATCTTTCATAAAGCGGGAAATCATTGCTAACAGAGCATCTCGATAGATGACTGAGGTTTGTACCGCCCCATGTAGATTACGTGTGAGGCCCTGTGACGGGGTGCCTGCTAGTTTATGACTGTATATATTTTGTTATGCGTTATGTCCGTTTTCATGTATATATGTATTTGGTTATGGTTTTGCTATTGTGTGTTTTAAATCGGCAGGGAGGGGGTTAATTTCCTCCCTGCCAAAATACATGTGAGAATGTGGCTGGAGCTTTAATTATGTAATTGTTAATTATTGATTAATTGGGCTCCAGCCACAGAATATAAGTCAGGAGAAATCCTTTGTCTGAGGAGAGCATTAAGGAGAGCGTGGACAGACACAGACACAGGGAGAGGGAAGACGATTGCTACCTGGATTGTGATCTTTATATGTACTATTTATTTTGGGAATAAACCAAACAACGTTTAAAATGAACTGCAATTTGACATCTTTTGTTTTGTAGTTAATTCACTGGGGTAAAGTAAGTCCTACACAACGTATTCTGTACTCCCAGGATATTTTTCTATTTTAACATGTTACATATTGTAAGGTCTTGCTGTAAAATAAAGGCGTACACACAGGGGCCACGGCCACGCACCCTGCCCCTGCTGCTATGCTGTCTCTGCCTGCGTTCAGAGCAATACAATTAGGGCTTCTGTTTCTCGTTTTTTATTAATTGTATTGTTCGGTGCTTATTTTTAGCTATTTTCGAGTTTTATGTAAATCGCTTTTTTCGGGGCTTTTGATATACTGTAAGAAATTAGCGTTTTCGGTTACTTTCCAAAATGCTTGAGTTTTTTTCTGTCAAAATATGTAAAGTATCTCGACATTATGTGCACACTTAAGTTGTACCTTTTTTCCTTTGTCTTCCACAACGAAATCCCTATGGTCACGGGCACGTTCTTCAGGGTTTTATTGTGTGTAGTCATTTTTTTACATTTCGCCACAATTCTGTTTTAAATCCTCCGTATCGTAACTGTAATACAGCTTTAAATCCCGCTAACAAGCCTCCATTCCTGATTTGTAATCTCGTTTTAAATCTTGCAAGCGGAGTCTCCAATAGAAATGTTGGAATGTGCTCACTCAGTAGTTGGGGCGGGTTTAAAGTATTCAGAACAAATCAATGATAGATACAAGTCAGGAAGGCTGGACATTTCCCAGCAGGAAACTGGAAAATGTATTTATTATTATTTGTATAGTAGGTTTTATTTTTTAATGCAGAGATGACAAGGGTTGGCTTTTCTTAAGAGTGAGATTTACAGCCACAAAGAGTGAGATTCAAGGTCAAAGAGTGAGACTTTCCAGGTGTGGTGTTAGGTCATTGTTTAAGACAGGGACTCTCATCTTTGGTCCTCGGCGACATCCTGTAGTCCAGGTTTTTAATCCAACCCGCAATTAACCCTTAGCAGTCCATTTATTCAGCGTTTCTCAGGCGTGTCAGGTCCAATTTATTTTCACACGCACAGTTTATGTCCGACATCACAATTTTTCCTTTCCGGTCCAAGGTCGGACCCTGTCCGACATCATCAAAAAGACGCAAAAAACAGGTCTCTAGTCGTTTTTCATCCGGAAAAAGCCGAGAAAACCATTCAATGGCCGAGTGAGACCAATAGGAGCCGAGAGAAGCCGAAAAAAAGGGCGTATCTCATGAATACTGATAGACCCGACACCACATAGATAACACGGATATAAACAAATAAGATACCTGCTTCCGCATCCAGCGCTCAAAGAACATCAGACATTTGTCGAGTGTTTTTTTTTTTTTTTTTTTTTTTAGACGTTATAGTAATAAAATAACGACTTGGATCGCATTATTGAGGAGTTTGGTGATAAAACGAGTGATCAAGAGATGATTTATCGGTATGTACTATTAAGAGGTATTTGAAAAATATAGCGAACAAGGGGTGGGGCGGGGCTGGAGATGCAGTACTGGGTGTCCTGTTGATATGCAGTGCCTTTTAAACCTGTTTTACTGTGGAAAAAAATACTTTTAAACAGCGCGTCTAAAATAAACTGATCGTGTGAAAATAAATTGGACCTGACGCGCCTGAGACGCGCTGAATAAATGGACCGCTAAGGGTTAATTATTTTTTTTACAGTAAAACAGGCTTAAAAGGCACTGCATATCAACAGGACACTCAGTACTGCATTTCCAGCCCCACCCCACCCCTCGTTCGCTGTTTTTTTCACATACCTCTTGATAATAATGCATACCGATAAATCATCTCCTGATCGCTCGTTTAATCACGAAACTCCTCAATAATGCGATAGGGGTGTTGAGGATGAATGAAGCACTATGTAAATTACTAGTTGTAAGCTAGGCTGTGGGAGCCTTCGTTCTGCAGCTAGATACTCTTGGATTTAACTGCATTTAACTGACACCACTAACATTTACTCAAAATGCGTGAGATAATCTTAGGAATGCGTGTGAGCGTGACATAGCATGCTAATGCATGAGTCTCACGCCCAATGCGTAAGACTTGACATATCTGTTAATAAGAAAAGGGTAAAGTCAACGTGAATTGATTAACCATTTCCAGTTTTTCCAGTGTTTTCCGGTGTCTATTGGCTATCTACCAAATGAATTTTTTTGTATTGGGGGTGTTTTATCGGTTAAAACCAAAAATCAGAAGCCCTAAATATAATTAAGAGATAGTGCCTGTCGATGATGGCTCTACCATGTGAATGTTGACAGTGACGGGAGTTATGCGTCCCGAGCCGAAGGCGAGGGCACTAACAAAAGTCAAGGTCAACTATCACACGGTAGAGCCATCAGCCCACCACTTCTTTTTCACACTGCAGGCCCACCATGCAGCCATCTCAGAGCTTCAGCGTCGGAGGACAACAAAGCTCTAAAGAGCGCCTTTACTGGATGCGCCACTCAGGAGCCCCAAAACAATGAGTTTTCATTTAGTAAATCGATTTTTATTTTTTATTAACTTGTTAGTGTTTTAAACCCCTATTTATAATCTGGACATTGCCTGAGGAATGAACAGAGCAATTACTGAACAGTCTGTGTAAGATGGAGTCTAAACTACCAATACAATCTCTCATTAAATACCACTCTAAAATGTCTCCTAACTCACCATGTTTGTACCTTCAGCCAAAGCCTTTCTCTCCTGAATCTATATATGAATGGAGCAATATTACTGAACTATCCGCGTCTCGCTTTGTTGTTGAAAGATGCTGTGTCTGTGCTCCATTTGAGCTGACCGTCTGTGATTGGCTCTCGGCAGTTGCAGGTACAGGATTGGTTGCTTTCGTCGATGCAAAGTATTGATTAGCTGGTTTTGATGGATATTAAATTAATTTGGACTGATTGTGTCTTTGATTAGTATGTCCTGTCCAATAGATGTGAACTTTGCTTAAACATACAGCAAGTCAAAAAGAAAAAGCCAGCACTTGCAAGGATTGATTTTAATCTACCATCTATCAGAGCCCGCTAGAAGTGGAAGCTGATGGCACTGAATAGTTTTCTCATGGCTTTTAGTACTTTTTGAAAAACGAACGAATATCCAAATGAATATTTAAATTATGAGTGAATCTCCTAACATGAAAATCCCGTGTTCGTCCCAGCACTAATTGAAACCAGGCGGTGTCACAGAACCAGTAGAAGAGCAGCACAAGAGAGGGAGAAAGAGTCAAGGAGAGAATATTTTAGCAATCCGTGTATTTGTTTGTGTACTGTATTCCCGCTTGTTTCCACTGTCTGTGTGCTGTTAATACCACTGTATTGTGTTCCTCTCCCCCCCGTCTGCATTACCTGTAGTTGTGGGTTCGCTCTGTCCCTGTGGCTGTGCGAGCTATCCTGCATGCATGGTGCGCCCTGGTCCCTGTCACTGGCTGTTGGTTGTGTGCGCCCATTGGTCCTATTGTGCGCCTGGGGACCAATGGGATATCTGTTCGCTCCGCACCTGATTAGCATAAAGGGGCGGAGCGAAGTTATAAAAGGGGGCGTTGCACGCTCATTGTGGGTTCCTGTACATGGTCTGGCTCAATGCCACGCATTTGGTTACTACGGAAACGGGGTCAAACAAATACCGGCTTCATAATTGGTGAATTCCTCATACTGTACAATAACGTAACATGCGAGTCAGAGGCGGGAAGTTTAAAATGGTTGTTTAGATATTGTTGAGGTATTCATTTGCAATGTGTGATTAACATTAAAAATGCAGCTGACAAATCAAAAAAAGCAAAATTCATTTCAACAAGACCACATTCAGAGCTACGAAAAGGGGACATTGCAAGCAGATGGTGGGATTCTGTTTAGCTCAACTTGAAATGTGTCTTTGGATCATCCAAGAAAATGTACTATTGACAAACTTGAAGTTCAGGCTAAACAATTACCGAACAAGCAGATCACAATCACAGGATTGTTTAAAAAGAGCACAGAAAGTGGAGAAACATGTAATGTCAACACATTTGAATTGGTGGATGCCTTTGTGCAGTGAACATACCGATACAATGGCTGGTAAAAAATTGTGAAGCCGTGCCTAACAGTGACACACTCAGACAAGAGTATCTCCCTAAAGTGTATGCAGCACACGAAGAATATTTAAATGGAAAAATGAACGATTCTGAGTCTGTTTGTGTTGTATGCGACAAGGCCGCTGATGATCAAGGAGACTGTGTTTTGTACATTATTTTCAACCCACAGAGCTTTACAACTGCTAATTCAGAGACACTTACTGCTTGCTTAGTATATACACTGCATCTTGACTCTAACCACACAACAGTAGTAGGACAGGATATCCTTAAGAGGCTTGTTGAGAATGGCATTGATTTCAATAGTGTGTCTGCCTTTGTAATAATAGACAATGTAAGTAACCGAGGGAGAAACACTAGCTGTTTACGTTTACTATGCTTAGTCGTATACAGTGTTTTTTCTTTTTTATTATTATTTTTTTTTGGTTGAAGTGCTCCAGTGGCATATATGATGTTATACCATTTACTAGTAATCTGGTATCTTTGGTTTCAAAACTTCATAAAAAATGATTTCTGTTTTTATAAAAAACACAAAAGTTTCGGTTTTGTCATTTCAGGTTTGCAGTTAACGTTTCTCCTGTGTTTAATATTTTGGGATTAAAGGCAGCAAAATAGGCTATGGGAATTGTTAATGTGTCAACATATGTTTTAAAGGTTTACAAAACTCGAAAATGTTGCAGAATATGTAATTCAAGGTTGTTTTTTCAAAATATCTATTTTGTCTGCTTATTACTTTTTTTTTGCAGCCAACACAGGCCATTTTAATGACTCTTGTTTCCAGCAGAAGTTTGTTTCATTTTTAAAGATTGTTTCAATGGCGACTCGAGTTCCAATGTTACAATGTACTCGTACATCCTCAGACAGTCCGGGATATATGAAGATTACGAGGCAGGTGTATATGCAACACTTACGGCTTTGTTAATATGTTTATATAGTCGCCATGTACTTGTGATATTTAAGTAGGCTATGCTTAAAATAGCTTTACAATATACAAAATAAACTGTAAATGTCCAATAAATGAATGTACACAGAGTGCGAGTTGAGGTGCAAGTCATAAATACAAGCAATCAAACAGCATCTTATGTCAAAGTTTCGCCAAACACCTTTTGAAATATAAATAGTGAACTTTTAATTGACTGAGCGAGTGCTTTGCTTACTTTTGATTAAGATTACAAAATAAATCATAGGGAGATCAAGTTGAACAAACAAATTATTTATCTGATTTGCAGAGTTAAACATAAATGTTCCATTAACAATTACTTTCTCTGCTTTGACTGTCTCGCAGGATGCTATGATTTGGGACAAGACCCCCACCCTTATTTTGTCTTAATGTTTCATTGACGTTAATGTTCTCGCTGATTCAGCACCAAAAAGCCTTTCATAATTCCCCACCACTTCTGCTAATACATTTAGCTCCTGGTCTGTAAACTTTTTAGATTCCTCACTCTGTCCTCCTTGGTCACTGTCATTGTGACAGACTCAGAACCTTACTTGAAAATCGTTTAGCTTGCTTTGTTTGTGCATTATTATTATTTGTTTATTTAGCAGATGCCTTTATCCAAGGCGACTTACAGAGACTAGGGTGTGTGAACTATGCATCAGCTGCAGAGTCACTTACAATTACGTCTCACCCGAAAGACGGAGCACAAGGAGGTTAGGTGACTTGCTCAGGGTCACACAATGAGTCAGTGGCTGAGGTGGGATTTGAACTGGGGACCTCCTGGTTACAAGCCCTTTTCTTTAACCACTGGACCACATAGCCTCCCTGGAGCTACCGCTGGTTGCTTTTTGCGTGCAGTGTGGCTTCCTCCTGCCATGTGGTAATCCTGGGCAGCAGTGTGGAGTAGTGGTTAGGGCTCTGGATTCTTGACCAGAGGGTCATGGGTTCAATCCCAGGTGGGGGACGCTGCTGCTGTACCCTTGAGCAAGGTACTTTACCTAGATTGCTCCAGTAAAAACCCAACTGTATAAATAGGTAATTGTATGTAAAAAATAATGTGTACTAACAATGATAGGTGATCCCACGTGTGATGAAGTGGTGTGGGAAACCTTGTCTAGCCACTGTCCTACTTGCAGTTGATTGTGCCTTGTGGATAAATTGAGGTATACAGTCTCAACTGCAATTACTTAAATAACAAGCCAAATGAAACCAGTATTACAAAAAAAGACATGGAACTGTGCTGTGTGCAGCCAGGATTATTGTAGCTTTGTCCTAAAACTGACGTTTTTAGTCATGATTATCAATTATAAGTGCAAAGGTTACACAACACCCTAAGAAAACACTCTTCCTCTACAATTGGTTCCAACTGTTGGGTGTAAGTTTTTGTAGGTGAAACAGCCTTGAAACCTACATGAAAAGGTGAAAAGGGCAGGTGTTTGAGTCACGCAGTTCTACCGCTACATTCTCACCCAATCGCATGTCTTCCTGTCTGACATCAAGATATAATTAAAGTTTTAGCCTGAGGGGGATTCAGAGGCAGCTGTTGGAACTGTTCTCAATGAAAGTCAGATTTGGTGTTGTCAGAATTTGATTGATGGCAGTTTTTTTTTTCTTCTTTTTACCTTGAAACTACTAGGTTGCATTGCTTATACTGTTCCAAAAATAGACCGGAGAACAGTTTCTTCCAGCCTATATTCCTCTTTCAATAAGTTTGTAAATGCATTAGAACATGTTTTGTACAGATAATCACATATATGATATATTTCAGATGGATTTTCATACCATTTGCTGATTTACGTTTTTATCCTTTTTGACTTTTAACAATTGAATGAAAAAGAAACTTCAGTGACTGGTGAATAAGTGACTGGATTCTTGATTTTGAGTTCTGGATTTCTCGGCACTGTCCTCATGCTCCTCAACCAAACCTACCAATTTACCTGTCAACTGAATCTTTGGAAGATTCTGTATAATAAATAAAATATTATGTGTTTGGAGAGTCAGGATGCTTTTATATTGCTATATCAAGGTGATCAATATGGAATACAATATTATCGTTTCTTTTTAAATATATAGTATGTGTATGCAGGCCTTTTGGCCTTTTGTTCAGTATATTCCACCTGCAACGTTGGAATAAAAACAAAGTTCTGTTTCTGTGTTCATTTGCTTCAGAGCCATATTGTTTGTGGTCAATAAAGCAAATAAGAATAATGGTTGTAATTTTAGTTTTTATTGTAAGACAACGTTTTTGTACAGTAGTTCAAAGTAACATTACAGTTAATGTAAGGTTATAGTTAACGCATACCCCATAAGTTAGCATTACAGTAGTTATTGAAACTACTCATGACTTAAAGGTAATGTTGCATTTTATTCTTTTTGATAGCTAAAAGACAAATTGTGTACTGTAGTGCAGGAGTATGGGGCTGATGAATGTTGACTGAGTTTGAGTAAAACTCACCTGAATCAAACTGGCAGAGCAGAAGTGCAAAGCATTATTGTCTTATTTTGCTGTACAGCATAACCCCAAGTGCAGTCACTCAGTGTCGTGTAGCAGTAAGTATAGTCATGTAGGGTTAAGTTTAAATATGACTAGTATTTGTAGATAAGTTCAGAGAATGTGTCAGTATAGCTTTATTTTGTCTTGGTAGAAATACCAATAAAATTTGCTTTAGAAGTTTTGCGACAGGTGCCAGATTGCAGGTGCTGTGATAACAAACAAGCATGAGAAATAATCGCCCCGTTTTATAGCCTGCATTTTTTTTCTTCTCTTTTCCCAGTCCTGACACTATTCGTTTATAAACAAGCCTTTGAAGGATAATTTAAGAAAGCAGTAAATTATAGCTACAGAATGGATGTCTGATGACGCTAATTAAGAGAATAAAATGATGCAAGTGACACAAGTAGTGAAGAACAGGAAGAAAAATAGAGAAACCAAAAAAGGAAATGAACAAACACACTGGTACTTTAATTACCGGTAGCTTTTTACAGTAATTGAGACAAATAAACCAATTTATTTTTTGAAAAATAGTGCTTTCCTTTCCTCGGTTTACTTTACAATAGCATTTCACCAGTGTTTTAAAACAGGGTGAGTATTTTATGGATTGATCCAGAATTCTCTGATTCTGGATTGTGATCATAATCCAAAAGGTAATTTCAGTTCCCTGCAGTGATTTTATTTAATCTGATTACTTGATTTGTTAATTAGAATGCATTAACCAGCAGCATAACATTTTCACAGTTTTGTTGTATTTTGTTTCTTTTGTTCTGCTATAGCTGATTTTGTGTCTGAATAGTTCAAATCCTGTCACGCAATCCTGTTTAAGTTAGTGAAATATGTCCCTTGATGGGTAAAATGCTCATGGAAATTAATAATAGGTCATGGAAAGTCATGAAAAAGTCATGGAAGTCATGCATTCTTTGAAGTGTACGAACCCTGTATATGCTACAGGGGGCTTTTATAGTATGGAGGATATTTTATGCCAAAATGAAAAACAAATAAATATAGAAATACATTTTTAAAAAATCTATATATTTGTCAACATTTATTTTTCATTTTGGCATAAAATATCCTCCATATCAAAGATCAATCAGAGACAACTTAGGTATAAGCAAGTCTACCATGTCCAAAATAGTGACTGAAGTGACTGCACATGAATAAATATATATGCTTTCCGAAAACGACACAGTTGTAACAAAAAACCTAAATAATTGTATACAATTGCGGGGATTCAACACTGTTATCCCATTCTCTTTTTGTATGGTCACAGGATCTGTTGATCCTTTGCCTTGTGCAAAGGTTTTCTATAAATGAAGAACTGCATCAACAAGTATTTCTACTTCCTCAGATGAAAAATTAGGTTTTCTATTCTTTTTTTATTTTCTCCAAAACCGAAGAGCCAGAATCTCCAGTTGTTTTGGGGTTTGCAGCCATTTATTGTAAAGCACACTGCTGGTGTTCTCTTTTTTTTTTTTTTTTTTCAAACGCCTAAAGAACTCAATTTGCCCCGTCTACTCATTACCATCCTAATTGATATTCTCTGTAGTCAATTAGCATATTAGTGACTACAGGTTTCTAAATCCAATGTTTTGTGAGATTCACAGATGGACGAAAAGCATAAACTGAGTGTACTGCACCAAGCTTTGCAAGGCTGCAGATAAAAACAATACTGTAGAGCTGCCTTGAATTAGTCAACTTTTTATTAAGTGCCCTGGTAAGGTTGGATTGGGTACATCCCGCCCGTGTTTATTTGGATTATTTTTGTATTGTTGGTGTTATTGTTATTGTTTGGGTGTATTGTCTGTTATTATTGGGGTAGGTGTGTGTGTGGAAGGGTGAAAGCCCTGCCAGAGCATTGGTGTGTGTGGTGTGGGGAGTCTTGGGTGGCAGGGAGGGAATTAAAATTATTATTTGTTTATTTAGCAGATGCCTTTATCCAAGGCGACTTAGAGACTAGTGTGTGAACTATGCATCAGCTGCAGAGTCACTTACAACTATGTCTCACCCGAAAGACAGAGCATAAGGAGGTTAAGTGACTTGCTCAGAGTCACACAATGAGTCAGTGGCTAGGGTGGGATTTGAACCAGAGACCTCTTGGTTACAAGACCGTTTCTTTAACCACCGGACCACACAGCCTCCTAAAATCCTCCCTGCAAACACACATGGGAATGTGGCTAGAGCCGGCAACTGAATTACTGTTTAAATGATTAATTAAGGGTCCAGCCACGGGGGTATAAAATAGGTGTTCACGGGGGTTAGAGAGGATTAGTGTTGAATTTATATCGGTGTTAGTTGGTGAAGGCATGTGTTGGTATGTGTGCTGTGCTGTTTTATATTGAGGTATCGTTGGTGTCTAGGAGAGTTTTTGTGAAGCTGTGTGTGAGTGAAAGCAGCGGCTTGGCCTGAAACCACAGGGTACATGAAGTGTTTGTAGTGTTTTGTTCAACTGTTTTATGATTAAATTGCACAAAGTGTGTTTAAACCTACAGCTTTCTTGTGTTTGAGTCTCTTCCTGATAGAAACAGCTTGATAGTGATGTCATCCTGATCAGAGTTGGTGTCAGAGTGGGCCGGGGTATGCAGCGTCAACGTCCGGGGATGCCTGCTCGTCACTGCCCGGGAGTCTTTCAGTGCTGTTGCTGCTGCCACTGCCGGAGTGTCCCACGCTAAGGGCAGCTTTACTGATAGAAGTGCCGCCGCCATGTCCAGAGTGCCCAGTGCCACTGTCATTCCCGGAATGCCCTGCACTGCTATCAGCATTGCCACTGCTGGCTACAGGTCCGGAGCAGCCAGCCTGTCCACAGTCAGCATTGCTGTTGACAGCGTTGCCACTGCTGGCGTTGCCCTTGCCAGATTGCCCTGCACCGCTGTCAGCCTTTCCACTGCCAGCATTGCCACTGTTGGCTGCAGGTCCAGAGAAGGCAGCTTTTCCGCTGCCGGAGTACCCCGCACCACTGCTAGCATTGCCACTGCCAGTGTTGTCATGAGCACTATTTCCGCTGCTGGAGTGGCTCGCACAGCTGCCAGCATTGCCGCTGCCAGTGTTGCCCCTAGCAGCATTATGTGAGGACACCCCGACAGAAGGAGACCTCCACCACAGTCCTGATTACCAACCCAACCTCAAGGATCCACATGGGGAAAGATGGACATGAGTCGAGGGGGGTTGTGTTTTAAGGGGGAGGTGGCCGTTAAGGCTACACACAAGGGGGGGGCTTATAGTTTATAATTAAATTGCACAAAAGTGTGTTTAAACCTGCAGCTTTCTTGTGTTTGATTCTCTTCCTGGTAGAAATACCTTGGCAGTGGCGTTGTCCTGATCACAGAAGGTTATTCTGAATCTCTGTATTAAATACAATATAAATTACATCCTTGGTATTTTAAATCATGTACTTCAGACTTTCACAAAGAAGGTATACATATGGATATACTGTATCTTTTTTAATAATATAAAAAGAGTGTGATATTACCTTATATTAACAGGTGAGCATTTTTTCAATGGACTCATCCAGTTGATGTTTCCTGTATCACATGGCCGTGTGATATGAGAAACATGCACTCATTAATACCAGCAACAGAGTGCTGTCCCAATGTGAGCTGTCAAACAGCAATACATCGCCACAATTCTCTAGTGTGTACTTGATTAAAAAAAATAAAAAACCTCCAGAGCCCTCCACGTCTAGTGAAAGTCAGGTAAATCAACATCTAATCTACCTCGGCAACAGACTCTCTGCATTAAATTTTTGGGCCAAACTGTAATTTCCATGGAGTCACTGTAAACAACATGTATAATCGGCCACCTGAAAAATCTCCCATCCACAGACAATGATGCTTTGTAATAAACTCTGATTCTGACTGAAAGTAAGCCACTTCTCACCAAAAGGTACACAGAAATGTTAGCAAACACAAACACCTTCAGAACAAACTAGTGAACATAAAAATGGCAAAACAGTATATAACAAAATGTTAGAGCGTAATTTTAACACGCTCCCTAGCCTTTTTTTCAGCCTCCTAGAAAAAAAAAGCAAGTTGCCACGGAAACCTGAAGGCAAAAAAAAAACATAACTGGCACTGGGCAAAGAAGAAATGCAGCTCCACAACACCTGATTCCCTGAAAAACAACTTGCTGTTTAAAGTTTATACTGTTAACTTTGGCTAGAGTTACGTTATAACTCCTAGTACAGACCATTGCAATTGCGGTTTTCACAACCTTATTTCAACTGAGTTCAAGTTATCAAAGTTGTTACTATTTAAATACAATTCTTTTATGCAGTTCACTCTCTGTCTAATAACTCACTGACATAAACTAAGTAGAGTATGCCCACAACAAGCAACGCAGGAAAATAATTGCTCACCAGAGATTGTAAAAAATACTGCACAGGGTAGTGTGTGGTAAATGAGAACTGAATGCCCACCCTCTGGGTGGGATGCTTTGATATGTAGCATCCCACCCCTCGGATGTGCATTAAATTCTCATATCACATACTGCCCCATGTAGTATTCTTTATTTACAGTTTAGTCAGTTGGAGCATAAAGTGGGCTATTCAGTTTTTTCCAAAGACTACAGGGTATTTGCACCTGTATTGCATGAATAACCTGCTGGCTGAGATTTGTTGGTTTACAAGTGAGAAACAGTTTGCCAGTCCAGGTCCAGCTGCCAAACCAAAGTAGATTAGATTAATACATCTAGTGTTCACAATTCTAATTTAATAATGGTTCATGAAACAAGGGTTTTCCACACATTATTTTCCATGCTGTTCTGAGGTCTCCCATATGATAAATCATGTTCTAGTGCAAAAAAAAAAAAAAAAAAAGCTGAATTACAAGAACTTCATTATAGCAGCACCAAGCTGTTTAAACCACAGGCCCAAATTGATTATAGCTGTCTTGTAAAATGCCCATTTGTAAGCACAATGGATTCGGTACATGCAGATGTTCCACTGCTATTTTATTCTTTAGCAAATACCTCTTAATTGCACAAGTCTGGTAATTTATCCTATTTGTATGTGACATTTTTCCCTTCTGTTTAGTATATAAGAGTCTGCTTTGAGGAAATTGACTACTGTCACATTGACAAGGCAGTTAATTTGTAGGTAGAGTGCAGAATTGAAGTTGAATGAAGCAAACAAAAAGTTAGGAAATGTTAGTGAAAATATAACCCTGATGACATAATTCAGCACCTTTTTTTTAGTGCTGAATTATTGTACCCCCTTTTTTCTCCCTGATACACAATCTCCAATTACTGTACATTCCCCACAACAGCTCAGGAGAACTGAAGGTCAGTCACACCCGGGAGATCTACAGCAGATGTCAGTGAGCAACCGGCCAGCTCTGCAAGTGTCAAGGGGTCTGCTATGGTGCAGCGAGGTAACAGACATCAAATCTGCACCATTTGCAATGTAGTCATTTTGCGTAAATGGGTCTTTCTCAAGACATTTGTTTGTTATGCAAATGGTATTGACATGCTTTCCGTAATATAGAGGTATTCTGATAGCTGGTGGTCAGCTGACAGGTGCTTCCGGATCCAAGACGCCAAGACTACACCATTTACTTATGTTTCACAAAATCACATTGAGGTATTCCGGAGAACAGACTGTGCTGCTTAAATATATAGCTTAAAAGTGAGTTCCCTGTCTGAACCACCGATTTGCTGAACATCTTACACATAAGGTTCAACAGATTCCTTACATTATCAGTGAGTATTCATTAGTGTCACTGTCAGCAACAAAATGTTAGGTTTAATACATTATTTTACTGTTTTGTATCCTTCACATATACGAAAATGTAGCCATGGGCACACCAAAGTTCTGACACTGACAGGCTCTGGTGGGTTTTGGAATTTTCATACTACAGTGTTCTAATTTGGGGGCTGTTGATTTGAATGCCCAGACTACATTTCTAAAACCTTAACATCTATTTTAATTAAAAAAAATATCACTTCGGAATAGAAGCACATAAGAGAAGGTTAGGTTAGAGCAGCAGAATACTGCAATGCATATATAGTGAGATTCATAACAAGCACAGCACACCCAGGCACAGTAAGGTGAGGCAAATGTTGTCCCTAATTTCAAACAATACCCACTTCTCCAAGGAAAATGTGCACAACAGAACAAAGAATTTAACATTCTTGGAACAGTAAAGATTTATTCAACAGCCAATTGTTCACATCGTATTCTATTCACATTCCAGTGTTATGGACACATGCTCTAAAGTATAATGTAGATGGAGGAACATCAAAAATCACTCCACCAACCTCTTTACAGGCAGATTAAAAGAGATGGCTGACACCAAGGCTGTGAGATGGCGCACTGTCAGGTCCCGACTCCATGGCAAGAATCCACTTCAAATCACAGAGTACTTTAGGTGACCTTGCAATTACAATTAACCTACCTCCTGCTGTGCCAAATGATCAACGATGATTTAAATGTCAGGCCCCAGACAGTCCCTAGTTAATGGAAAAGCATTTTCTGTGACTGACTTCTTTGGGATGTGATTCAAAGCACACAGGCCAGGGCTTTTCAACCTAACAGAAACTGATTTGTATTTGGACATTGTGCAGGTCAGGCATTAGGACAGGGATGATACCATTACATGTTTACTCAATCTTGAGAAATTAAAAAAAGATAGCATGCATCAAAATGCCTTTTATTAACAAGCATAACCCTGCTTTCACAGCTAACTGTATGTATAGGTATTCTGTCTGTGACCACACTGCATCCTTAGTACACTTCACGCAATATAAAATACATACTGTTTTGTTCACTCTTGTGCTATACCGACAACCTCCTGAGAAAACCAGCTACTATAATTTTAAACCATGTTCGTCTGCATACTTGTCTGTATGCCTTTGTTAAATCTGAACAGTACAAACCGTGTATAAACAACAAAACTGTATTATATATATATATATATATATATATATATATATATATATATATATATATATACAGTGCCTTGCAAAAGTATTCAGACCCCTGACCAATTCTCTCATATTTCTGAATTACAAATGGTACATTGAGATTTCGTTCTGTTTGATATTTTATTTTAAAACACTGAAACTCAAAATCAATTATTGTAAGGTGACATTGGTTTTATGTTGGGAAATATTTTAAGAAAAATAAAACTGAAATATCTTGCTTGCATAAGTATTCAACCCCCACACATTAATATTTGGTAGAGCCACCTTTCGCTGCAATAACAGCTTTAAGTCTTTTGGGGTAAGTATGTACCAGCTTTGCACACAATGTCGGAGTGATTTTGGCCCATTCTTCTTGGCAGATTTGCTCCAGGTTGTTCTGGTTGGTTGGATGACGCTTGTGGACCGCAATTTTCAAATAGTGCCACAGATTCTCAATGGGATTGAGATCAGGACTTTGACTGGGCCACTGTAGGACATTCACCTTTTTGTTCTTGAGCCACTCCAATATATTTTATTCTCATCCACAAATAGCCAGCTGCCCAACGTTTCGATATGTAGTACATATCTTTCTCAAGGGAGCCTGTGTTTGAATCAAAACATTGGAGGTATTTATAGGTTTTTGACGGC
Source organism: Acipenser oxyrinchus oxyrinchus (assembly GCA_030684275.1). NCBI lineage: Eukaryota > Metazoa > Chordata > Actinopteri > Acipenseriformes > Acipenseridae > Acipenser > Acipenser oxyrinchus. Next base: position 49,565,465 of record CM060248.1, read on the forward strand.
ATGACAACTACTTGTTATTGTTTACATTCAAATCCATGATTTATTCTTACATGATGTAATGCTGTTCTATATATTGTGACATCATTTTTACTTCTATCTTTGAATCTGTTATATATATATATATATATATATATATATATATATATATATATATATATATATATATACAGTACTGTGCAAAAGTTTTAGGCAGGTGTGAAAAATGCTGAAAAGTAAGAATGCTTTCAAAAATAGACATGTTTATAGATTATATTTATCAATTAACTAAATGCAAAGTGAGTGAACAGAAGAAAAATCTAAATCAAATCCATATTTGGTGTGACAATCCTTTGCCTTCAAAACAGCATCAATTCTTCTAGGTACACTTGCACAAAGTCAGGGATTTTGTAGGCATATAGTCAGGTGTATGATTAAACAATTATACCAAACAGGTGCTAATGATCATCAATTCAATATGTAGGTTGAAACACAATCATTAACTGAAACAGAAACAGCTGTGTAGGAGGAATAAAACTGGGTGAGGAACAGCCAAACTCAGCTAACAAGGTGAGGTTGCTGAAGACAGTTTACTGTCAAAAGTCATACACCATGGCAAGACTGAGCACAGCAACAAGACGCAAGGTAGTTATACTGCATCAGCAAGGTCTCTCCCAGGCAGAAATTGCAAGGCAGACAGGGGTTTCCAGATGTGCTGTCCAAGCTCTTTGAAGAAGCACAAAGAAACGGGCAACGTTGAGGACCGTAGACGCAGTGGTCGGCCAAGGAAACTTACTGCAGCAGATGAAAGACACATCATGCTTACTTCCCTTCGCAATCGGAAGATGTCCAGCAGTGCCATCAGCTCAGAACTGGCAGAAAACAGTGGGACCCTGGTACACCCATCTACTGTCCGGAGAAGTCTGGTCAGAAGTGGCCTTCATGGAAGACTTGCGCCAAAAAGCCATACCTCCGACGTGGAAACAAGGCCAAGCGACTCAACTATGCACGAAAACACAGGAACTGGGGTGCAGAAAAATGGCAGCAGGTGCTCTGGACTGATGAGTCAAAATTTGAAATATTTGGCTGTAGCAGAAGGCAGTTTGTTCGCCAAAGGGCTGGAGAGCGCATACCGAATGAGTGTCTGCAGGCAACAGTGAAGCATGGTGGAGGTTCCTTGCAAGTTTGGGGCTGCATTTCTGCAAATGGAGTTGGGGATTTGGTCAGAATTAATGGTCTCCTCATGCAATACCATCAGGGAGGCATCTGATTGGCCCCAAATTTATTCTGCAGCATGACAACGACCCCAAACATACAGCGAAAGTCATTAAGAACTATCTTCAGCGTAAAGAAGAACAAGGAGTCCTGGAAGTGATGGTATGGCCCTCACAGAGCCCTGATCTCAACATCATCGAGTCTGTCTGGGATTACATGAAGAGAGAGAAGCAACTGAGGCTGCCTAAATCCACAGAAGAACTGTGGTTAGTTCTCCAAGATGTTTGGGCCAACCTACCTGCCGAAGTTCCTTCAAAACTGTGTGCAAGTGTACCTAGAAGAATTGATGCTTGATGCTGTTTTGAAGGCAAAGGGTGGTCACACCAAATATGGATTTGATTTAGATTTTTCTTCTGTTCACTCACTTTGCATTTAGTTAATTGATAAATATAATCTATTAACATGTCTATTTTTGAAAGCATTCTTACTTTACAGCATTTTTTCACACCTGCCTAAAACTTTTGCACAGTACTGTATATGATAAGATTTTAACATGTTTCTTTGTTATTAAAGTCCATGGTGGTATTGATTTGAGAAAAATGTAATTAATCATTCAACATTTTTTTTTTAATTCAGTTTGTGTAATATTTTTAATGGATGTACATAGAAGTGGCTACTTGAATAATGAAAAAACTTACATTTTAATTCATCAGCTTACTATACTAAAGCCAGTGTTTAGTCTAAGACTCCGTTCACACTACTGGGCTGGCCCAGAACTGCCTCAGGGCCTCTGCACATTGAGGTCTGTGGTTTGAGGTGCTTTAGCACGTTCACATATGTGTCTGAAAATTAGACCTAAAATGTGGCAATTTATTTATTTATTTAGTTATTTAATTTTTTTTATAATGAAACAATAGCCTGCTCTCAGAATGGAACAGCTACTGGCAGATGTCTCTTGTTAATATATTTTTTTTCAATGCAGCACAGTAGCAATTTTATGGTCTAAAATATATATTATTGACTATTTTGACTTAATGTTATGGTGCATCAATGATTTTAATATTTGTGGATGAGAATAGTATTTTATGTGTGTGTAAAACAAAGCACTTCTGTAGCTATGTATATGGTTGTGTGCAAAATAAACAATGGTGGCTGAATATGCCAAGTCGCCAGCATTATTGATCATTATTGAGATCCACAATCCTGCAGTTTTTATATTTATCACTTAGTTACTAAATAACAGGAAAAGCTAATTGTGAAAAATTAAGCTTAATTATGAAAGCACTGCAACTCATATTATGTGAAAGAAACAACCTGAACATTAACCAGCTAGATTTTTGTAAATTTATTATTTTTATAATTAAAGTATGATGTAGAAATAATTGCCATTCAATATTTATCCACTGACGTCTTGGCTAGCAGAGCATTCGCCTTTCTATTTATTTTTCATGCTCGTGGGAATATGGGAGGGTCTACTGTGCTACGTAACCAAATTGTGATATGAAAAGGCGGCCCAAGTCTGCTTTGCTTTCATATATATGTAAAGGCTGGCTCTGGTACTGGATTGCAGGCCCTAGGCCACATCGAAATGGTGGCCTAAATAGGCCGGCCCTGGGCTGTCTTTTCTTTTTTGGAGCGTTCACATATGAGAAAAAGCGGCCCTTTGTGTGAATGGGGTCTATATTGCAGTAGCTACAAGCAGTCTGATTGACTAATTGATTAGCAAGTGTCATGGGGTAATTTAACATTTACTTATTAATATCCATTTTAACATGCACTTTTTGAACTTTGCATATGAACTATAACTTTGGAATGGAACAATGGACTAACAATTTATGATTTTTGGTAATGAGTCTGAACTTCCCTCTTAAAATAAAATCACACTTATCAAGGTTACAGGTTAAGGTCAGGCTGGGAATTTACAGGAAATATATTGTGTTGTTGAAGTCTCGGAGGTCAAGGTTAACAAAGCAATTGGTTTTACCTTTACGCTTGATTTCATAGAATCCATGAATAGGTCTGCACGGCCTAAGTATTGTTACTTGTCCTGCAGACACCAGATCCTTTTTTGGTAGCAAATCCATCTTTGTTCGACTGTCACATAAGTAATGATTTATAGAGAGATTACTATTGGCAGAATTCGTGAGGCGAACAGACTCAGACACATTTAACTTGTTCACTGTGGATGTGGAACAGGTTTTAGTCTTTTGGTGAAATCAGTTGGTTCTATTATTTCTGTTTTAGCACCATGGCTGACAGCAATTTGGAGATACTGTTTGTGCTTTGTGATGATTTTTTTTTTTCAATCAGAAAGTTCCAAGCAGTATTTGTCATATTTAATAAACTATACCACTAATAATATTATTATGGGTCAAATATATATATTAAAAAAAAAAAATATATATATATATATATATATATATATATATATATATATATATATATATATATATATATATATATATATATATATATATATATATAATATCTCGCTATACAGTACAGACCATCGTAAATCGAGGCTACATGTATTGTAGTTTGCTAGTATTGCAATAACAGTTGTCATGTATATAATGTTAGAATATAGAGAATCAGCAGTACAGAATATGGCCAAAAGTTTGCATCATCCTATAGAATTAACTATTTTTGGTTAATAAAGTCAAATGAAACCTGCTGAATGTTACATTAACATATTGAATTACATACCGCTTTGTAGTTTTTTCAAATACTTAACGAAAAACTGTCAACAATTAAAAAATGTGACATTTCAAAATCTGAGATGATATACTATACTGCTATTATGGCTTTCGGTAGACTTGCATGATATCATGTTGCAATTTCTTTGATTTTGATGAAGCTAAATAAAATATCTAAATTATATTCATATAGGTTTGGTGTTGATACGCTGCACAGGCGCACAGATTTAATTTCAACACATTACTGACACTAGGGTACCAGCATTGGTAACCCTAGTGTCGCATTTAATAAAGAAAACAAAACAAAACAAAGCTAAAAATAAAAGTTTGTCACACAAGCTAGTCCCACTAACAGGAGTTTCCCGCTCCAGGAACCTGCTACTCTGTTGCTTCTGAAGTCCCGGCCTCCCAGCGACTCCAGGCCGTTCCGACAGTCCTGGCTGGGCAAGCGCCTTCACAGGCACCGTCTTGCAGTTAAAGGGTTCCATGGTAGTAGCTCCTGCAGAGCAGATCCTCCCCTTCCTTGATATCAACAAACACACAACACCCATCTGTGTGTCAATGACATTGCAATCACCCCGAGCTGTGGCACAGCTGCTTTTTGAGCTCTGCGCAGCATCCCCGGACACGCCCCCAAGCCAATCTAGACCTCCCGAACAGCTTTGCGCAGGGCGAGCCTCCCGCTCAGTTGGTTTTTCCAAAGCACACACACTTGTGCAGGAAACAGCGACCTGGCTCCCTGTCACTAGGTCTCAATCCTAAAATTCTAGGCGATTCAAAACGTTTCGACATAGCTGGACCTGCAGGGCATCACCTTGTTTCACCATGTGGAACTGCTCGCTGAGCAGACCGGGCTGTTCTACCGAACAAGTGGAACACTTTCCACAGCAGGAAGGTGGAACATTTTCACCAAATCAGACTGTCTAGTTTTGTTCGGTCTGTTCGGTCTCACGAAATTATGCCTTTAGCTGGTTTGTAGCATATACAGTTATAACTAGTAAAAGAAAAAAAGCACCAATGCTAGTTTTGTTTTTATTATAGAGTAGATTTATAAAAACGACAACAAAGTCCGTAACTTCGCAAGTAAACATGGTTCAGCCCTAAACAGCTAACATGAGTTAGGTTCCAGCTCTGACCAGCACTGGTTGAGCTGGAAAGAGCTGTTTTTCTACCTCATGTGGAGGGTCAAAAGACTAATGCTGGTTTAATTTGTTGGTATTATTTTAAAAAGTAGTCAATTTACAGTAATAAGCATATTGCCAACTACAGTTTTCAGACCATATGGGTAGCCAGTAAACTAACTATAGCTACAAAAGTGGAAGTCTACCCATAGCTCTCAGTAGGAAGACACTTTCAGGACTACACATATAACCCTGCAGCATCATTAACAAGTAAGTGCCTGTCAATTATTTTCATAAAATGCTTTCTAAAATCAACTTGTTTGTAATAAAGGCCACCGGAGACAACTTTTAAAATATTTTGACAACTGTATGAATACAAGACGATTTCTGTTCTGCTAAGATTTTTGAATTCTATCGTTTGATGTCTTCTCAACCAGCTTTTTGAGATGCTAAAAATGTGCTAATCAAAAGCAAGTGCTAAGACAAAGGCAGATACAATAATTTAAATTGTACAAAACAAGCAAGAATATACGCAAAACAACAAACTTCTACAGAGTGCTAACAAAGGCTAGTTTCATAGTAATACACATTTAAATGCTATCAAATTCCCCAGTATTAAACCACTGCCTTAAAAGTTATCAATTTCTGTGCCATTGTGACAGATATTTATCATGTCACTACTAAACAAACAGCCATACATGAATACCCAGTACTGATGGCACACAGACAACTAAATTAAATAACAAGCCACACTGAAGTGCATTATTAATACTATTTGGAGCCAGCTGATTGGATTAGGCAAGAGCCATAGTGGTATAAGCTATTCTCTCATCCCCTTGTTATCAGCAATAATGCACTCAGACAAATGGATTACAGATATTTTATCCTCTTTTGTCTGTTGCTCTTCAGAAACTGACATTTAATTTTATACCCATATTGCTGTTCTGTTTCTAAAAAAATCCTATATAGGTTTTTGAACAAAGATTTCTCTAAAAAACTGAAAAGCAGTCAGTGGAGATGTGCAATGTCAGCTACTGGCAAATATAGAAATGTAGCTACTTCATTATATCGTACGCCATTTCTTGTCCATACCAGTAGCATACAGTACACAACAATTGAATAATATAATCCAGTTACATGACAGTTGTCATAGCAACCAACTTAGTGGTCCATATTCAAATGTGATGCTGCTAAAATAAATTCTAATTAGATATTTTAAATATAGGAGGCTGTGCGGCCCAGTGGTTAAAGAAAAGGGCTTGTAACCAGGAGGTTCAAATCCCACCTCAGCCACTGACTCATTGTGTGACCCTGAGCAAGTCACTTAACCTCCTTGTGCTCCGTTTTTCGGGTGAGATGTAATTGTAAGTGACTCTGCAGCTGATGCATAGTTCACACACCCTAGTCTCTGTAAGTCGCCTTGGATAAAGGTGTCTGCTAAATAAACACGATATAGGCTTTCCGTAGTTCTAGGGGTGAGGCTCAGCTCGCTACGCTAATGCTATTGGTTCCCTTCCATTTTTCAATTGTCTACTTCAACTCTCGTCTTTCAGATCATGACATCGCTATATATGCTTTCCAAACAAAATACAAAGTAGACTTCATTACTTTAAAGTGTATTTCTATGAATGTGCAATATTTTACCTAGCAACTAGCATTTGATTGGACAGAAAATGAAAAAAAAAAAAATCCCATAGCTGATGCTCTATCTCGGTTCCAGTTTCAGAAATTCCATCAACTGGTCCCGTCAGGCGATCCTCACATCCTACCCGTTCCCCAATTTCAAGACCTTATTTTTGAATTCCCAGCTTCTCAACTCAGCAATATCTTACATGGCCAATTCTATAGCTCCATCTACCAAAGCCTCTTATAAATCAGGCTGGGCAGCCTATATGTCTTTTTGTGCCATGTCTTCAGTTTTACCGACAGAATTCAAACTTAATCACATGCTTGATTCATAACCTACTGCTATGACCATCGCCACTTATGCCTCTGAGCCATTCGCCTTTTTTCTTTGGGGATACAATTCCACATCTTGATTGGCCACTGTGGCAGGCTGGCTCGCAGTGGTGAATTGATGACGTCACGGACCAGGAAGAAACTGAATCACAAAACAATGGATGGGCGGGTGAAGCTGAGTGCAACGGCACTCAGCGTATTTATTAACCAAAACAAACAAAACAAAAGATTTAAACAAAACAGAAAACAAAAAGGCGCGTTGGCCAAACAAATAAACAGACAAACAAGTAAGTGACGTGCTGGCTAAACCAGCACGTTTTAGCAATTGTTTTCTTGTACCTCTCTATCTCCCCGTACTTTCTCTCTGCATCCAACACTCAACACCGCAGCACGGACAGCTGTCGGTTCTTATACTCTGGCCGAGGGGTTAACTAGTTATTAATTATCTTATTACCCCTCGCCACAGTCTGCATCGCTTTGGTAAGGATGCATGACTGTCAGCTAGTTAAATAATCAGTAGCTGATCAGTCATGCATCCTCACGGGTTTTTAAATATACATATAAAGACGCGGCGCTTTTACCCAGCGCCGCAAACAAAAATACAAATAATAATAAATAGGGCGGGACACTCGCCACAGCCACTGACCGATGTAAGAGGTCGCAACTCTTCGAGGGTGGCTCTTACCAGACCACAACATGAGTTCCTGAGATATATAGCAAAACAAACAAAAAAAAAAGATACATAATATTTTTGTTTAATTTCTTTTTGGGGGTGTTATACCCAGGATCCAATTTTGGGGGGGGGGGGCGATGCTCAATCACCCGGCCTTAGCTGACCTCTGACCGACGTCAGAGGTTGCACCTCTTCGAGGGCGGCTCCTTTCGGACCAGAATGGGAGTTCCTGAGATCTTTAAAAAAAAAAAAAAAAATCTGTTTATTTATTTTTGTGCGTTCTACCCAGGATCCTCTTTTGGGGGGTCAATTGTCACCCGGCCTTGGTGACCTCTAACCGAAGTTGGAGGTCGCACCTCAAATAAGATCGGCTTGTATCCTGGGCCGACGAGATCCTGGGCCAAACAGTCAATCATCCCTCACTACATTCTACATCTTACAATGCTGAGCTTCGATCTTTGAACAGTCTCATCACATTTCAGACTCAAAAAATGCTTTAAGGCACTTAATGTATTGTAGGCATATTTCAGTTGATTAAACTGGACCAAAAGTTACACAATGCCAGCTATTAAATTTGCAATGGGTGTGATTGAGACAAACAAGTTAGTAAAACTTTGACATATAACCTTGTTCACATTTGACCAAAATTGTGTGTGTTTTGGGAAATAATTGACATGTATACTATGTTGTAGCTTAAATACTTATACGATTATTTAAACAGTAAACAGCAATATTTAAAACAATTTGTTTCTTAGTTATTTTCCTTTGTTTCAATTGGCTTAAATATCAATGGCATGCCAAATGCCATTTGTTTTTTACTTATTGCTAATGTTTCATGCAACATCTATAGTTTCAGTTAACAAGACAAATTATATTGATAAATATTCATTTACATTCAATTTCCACGAATAACCTAGAATACCATACTTTGTACTGTACAGTAAATAAAGCTTCGCTATTAGTGGAATTTTCTAAACTTATTTCAACCCCTATGCAGGAATGCCTAAAAACTCACACCACAATTTTCACACCTAGCAACTGTAAAATTGTTAAAGCTTTCTACATAGTTGGATCCCTGTTATTGCTCACTTTGGCATAGCACCTTAGCTACGGCCTTTAAATGTTACATTGGACACTTCCTAGTAAAGCGCTGGCTGTGAAATCAGAAAATCTGACAATTTTATGGTCTGTTTTCTTCTTTTTCTGGGTGAGATTAGATTGTGTCATGCTTGACTGGTTTGGCTCATTTGGGATGCTAGCTGAGTCTCGAGCCCTGACCTCCCCTCCCTGAGAAGTTGGAGGAAGGGTGTCTCTCCCACATGCGCTGATCCCAGTGGAGGGAGGGTTGGGGGGGAGGAGTCTCTTGCACTTTTACGGGGACTGTCTATGTACACACACATACACTTTTACAATCACATGGAAATGATTTTACATCATGAATGTAACAGCTGGTTTGACCAGCAGCAGTTCTGCTTACTACGACAAAAAGCTGTCAGGTTTTAAAGAAAAGTATATAGTATCACGTTTAACGGTGAGAATTAGGGATTTCGTTGCAAATCCATCTCCAAAAAAATCTAAGCGGAATAAAAGAACCAGAGAGCACTTGTACAGATCTATCCCAAAATAACTGTAGGCCAATGTAATATAATTAAAATTTGTAAACATTGTCTGAAGTTTTTAATAAGTTGTAAATATGATATAGTTTTGAAGTGATACTGTATAATGTTATATTACTGATGGTAACAACTTCTGACCCCCCCGCCTTACAATTGAAATCGGTGCCGTAGTCTCTCCAATGACAAGGCAGAAAAGGACACTCTGAACACATTACACAAAGGCTAATTGGTAGTTAATCTGTACTGTGACAACTGAAGACGGGAAGATAATTAAAGAGTCTGCGGAGGTACCATTTTAAAATGAATTGATTTTTTTTTTTTTTTGACAAACTGGGATTTTATTGTGCTAAGTAAAGAGTTTATGGTGAGATGTGTTCTTTGTGAAATATTTTTGCTATTTTAAGTGCATTAGTGAACAACTCTTTTTTATCTGAAAATAACAAAAACGTTTTGTAACATGCATTATTATTATTATTAGCCTTTCAAGATACATTTTTCTGTAATATTAAGCAAATTAGGTCTATTGATTTTGAGCATATATGTGCGAGTATGCAATGGTTTTAAAACTCTGATTTCGCCTCAGTTGCATTTCTTGGACTGTTTTCCTTTGTAGCTGCTATGTTTTAAGCTTAGAAGCAAGATCTCTATATCAAATATCAAATGAAATGCCACAAAATGTCCTTTCATATGGTTAAGGTATCTGAAAAAAAACTATCAGGGAGTTTCATTGTTGAGAAAAGGTGAAAAACACTCAGTAATGGATGCCATCAGTAAAATTGTAAATAAATGGTTAAATGCATTATTCGTTTGTGGTATCCATTACTGTACATCCAACCCAATTGAGCAAAGGTAAAATGGTCTCTGTATGGTCAATAACAAAACCTACTTTATAAATAGACCAAGGGAATCGTGAATTCACTGAAATGGAGAGACAAAACACAAGGCAAAAACCTTGGACCTTAAATGGTGAACATCAGTGTAAGTATGACCACATTATTGTGCATCTCAATTTTGTATTTTTAATTGAAATGTTATTTTCTTTTTACTTGTAGATTGCTAATCTCCTGTAAAATTAATCTGATTAAATCAAACTGTCAGAACAAATGACTCTAATTGACTCGAGCCAGATAGGTGACTCGACTCGACTCGAGCTTGGCAGGTCAAAGACTCGACTCGACTCAACTCGAGTCCCAGTTTTGTGACTCGATTACAACACTGCATTTGACCATCCTTGGAGATTTAAAAGAAAACAGAGATGACCAGCAGAACCTTCCAGTTACATCTGTTGATTTAGAACAGTAAAATTGGAATGTTTCTGTAATAGCATTATAAAATCTTGTAAAGTTGTTGTAAACACCCCTTTTAATGCAATGCGTTTTTAATTATTGGTACATTTGTATGATGTGTGCTATATGAAATATTACCATAGACCCGCCATAATTACCATAAAATTATCTCATAAATGGCATGGCACTTTGAAGTTTGTTTAAACCCATGTTTGTTTGTTTTTTCAGGAATAGGCACAACAATCATAGCAGGCTACCTCTATTTATATTGTAAATGTAACCATTGTTTACCTCCCACTGTGTTTTATTAATGTGGCCCTGTGTTTTTTTTTTAATATAGTAATTAAAACATTTTTTACTGCCAGCACAGGAAATGTCATCACTGTCCTTCTTAGATGTTTCACGTCCACTTCTACCTGCCTGTATTCTATTTTATCATGGTGAGAAAGTCAGACCAAAACAGCAGCAGGGAACTGGTTAGAGCAGGCACTGAACTTTTATTGAGGAGAGGCTTCTCTTTTCCTAGCAATGAACTGAGCAATAACATGTTGCACCGAACTTTTAAAGAAAGTTCTTAATTTAGGACCAGAAAACCACCAAATGTTGCTAGACAGTTTTTCTAGCCCAGAAACCAGACTATATTGTCAGAAAAAGCAAAAGTGTGATTGTACAGCCATTTCTATTGTAATAGGAGCCACAGCTCGTCAAGTAAAAAGTACTTGATACAACATGATCGAAGACCTTATCCAATGCCAGTTGAATGTTAAATCAAGATTAGCCCCAGCTAGATGTTCATTAGTTATGCTTCAGTCATTTTGTCTTTTCCACACCATGAAAAGGTAGGCTACACTAAAAAGGTAGGCTATGGAGCAGCAAAGATATTTCCACTGATACCATTCCAAGTTCTTTCGTACACCTTTTCAAGGTCAGTGTCACTAAGGGAGTGGGGAGTTTTGCTGACAGTGCTGGCAGAATCTGTCTTACACTTTCCTCCTGCTGCCTTGACCTAATTTTAAAATGGTGCCGCAAGTGCCCCGTCACTACGCATGTGCTGATTGGTGAGTGATGAGCACAGAAGAGTGTGCTCTGGAGACGTCCACAAGCCATTTGTGCTTGTCATTCAAGTGCCGGCATGTTTGCAGCGATGGGGGGGAACGCTGGCACACCCTCTTTTATGGGAGATTTGTTTTGGTTTTACACAGCACATGTAGGACGGCTGTGCATTGCCAACAACATTAAAATGAACTTATATAGTTAGTTTATGGAAAAAACTAAACAAAGTGCTTGTGCTAATTATTAATATGGTAAGGTACCAGTATCTGAGCTCAGTAAGTCAAAAAAATTGCACCACACAGCTGTTGAAATTAACATATTTTGTAACCTCCCTAATTATAAGTTACAGCAGCAGAAACCAGATAAGCCTTCCACAGTTATTTCCCCTTACTACATTAAACCTATTTTAACACCTGCGCAAGGCAGCTTTGTTAGCATTTCTCCAAAATATTTTCCCACTTAGGACAATAATACATTGAATGGATATTTGTACAACAGACAATACACAAAGCACTACCTATCGGGAACACCAAGTGTCCATATGGAGATTGCCTATTTGATCATTAAGCGATCTTTGAAACGTCTTAAAGGTTTATCCACATTTTTCCTTTCATTAGTCAGACTGTATGATCTCATTTTGCAAATACCAACAGACCAACTTTCAATAAAAGCATTCCCATGCTAGAAGACCTGTCCAAACATGAAATAATTAGGTACTTTCTATCACTGCTATTTTAAATTCCTTAAATATATATTCTACAGTCATTTTTTAAACCTTGCCCATTACATCCTCCATGTAATTCTATTCCGCAAAAAGGAATTTCCTATTTCCTGATTAAAGTTCTAGGTAATTATTATCAAATTTGCAGGTTTTTCTTTCTTCCTGGGCAGCACTTCCTCCTTATGAATGAAAATGGACACAATTAATGAGTTACAAAAAAAACGTTCCAATCTTCAATATAGCTTTCTCATTTTTTTTCTTTTGTTCCAACAAACTGAAATAGAAATGTAACCATTACCAAATGGGTATGTACCTCTAAAGACCCGAATCCTGAAAATTATATACCAAAGCTATATACCAAAGCTTTCCAGTACGAAATGTAACTATTACCAAATGGGTGATTGTACCAAAGCTGTCGCAATGACAAGATTGCAGACGACTTGAATGCTACAAGGCTAACCCGAAGACTGGCCAATGTGTTACAATATGGAACCCCAGTAACAAGTAGCTAGGATGAAAAAATTGAGGGAGAGTTTCAACTCTATGCCTGTGTTGTAGGGTCGACTGAGAAGCCACCTTAGCACTCTAGTTCCAAAACCAGGGTTTTGAGGATCCTCAACATTAAGACTGTAGAACCTAGTAAATGTATGGGGAGTAGCCCACACCTCTTCATTGCAAATGTCTTTGACAGATGCACCCTGGAATAAGCCCACAAAGTTGCCATTCCCCTGGTGGAATGGGCAGTGAGCTTTTCTGGAGGGCGCAAGTATTACTGCAGCATGACTGCCACGGGAAAAGTCATGGGGTCAAACTCACGAGGCAGACACCAAGTCTGAAAGATGCTCCACTTGTATCCGTACTGGGAACACCTGGACACTGCTCTGGCATTTTGTAGGGTGTCAATAATGTAATTGCCAGGGTGGCCTCAGGTCGCTCAGTCTCCATCGTGTGGCCTGCAAGCTTTTGCTGTGGGCGCACGTGAACCTCCTATCACTGCCGGCAGTGGTTCTGCCTGGGGTGACAAACTGGGCAGCGGACCTCTTCTCAAGGGGAGTCTCCAGCAGCTCAGAGTGGAGAGGTTCTCCACAATAGGAGACAGGGAACTGCTAGGAATAGATGCCTTGGCACACCACTGGCCGAGGCATCTGTTATACGCCTTCCCACCGCTCGCCCTGCTCCCGCTGTGTCTGCCACTGTTGTGTTGTCTGTATGGACAAGCACATGTTTCCATCGAACCTCCTGAAAAAAATTCTGCAAGGCCAGGTAAACTGCCTGCTGCTCTAAAACGTTGATGTGGAGACCCGGCGATTCCACACAGCACCCCAGCCCAGGCTGGATGTGACCATGCTGACGACCTCCATTCTGGTGACACTGCCCAGCGCTAGGAGCTGCAGGTAGTCTCCCTCTTGCAGTGGAGGTGAGAGCAGCAAGTAGTCTCCCTCTAGCAGTGGAGGCGGGAGCAGCAGGCAGTTTCCTGTTGGCGCAGGTGGGAGAAGCGACAGTATCCCCCTGGCGGCGAAGGCAGGAGTGGCTGGTAAGACTCCTGGCGGTGAAGGTGGGAGCAGCGGGTAGTCTCCCCCTGGTGGTGGAGGCGAGAGCAACAGATAGTCTCCCTCTATCACTGGTGACTGATGCAGCTCTCCCTCGGTCACGGGGGACTGGTGCAGCTCTCCTTCGCTTGTGGGGGACTGGTGCGGCTCTCCTTCGGGTCGAGGGGACTGGTGAGTCTCCTCCCTCTCGCTGGAGACAGCGAGGCTTCTCCCATTCGTGCTGGAGACAGCGAGGCTTCTCCTTCTCCCGCTGGAGACAGTGGGGCTTCAACCTCTCGCTCTGGAGTCACTGGCACCTGGGCTGCTGTTCTCTTCATGTCTGCCTCTAGGTAGCAGAGGACCAGCTCTACTACCTCCTTCAGTGACCTTGGGCTGTGTCCTCGCTGCCAGGCCTTCCATCGGTCCCCATCCCTCTGCCTCAGGGCATTAATTGCCATTGGCATCGACAGGTCCTCTAGCCCTGGATTTTCCTTAATCCAGCCCCACAGTTGGCAAGACTATCTCCCTTTCCACTCTTTTACCCAAAAAAAATCCAGAAAATAAAAAAAAATGTACCCACAGTACTGTTCCTGGTCTGCGTCTCTGGAGGCGTTGCTATCCCACTGCTCTGACACCATATGAGAATAGGACGGCTGTAGGGGTGACATCAGACCAGGAAATGAATCCACAACACTTCACGCAGGGTACAAGGTTGCAGCGGGACGTAACAAGCAACGGGCTATAGTGCACACAAATATGCATAATGTCCTTTTGTGCCCTCGGGGGCGGGGCCATGACTGCGTCACAGTCTCAAAAAACAGCTTTGATACACAATTTTCAGGATTCGGGTCTTCAGGAGGTAAATACCCATTCAGTAAGGGTTACATTTCATACGTGAAAGGGTACATTAAGTATCTCTAAAATAGATATAACACCTGTTTTCAGAGCAAAATTAGTTATCTCAAGCTGAGGTACTGTGAATGGTTTTCTATGACTCAATTATGTGTCATTAATGTACATCTATTAGGCCTATACCCTGTGTTTAGCTAGAATACAAAACATTCCAGTTTGGCAGACATTAGACACCTAAGCAGAGGCATTGTTCAACAGATATTTCAGTTTCTATGCTGAGCTTTGGGTAGTCACATAGTAAACAAGTTTGTCTGCTAGTATATATGGGGTACCAGACTTGTAGTCGAGTCCTCAAACCTCGAGTCTGTGTCCGAGTTCCGAATGTCGAGTCCGAGTCCGAGTCATCGGTCTCCGAGTCCAAGTCACTATCATTTGAGACCAAGTCCGAGTCACGAGTCCCTGACTTCGAGTCCTGAGTCCGTCCTTGAAACAAACTCAAATAAATTTTCATTCAACTAGTGGTAGTAGTGGGGGAACAGTTTACCTAACGGACGTTATCTGTTATCCCTCTGGAAAATGCACAAATAAAAAATAAAAAATAAAAAAAATAATAATGATGATTTTGATTTATTTTTTCTAGCTAGATTATTCTATTTGAATGCTTTTTTCAACGTGTCTGTCACTAATTTCTTTTCGAATCGGAATTAGAATACTGTTTGAATGTACCTGAAGTTTATAGATAAGCTTCAAGTTCAAGTTTGTGAACGTTGTTTTTCACTTTGATAAGCTGTGATCTGGACTATAGTATCTACTTTTACTTTAAATCGGGTAAAATCTGCCAATCTGATTTAGACATTGCCGGAACTGTATATCGTATATAACTGTATAAATGAAGTTCACACAGACGTTATTTCTGGCTATGTTTATTGTTATTGTCTAGTGTGTACGCTCTGTTTTGTGGTGTTCTCTCGCTTTCTCTCTCTGTTTTTGTTGCTCTATATTTCTTTGTATTATCTTGTATTCTATTAGGAATTTTTTTGGTTTAATGACAGTTGAAGGAGGCTTTCTAGGGGGTTATACTTTCATCATTTTCTAATAAGGAACAATAATTTAGCTTTTTGTTATTTGTATTGCTTTATATGTGGATGTTCACATATTGCTTTCATTTGAGTTTGCTATCTGCATTTATGCACAGTGTATTGTGCATGTGTTTTTTCCTCATCCATAATAAATTATTTTCATTTTGGTAAATGGAGTGGTATTAAGTTTTTCTGTCGTTCTTTTTTACTATCAATCAGTCATTCTGTCACATTACTGCCTGTTTCACGGTAGGCAAGTTTTGATTTTAGATTTTAGTGGCTAGTTTTACACTGAATTTGACAGGTGAATTCAATGACGTTGTTGCAAACAGTGACGACGTGTGCTGGGAACGAATAGAGATTAGAAGCAAAGCACAGAATGTTTAATCACACAGCAACTTTCTGATATGGATTAAGAAGCTCTAAAAGTATGATTATAACTTATATGCGCATTCTTTTTTTATTAATTATTGTTTTCAGTAAACTCAAAATTACTAAGGTGATCAATGTTCTATTGTTTTCAGTGCAAATAAATTATATTCCAGAGATTCAGGGAGTTTAGCAAAATCAAATTATGTATTTTTCAAGAATGCAGTTTTAGAAATGTATTTCTACAGTGCTTAAAAAACTTAGAACACCGTTTAAAGTAGTAAAGAGAAAGGCTTGTTAAAAGCCAAATAATTGTTTACTTGTTAACCATGCTGACATTAGTTATTCCTTATAAAACTTAATGCAAAAGAGAAAAACTTGGTCTTCCAATTTCTTATTCTTACTAAGATTGGCTGCAAAGACAACAGGGCTAACCAGTGATTGGATAATGTTTTGTTGGGTGGGTTTTTATTATGCACAGTTTCCTAGTAACTGAAGACATGATATTCTGAGAGATGCAGTTGTTGGTGGAAGTTTTAGTGGAAGCGGGACTGGAAAGGTAGAATCTCTTGTCTAATAAAAAATAAAAAAGGACATATTATTAACACTAGAACACTGCATTTATAGGCATACCTAGAACAACCATGACCGGTCAATTTGACTGGCGTTTTAGAAGCAACATAAATATTATAATGAAAGGACAAATGATTGAATATACGCCAGAGCT
The DNA here is from genome assembly GCA_030684275.1 of Acipenser oxyrinchus oxyrinchus. Taxonomy (NCBI): domain Eukaryota; kingdom Metazoa; phylum Chordata; class Actinopteri; order Acipenseriformes; family Acipenseridae; genus Acipenser; species Acipenser oxyrinchus. Next base: position 49,582,337 of record CM060248.1, read on the forward strand.
TTATTCAGGAATGTCATATAACGCATCTACACAACCGGAACATTGTAAATAAACGGACATTTGAACAGAAATGTGTTTATATACAGACATATTACATAACGCGCATCTGGTATATCATATACATACAAAACTGTACAACTGAAACGATGTAAATAAGTATATATTTTGTTTTTAAATAAATGGGTTTTTATTGGCTACATACCAAAGCGCAACCGAAGCTATGTGTGTATATACAGACATACTATAATCAAAATGACGTGAATAAATAAACATTTGAACAGCATGGGCTTCAGTAAAATGTGTGTATATACAGTTATATAATGTACATACAAAACTGTACAACTGAAACGAGGCCTGCTTTTTTTATTATTTTCTCCCAATTTGGCATATCCAATTATTTTTAGGCTCAGCTCATCGCTACCACCCCCACGCTGACTCAGGAGCGACGAAGACGAGCACGCACTGTCCTCCAAAGTGTGTGCTGTCAGTCGACCGCTTTTTAACACGCTGCAGACTCACCGTGCAGCCACCTCAGAGCTACAGCGTCGGAGGACAACGCAGCTCTGGGCAGCTTACAGGCAAGCCCGGAGGCACCTGGGCAGACTACAGGGGTCACTGGTGCGCAGTGAGCGGAGGACTGGACTCGAGTCCCACAAGTCTGTGGAGTACATAAATGGTTTACATGGCACTGTATATTAACCAATAATACTAATTCAAATGTGATAGATAGGGAATTGCATAGATAGATAAGAAATAAAAAGGTATCGCCAAGAGAGAAACTCAATGCCTAATCTCGTTGAATTAATTCAACACACATACACACCTCCACAACAGCAACATTACTTGTCCTTGAGCAGCTTCTGCCCTCTAATTCAATGTTCAAGCAAAACAAGCCATTCCTTTAAGATATTGTGGTTACAGGTTAAGATTATGAAAATTAAATGGCTACAACTGGTTTCCAAATTGAATTATATTGTCTGGGTCCCTGAAAAGGAGATATGGCTGCATCCACAAAATGGCCCCAATGCTTTAATAAAAGCACAATATTAATATTTCACCATTGGCAAAGTTAAAAAGGGAAAGCACTTATTTATAATACAGTTTACTAAACCCATTTCTATAAAGTCATGAGGAAGCACTTAACTTCTCATCACTGCACTGTTGTTGTGACTAACACATTTGTATTCAGTAAATTAATAGTAAATAAATAGCACATCCCTACTTTACTGCTCTGGCTCACTTGATACTGCTTTTAAATATAATCAAGGGGATCATTTCCTGACTCTTTATTGCAAACATTAAACTCTTGGCATAACAATCAAAAAATATAAATTATTATCACCAAGTATTAGGTACCACTGATTGGTTTTTAAATTGTATTTCCAATTCACACCCAGGTTTGTCTTACACACCAACATAAAGATGAGGAACAACTTTATTGTCCTGTGTCTCTGCATATAAAACATCCTTCCTTTTCCCTTTTCCTAGCAAAGCATACCAACAGTCTGGTTCAAACAACGGCCTACAAAGCTGTCAGCCTCAGAAGCTCCAGCACTTGTAATACTTTTAAGAATGTTGCCCCCTGTGGAAACTAGAGATTTTAATGACACATGAAGTAGACTCCTGTAACTGGATTTTCAACAAGGAATGAAATAAGCAAAAGTTTATGCCTAATTTTATATTGATTTCTTTCTTCAATGTATTTGAGTATGCCTGTGGGGTTTCAGTGTTTTTCACATCTTCATTGCTCTGCCATGTTTTAATCGCGGCTCAATCATACTCTACCTGTTGCGCTGACCAGATCAGGTTTGACATCTCAGAGTTGCGGGTGACAGAAATTAAAATGAAAGGCAGATCATGGCAGATCAAGCATTTTCAGGCAATTTTCAATAAGGGCTCTAACTCCTATGAGACAGCAAGAGTACTTCACCAATTTATTTCACAGCAGTGAGTATGCACAGCACAGCCCTAAGGTGCTTGAGTAGCTGGAAGCCAATGCCAATTAGTTATGCCCAGTCCTGTCAATCTACATAAAGCAGGAAATAGCATCTTCACTTAGCACCCACTGTCTGACACATCTCACATGAGATCCTGATTAATCCGAGTCATATAATTAATGCTATCAGTTTCCCCCCATATTATCTGTGATTAAAGAAGTACAACTGTTCATTGCGAGGGCCCAATACAGATGCTGCAGGATAAAATGGCTGAATTTTGGCAAACATTTAATATTTCTGTGTATGAAATATTTTAAAGATAAACACTCATAAGTGTGTTTTTTTTTTTTGTATAGAAAATATGTTACATAACAGTACAGACAGTACAGAAATGCCCCAGGTTAAGGTTACAATTGGTATTACACTGATTGGCATTTAATACAAAGTACAGTATGTGTAGTCTGTTTTTTGGTTTTTATTAATTTAATTTTCCAGTGCTTATTTGTATCTATTTTTGAGTTTTATATGTATAGTAACTTGACACTACTTCCACACTTCAATTGTACCTTCTTTCCTTTGCTGTCTTCACAAAGAAATATAAATTTTTTTACTGAGATACAGTATTAATCATGTGGTTGAGAAAGTATTATTTTAGATTTAACTCAGTCCAAACAACTAGCAACCAATAGTACAGTAATAGAAAAAGACAGCTAAACTAATCATCGAGTGTCTAAAACAACAGGGTTCCAATACTTAACAGCAGCACTCTATTAAGTACAGTGGAACTCCATTTATCCGTGTGCTTGGGGGGACATACGTCCACGGACGTGTGAAATCCACAGATAATTGAGGTGACACTGCATGTGACTAGAATGCATGAATACAATACAGAAACTAGTAATGTAAACCACATTAGCATTTACTGGAGATGTATGCAATGCAATATATTACAAAGACAGAAGAATGTTTTAAAATTAAAATTGGTTTACTTTTACAGTGTTACACCTAGCAAAATCAAAATGCGATACACCTCTAACCCCATTTCCCTAGCTTTTTCTGTTACCCCAATAAATAATAATAATAATAATAATAATAATAATAATAATAATAATAATACATTTTATGATTGGAATAAGCTATTCAGCAATTCAAAGCTCGCAATTTTCCAATAAACTAAGTCGTGTCTGACAGCTAGAAATATCACAAGGTATTATCGTTAATTTATTTGTTTATTTAGCAGACGCCTTTATCCAAGGCGACTTACAGAGACTAGGGTGTGTGAACTATGCATCAGCTGCAGAGTCACTTAAAACTACGTCTCACCCGAAAGACGGAGCACAAGGAGGTTAAGTGAGTTGCTCAGGGTCACACAATGAGTCAGTGGCTGAGCTGGGATTTGAACCGGGGACCTCCTGGTTACAAGCCCTTTTCTTTAACCACTGGACCACACAGCCTCCTATAATTTATTCCAAGTAATAATATTAAATAATGGTATCTAAGTGTTGCTAGTTTTCTGGGATTTCAAACAAAAAAACAATTCTATTATTTATTTATTTTTACTTTAAAACTAAATAAACAAGCCTGCTGTGTAATTTTAACTTCTCTTACATTTCAACAATACACATACCAACAGAAATGTTGGGGTTTTTTTGACAGCTTTTTTAAACAATTCACTGCTGCAAGTCGTTCTTTTGAACCATGAGAGAGTCCATCACAGTATTTTGTTTCAGCGAGGCAAAATATGTTTGCTTGGCTTCGCTAAGTAACTGCATCAGGAGAACACATTTTACAGAATCGGCACCCTTGTGCTGCTCATATGAAGAAATGAATCCTCGCATCTGTAGCTCTGCTGTCTTGGTGTCTTCTTCCTCACTGCCACTGTCATCATCACAGTTACTGTTGTCCAATTTGGCGCTAAATATATGTGTTTGTGTGTATGTGTGTGTATGTGTGTGTGCACCACTGGCATAAGTCTACATTGGCAAGTACTGTATTTCAGATACAACTCATCAGGGAGCCACGGATTATTGAAGTCGTGGATGAATGGGGTGCAGATAAATGAGGTTCTACTGTATATGTAATTGTGTGAAGCTACGTATTATAAGTATCATTAACCACCCTTTAACAAAAATCCTAGATTTTTGCCAAATAGTGCTACATTCCTTGGCATCTTATTAAATTGTTGGTGTCATCTTACTACAACATTCCTACAGTCATCTTGTTTTTCAAATGTGTCAATGGTGGTACTTCCTAAAAAAAAAAACGAGTTCAGTTGAGGGTTAGGCTGCCTTCAGCGCCAGCGGAGGCATCACTTCTTCTCCTGCTACCAGAAGCACCCGGGAGCAGCTGGTGCAGGCATTGGTTGAGGAGTGAAATAATCTGCCTCGACGCAATGCTCCGATCCTAATTAGCAGTATGAGATGAAGATGTGATGCCTCAATTGCCGCTGGAGATGGTTTGACCCGTTGTTGAACTTTGATATTTATTTTTCTGGACTGACCCCAGAATGTCTAACTATTCCTAAAGCTATTGGAAATTATAATTAATGTCATCTGCTTTTTAAGTGACAGAAAATATTTTGATGTATTCAAATATTATTTTTTTTAAGTTATGTAAACATTTGTGTTTGTAACTTGTTTAATTAAAAGACTAAAATAAGGTTGCTAACACAAATGAGAATTTCAAATAGTTGAGGGCGCTGACCACTCAAATCTGATCTGATTTTGAAAAGTGACCTGTAAACCCATATTTAATTAGAAAATAAAGATAAAGATTAACTTTTATAAGGTTAACATAATATTTATCACATATGTTAGTGATATACAGCCTCTGCCACTGCTGTTAATACAAAGAGCTATCAGCGTCATGAAAACTTAAATCACCATGGACCGATATGTGGCCGGTCCATCGCACAAACACTGGGCCAGCAAACTTTTTTTCTCTCGGTTTTAAAAAGATTGGATCTAGTGCAATGAAGGAAACATTGCATACTGCAATAAATCACTGCATACTCCTAAGACTTAAAACATTCACTTTTTTAAAAGCTCTACACTAAAAAAAAAAAAAACACAATACATACAAAGCCAAATCCCACAGAGGCTTTAATGAGAGGTTATGACAGTATATAACACAACAAACATGATGTGGATTTTATATATTGTCATGTAATAACCCAGAGCCTGTGACAATGTCATGATCTTTTAAATTCTCTTTCCCATGCGACATGGGACAGTGTTTACCCTCAAGCAATTATCTTTTTAAACTATACAATATTTTAAAAACTTGTTCTCTATTAAGAAAATAGAATAACATTCAAAATAGCAGAACATTAAAACACCAGTAAACAGAAAGCCATAGACTTAAGATATTGTCAGCTGTCTAATTTGGTATCCCCTCTGTTTCTCACTGTAAATACACCCAATATCAATCAATCCCGTTGTGTGTGATAATGGGGCACAAGTAGTCACACTGTGAAGTTTGACATTTCTAGGAGCCCCACTGCCTGAAATGCACAGGGGATAGCAAATAATACAGCCATAGACTAAGATATTGTGAGCGGTCTAATTTGGTATCCCCTGTGTTTCTCACTGTCAATACCAATCTTGTATGTGTACAGTATATAAAATAAATATATAAACAAATACCTGTAAACAATAACGTTATATGTAATACATTTTAATATCATTTACACGACTCGTGTTTATTCCAGACATAACAGCACAAGCCACAGAGCAACAACATTCGTGAAAACTTTCGTGATCATTTACTTTCAACTTTCAAGTTTTGAAATCCAAAAAATATTTTAAAAATAGGCTAGTTTGAAATCGGCACAATCGTTTATAAACAGGTAGGTCGCATAGTTAATACATTAAGCATTCATTATTTAAAGATTGTTTTAGCTGCGCATGTCAAAGACGTTTTTAATGAAAACAAACTATAACTGATTATACACATCACAAAGAAATCATGCCGTCCTGTCAAAAAAGTAAATGACTGCAAAATGCAGCCGACAACAGCTGCGCGTGCACATCACTCGTATTTTACCTCGGACATGAGCAAATGAAAAATTAGACGTGTCTGTGGGACGATCTCATTTTACGCATGCACAATGCGCCAGGGGATACAGATTTCTGAGGGGGTACTGTCACAGACACCTGATGCGTCTTCTTAGACTGATAAACAGAGTCCTGAGCCATTAATCAGCTTTGGGAGCCTGATCTGGGATTTACGGCCACGCTGACCACTTCAGCAGAGAAAAAACGCTATGGACCGCTGATGTTCAAATCCAATATGATTTTTTTGACTCGCTGTGACAGAGATCGAATGGTGCTTGGTGTTAGATCTCCCTCTCGACCTGTGAGGGCACTGTGTAAAAGGAACAGAGTACCCTTAACTAAATGGCACGACAATTTATTCCTTAGGGTAGGTGGAAGTTGGTCATTTAGGAAAGGGGCGCAGCTAGTACAGTATCCAAACTCAATGACCCAGACGGTAAACGGTGTGGCATCGGAGGATTGGAGGAGCAGATGCGCTCGTTAACCTAGGGGTCATGAGCGAGGATATGAATAGGGGACTTAGCATACGTGATCTCTCTGTTCCTTGGTAAATGGTTAGTGTTGAAAACCTACAAGGAGTCTGTGTACTGTTTCGTGAACCGTGAGCTTTGTCTTGTGTTTTGTTAACTGTCGTCTGTTTTTAATAGACTACCAGTTGCACGATCCGGAGCTGTAGCGAAAGCCAGCATAAACCCGGTCATCACTTTCACCCCTGCATTTCACGGAGAACTGTATTACACCACTTCCACATATTCACTATCACTAAGAACTGTGTTTGTGTTTTGTGTTTAGTCTTGGTGTGTAAAACTGGGCTTTTTGGTTACGGGTCAAACCCGGGGAATTACAAATACCGAGTGATACACGCCGCTGTATCACTCCATCATTATTATTTACAGGTGTTCTCCATAAGGCTCTGGACATTGTTAATTTAATTAATAAACACCCTTGCACCTGGAAATCATTGTCTGTCTGATTTGTATTCGCTCTGCACTGCACGCACCTGTATTCACTCACCACTTTGCCACACTCACCAATGGCGGTACGGTACGTACTGTGGTACAGGGCTGAACCGGATATCGGACCGGTTTTTGCGGTCCAATATGCATCCCTACTCAGTAGCATTATGTATTTTGGAATGTACTAACCAAGTTTCATCTCAACTGGATAATTGGTTCTCTGGATTTATGTAAAACTCTTTTAAGTGTGACATGTATGCACCTCCACCACGGCCCTATCACTGCCGGTATGAATCCACAGGATGGAACAACGATAATTAAACCTTTTAACCAGGTTCTTATAACAAACAAGCAGTTCTGTCAAATGTAGTTGTAGGGTTCTATGTATCACTGATTTTTCTTTTGTATCTTGACTTTTCGTAGGTTTTTGTGACTTCGTAGACCTACCCGCGATGTACTAAAGTAATTTTCACTCCCGTAACTTTAGTTTCATCATTGCTGCGTTAGTATAGTTACGACTGTTCGTTTCAAACTACTTTCGTATGCAAATGTACAAATCATATTATAATATAAAAGTTTCACACTTACCATTGATGTATTATAAATTTTTTTTTTCTGATTTACAACTTTGGTTTGTGCTTGTTATTTTACGCATGCCTCTTACTGGCATAGATTCAACTAGCTGTTCGTATGTGAAACTTCCTGTTTAAACATTTCCAGGCTTTTAGTTACTTTAAAATAATGCACCTTCAAATATAAAAGAAACCTCTCTCTCTCTCTCTCTCTCTCTCTCTCTCTCTCTCTCTCTCTCTCTCTCTCTCTCTCTCTCTCTCTCTAAAATAATAATGGCAATAAATACATTTTGTTTTGGTTTCTTTTATATGTAAAGGTGTTTTATTAATGAAGGGAAAGCACGGAAACAAATCATTGCTGAGTTCTTTATTAAACACAAACTGAAATCTTTTCTTATCAGTAATTCATTATGTAGCACATAGACAACTGAAATATGCAGAAAAGTATTTACTTGCGTAGCCTACTGTATGTACTGTACTTTTTCCTTTACACAACTAAAATACACAAAATACAGACTCAAACAAAAGTTCTCTGATATTCTTAAATTAAAATGCTTTTGCGATATTAATTTGTGAAGTGCTCATAGAATTATGTTTTCGCTTATGAGTTGTAACGAATGCATTTGTACTGCACGCTAGGTTTTGAGACACACATGTGTTTTAATTTTTTTATATAAACGTTTTCATACAAACTTTTGTACTTTAATTTAAAAATCCAATTGATGCCTGTGATTAATAGGTTTTGTGACTAATTTGAAGATATTAATATGTTTCAATATTAACTAAATCCAGTTATTAATCAAATTGATTAATCTTGCAACATAATTGATTTATTAAAATGTCTGTAATTACTGTCTTGTTAGAATATGTTTTGTTGAAGAAAAGATTCAGATTATATATATATATATATATATATATATATATATATATATATATATATATATATATATATATATATATATATATAGTTAAATGTAACAATGTGTTCAATGTTTCTGTTACGATTCCCTCATAGCACATATCACTACTTCAAGTGAAGTTTATTTCCTTAACTACGTAAGTTAATAGTGCTTTGTTTTTTGGTTAGTCTGCATTGCTACACTGTAATATGAACTTCATAAAAATGTGTCTGGTAAAAGATGTATGATACTTAACTTCAAATCAATCTATAATTTATAAGATATAGTATTTTGTATTAAAATATTTTTCAACAGCAGGGTTTGAAGCTATTATTTAAGGACAGTAAGCTAAGGAGAGCTCAGCTTGTTGCTGAGATTTCAGTGATTTATCAGCCACAGTCAGGAGTTATTATTCAGAGAGGTCTGTTGTGAAATTACTAACAATATACTTTTGACAGTCATAGGGAAGTCCTTCACTGGTTGACATTTCTTTACACTGCGTTTCATTTACCCTTCCGTTATTTGTTCTGAGGCTGTACGATAAGCATTTCTTATCACAAAACTTGCAACTGGATTACAAGAAATAAGGAAGTGTATTTCGGCCTCAGTAAGATGATGGTGATTATTCAGTTTGTCCCTGGAATTTAACGTAGTTTGGCCCATGGAATGACGATAATCATATCAAACTGGCACTGGCCTACCGTCTCCTGGCACTCTTGGAAGGTGCATTTCCAAAATCTAGAAAAGTATGGTATGATGATGGTACAATTACATCAAAATTGTAGAAAAAGAATGTTCCATTCTGGATGCCAAAAGTAGTTGTAAATGTAGCCAGGCAGCAAAAAGGTTATGCCTAGACCAAGAATAGTGCACTTGTTTACTAGAGTAACAAGCTTTGACAAAACCAAGCTAACGTCACCCTGTGTTTTAAAATCTCTTCCTTATAAATAAATTAGGCAATACTAATATTGTATTCTATTAGAGAAACAATTAGATGCATAAAGGATACACTTTTCCAAATTAAACTGTGTTTAGCATTGACTCTTTCAAAATCATCATTGTCACTGCAGTCAACATCCCAAGTGTAAAATTCCTAAAATAATTAAAAGTTCTGAGCTTTGGGTACTCTTAAGTGCATCAGACTATGGTAAATGATTAGGCTTATCTTTTAACAACATACTGTTATGAATGCAAAACAGTATGCAAAACAGTAGGAACGAATTATTATTATTATTATTATTATTATTATTATTATTATTATTATTATTGCACACTGTACATAAAATGGATTGTTTTGTGGTGCGCGAAAAAAAAAAAAGGTCTTGATCAGTATTTTTTGCAATACCAGGCAAGCCCAAATTTCCCACCGACTGCATCAGAGCACTGGTATACTGTATTTGTAACGCTCCATGAAAATAAACAGTTTCACACAGGCAGTATTCGTCCAAACTGTTTATTGTGAACACAGGTTAAAAAAATAAAAGGATCACGGCAAAGAAATAATAATTAACAAGAGTATCGGTGAAACGTGTATAGAGAGCGTTTTTTTTAATATATATATAAAGAGTAATTTATAGCAGGCTCGATGAGCGCTATTTACTTGAAGGGGAAAAAATGGATAGGAAAGCGAGCCTCGTGATCGGGAACCTTGGTGACTGAAGGCTGGTCGGATGACAAGATCAAGTTCCAGTCTCTTCTGTTATTAAACTCTTGCTTCTAATACATATGTTTCAACATAATGTTATTTCCCTAACAAATTATCTGAGAATTGATCTGTGAACCACGTGTCAAATTATAGTTTTTAATATGTTGTTCATATATTGTTTTACATATATATATAGAGAACCACTTATACAATTGTGATGAAACTTGCTAAGGACATTCTTATAACTTTTTTTTTTTTTTTGGAATCAGCAATTATTTTTTCTCGCTTTCTCCCCAATTTGGAAAGCCCCATTCTTGTGAGATACAAAGACGGACACGCACGTACTCTGAAACCTGTGCCATCAGCCGTCCGCTTCTTTTCACTCTGCAGGCCCGCCATGCAACCACCTCAGAGCTACAGCGTCGGAGGACCATGCAGCTCTGGGAAGCTTACAGGCAAGCCCGGACAGTCTACAGGGGTCGCTGGTGCACGGTGAGCCGAGGACACCCTGGCCAACCTAAGCCCTCCCCACCCACGCGGCACTCGACCAATTGTGCACCGCCTCCTGGGAACTCCTGTCCACAGTCGGCAGTGGAATAGCCTGGACTCAAACCAGTGACCTCCAGGCAGGGAGCATCCTGCACTCCACGCCTTTGGAGTGGAGTGCCTTTGCCGGATGCACCACTCTGGAGCCCCCATTCTTAGCACAGTTAACTAATCGTATTAGCATCTGGGGTAAATAGTGACTGTCTGTCCGTGTGACTTTCTGTCACACATATAGAACCAAATAACAAAACCTGATAAATGTCTACAGGGCAAGTGTACAAGGTGATAGGGGTGTGCTGATTCATCAATTCACACAATGAACTTTGATATTTTTCTTGACGATACCACTATCGATACAGTGACTCCTGTATCTAAAAAACAATGCAAGTCAAATTGGATCTGCTAACATAAACATGAGCATGCATTAATTTGTGTCTACACTGATAATTAAAGGCTATTATTTATTAGCATGTACTCTAGCAGCCTCAATGTGTGTTAAGGGTGTTTTTGTCAAGCCCGCCGGAAAATGAGCGAAATGGAACCTGAGCAGAGGCAATTAATGTTGATAATCACATCCATTTACAATGGTGATAACAGTCTTCAGTTTAGATATACTAGCCAGGGGGGCTGTTACCATCAAGTACACTCAATGTATCGTCTAGTTATAGTTATTATATGGCAAGTGCTTTGGTCTTTCCTGCTGGTTTAAAAAAAAAAAAAAAACTGTTTCCACTCTTAAGTTTGGCTTTAAAAGAATCATAATCATATCGGTAATCTTAAGGTAAGGAAATGTTTGTTTTACTTATTTTTTTTTGTTCCTAACAATTTATGATTGACTGTTTATGTTTTAAATGCCACATAGTTTTCCTGTAAAAGATGTATAAGGAAAGGGAAAATGATGCTTTTCCTTTAGAGGAAAAAAGTAAGAAATCTCCACAAATCAATGATTAACTGGTTGGCTTTTCCTGTTTGTCGCAGTAACAGGGCTGGTCAGTTTTACATGAAGAAGCTAAATCTAGCTTAACTTTAAATTGAATATGTACAGTCATTTTGCCACAAGACAAAGAATCATAAACTTCTGGGGAAAAATTGTTTGGTCTATTTTTACTCCATAATGGGGAACTGCAATACCCATTTCAAACTGCTGCTTTTAAGATACAAAAAGTATGAAATAAGCAAAACCTACAGATGAATACTTCTGTTTCATTGTAAATAACTTTCAGCAGTTGTATGGGATATATTAAAGTAACTGTAGCTAACCAAATAATTCCATGAATTTGAGCCATTTTGAACTTCCATTAGCTACATGTGCAGTTCTGAATGAAACATCTGTTATACAGTAGCACACATGTATTTTAATTTTAAAACATGATAACTGGAAGCTTTCAATTTCTATGCCTTTTCTTGGGTTATCTGTTTGCACATCCACTTCCTGCTTAATTTGAACTCAGCAGCGTTGTCTGGGTCAAAGCTTGTTACTGGTTGAATGCATCTTAGTCAATAGGGGAAGCAGCTGATTGGTTATTGATAGGAAAGAAGACATACATTTCTTGAACCTAGTGTAGTACCAGATATCATGTCTTAAAATGAAAATACTTCTTTGATAAAACATGTGTCCCTTTTAAAACTGCACATTTGAGACCTTTAGAATGAATGCATGCCAGAGAAATTGTATGGATCTATTTTGTTAGCTACAATTACTTTAGTAGTGATAAAAATGGAGTAGTGGAGTAGTGGTTAGGGCTCTGGACTCTTGACCGGAGGGTTGTGGGTTCAATCCCCAGTGGGGGACACTGCTGTTGTACCCTTGAGCAAGGTACTTTACCTAGATTGCTCCAGTAAAAACCCAACTGTATAAATGGGTAATTGTATGTAGAAATAACGTGATATCTTCTAACAATTGTAAGTCGCCCTGGATAAGGGCATCTGCTAAGAAATAAATAATAATAATAATAATAAATGTGTATGTTAGCGTGTGTGTGTGTGTGCACATCGCTTTAAACTATTATATCTTCTAATGCCAAACCGCTAAAAGGAATTCTCTACACCTGGCAAGTAAACATACTTTGCATTACAGTTAAACAGGATTATTCTGATGACGTCCATTATACTAATCTGTATGGTATCAAAGCTTCATTCCTGGACAAGTTTGCAAGGGACTTATAAGTGATTATAATTACAAGAAAGCCAAATTAGTATTTTTCAAAATCAGGAATCAAAATACTTTTGCAGCTGGCAAGGTTACTTGCATAGGCAAAGTTCAAATACCAAAAGAATGCAGACTTGTTTTGCTTTCCTCATATTTAAAGCTTACTGTACAATGGTCCCTATGCACAAATCTTGAACTCAAAGTTCATTTAAAAAAAAAAAAAAAAAAATCAAAAGAAAACCGTTTACTTGTATCAGTGCCTTGGTAAGTAATGTGTTGAAGAACAAGTTCTCAGGAATGTAACATGGCGCTATGAGTGCTAATACTGCTCTGATTAATGCTGAAGAGTGTGCATCGTTTGACACTGCTCACCTTTCTTGTTTACCATCTGTCTGAAATAGCAAGTCACAGTTAAGTGATGTGTCTGCCAGGGACAAACACCAACTGTTTACCCACTAACAGGATGTTCTGATTGGGAAGAAAGAATATGATTGTTAGGTTAAAAACCTAATTGGATCATCTCACCAACATCATAAAAAGAACAAAAAAATACTTTGACTCATAATTTAGTTTGACTTGAACTAAAAAACGACTTTACAACCTTACTGGTAATTAAATGTGTTTTTAAACTTATTTAATGTGTGATAGGGGTTCAGTTTTACATTTAACCAGACAATAGTTTACATTTGAATTATTAATATTCTGATATCCTTATACAGTAGCAGATTTAAAGAAATTGTCTAATTGTGTAATGTTTATTTCTTTGTGTGTTGTCTTGTTTTTTATACTTGAATTACTTTGCTCCAATAATTTATGTGAAATCAGAAACACCTTAAATTAAATAACAAAGCCTTTAGTAAATGATTAATTTTGCTTTTAGGTTTACGTTTATTTTGTTGATGTAATTCTGTAACCCCAGTAAAACATAAGAATGCAAAAATTAAAGCTACTAAAAGTAACAAATCTAACTGCATTTTAATACCGAAAATAAAGAAAACAACTCCCTTTTCTATTAAACAGAACATTGTTTAGAATACTGTATTTTCAGAAGTAAGCAGTTGGCCTTACATTTTTTAAAGAACCAAATTGTGTCTCCCTTAGCTTATACTGTAATACATAAGTATTTCGTATGATGTCAGCAAAACATTAAAAAAAAAACATTTATGTTTTTTTGTTGTTGTTTTTTTGGTAAAGGCTGACAACTATATTTTATTCCTGACTAAATTCTAAGCTGAAATCCTTTTTCTTTTTCACATCCCTGGTCAATAAAGCCTCTCAAGCATGAGCCTGTTAGTGTGTGTGTGGGCCCTTGATGGATTGACATGGGATCGGTCTGTCTTGGCTGGTTACTGTAAACTGCTCCTGTCACAACACCAAGACCTATTCCAAATGTTGTGACATTTTATTAATCTGCACACTGCTGGATATCAAAGGGACTGCTGTTTGGTCTTGGTAACAAGAAAAAGTTAGCCAATTAAAAACCCACTGAAGTAAATCTATGTTGACATTTTTAAACTAAGCTTGAACTTGCCTAACTGAGTTACAACAAAGCTAAGCAAATGCTTCCTACTGTTACAAGGAATATATGTCTGATGAAATATACTGATGAAGCTCCCCTCCCATATTCAAATACACTGAACTGGTAAAAAAATGTTACCATGCCCCTATCCGTTGCATTGTACTGGGAGAACAAGGGTGTACATACTAATGTTAGCTGCTCTGGAAATCAACTATTCAGTTCTGCTCAAGATATTATGCCTATGAGCTGAAACAACTGTGTGATGCGTTTTTGGGGGTTTTTTAATGCATGTTTTATTTCTTACTAGCAATACATTGCTGGTAATTACAAAAGGCATAGTGCATATAACTGGATTGCTGTGCTTCATCAGGGAAGGGAGTGCTTGGAATATATTCATTGTGAACAATGACCTTGTGAAAGAATATGGGTGTTTTTCCTTATGTGATAAATGATGATTTCAGTGATCATCGCAATTGAACATTCTTACTGTTTACAAGAACTAGTAACCCAGATATTTTCTGAGCTCTGACATTAGCCTTCAGCAGTATTCATTCAATGGCAGTGTATTATCGTTTTATAGGACCCATTGTTTATAGAACAATCAAGTCTAAATATTAAAGTGTGAATCTCAAACAGCAATTATCACATCACCCTACACCTAGAGCATTTATAGGTGCATATATAGTCTGGCTGAGCATGGCACTAACCAAAACACTTGTTGTCTTGACTTACTGTTATTTAAGCGGGGGATGGGGGGTGTTGGGTGGCAAAAAGCAGTTTAGCCGTAGAGTTTGATATAAATGTGGCAGTCTATCCAACAATAAATGTTGCTGACATGAAGGGACAGGGATAAAAGGAAGGCTCAACAAATACAATTAGAGCAGTCTGCTTGTGTTACATGCATCATTGAAAAATAGCTTGCAAGATCAAGCACTGAGGCTCTGCACCCTAAAGCACTATGATTATCCGCCTGCTGCCACAGTGCCAAACGTCAGAAGTACAAAAGTATTTTGGAACATGACATCACTGACTTGGAAGGGGAGTGTGGTTGTCCCAAACTAAAATTACCCACACTAGACCAAGAAGCAGCCTACTCTGGTTGCAGATGTAGAGGCAGTTGTTACAGTCCTGTCTTTTGTTTTCAGCAGGTGTCGCTGTAATTGAGTGATACAATTAGGCAATATTAGAACACAACAAACATACTGTTTTTAATAACTTTCTGAGACGATTATTTCTAGTTTGAAACAGTAAAGTGTTGTTTTTCCTTTTTGAAGTGCAAATCAACACACAATCCTTAGACCTAAATATAAATGAATTTGATGGAGAATATCCTCCTTCCAAATCCATCTTCCTAACATCATCCAGCAGAGAGATAATGTTAATGCTGCACCTGCCTTCACTGATTATGCTTACAATTTTTTCACAGGAATAAGACAAGCAGCAATTTGCACACAAGGGACCTAATCAGTTAAACTGAATACAAGGTAGTCTGACCATTAATCTGCAGTAATTGCAGTAGTTTTTAAAGCAAAAAACATACCAATTAGCACAGTAATATATCATTTAAATGTAAGCATTCACAAACAATTGGCTGTTTAAGGAACAATAAGCAAATTCACACATAAAAGTACAGATTTATAAAGATTCATGAGAGAACAGCATATTGAGCAAATAAATGAAAGTATGTAGTCAGAACAGATTACTTTGAAGTTTTACAATGTAATTACTGCATTGCACCATTTTCTTAGGCATGTTCTGGTCTTGGGAGTTTTATTCACAGAAGCATTATCTATACTAGTTACAACATCACTAAATGCTTGTTTTCTGCCAAATGCTGTTTTACAGTATATACAGTATATTTTTTTTACGTATGTAATTGAAGGTGGTGACTGAAAATATCCAAAATGTTTTGTAGAATTACTATGGACATTTTTTTAGAACCAACCAACATTTGTGGAATAACAACAATAGGCCAAACACTTACATTTTTATACCGGTAGCGTTGCAGAACAGTATCACAACGTCTGTTCATGCTGGAGTTGTTACCGGCATCGTACCGGTATAACTGTATCAATATGAAACACACACAAGAGCAAGTTTTGTACCGGTACAGTTGCATTATGACTCGGAACAGGTGGGTCGGTATGACAACAGAATGGATGAGTCTGAGGCCTGTGCATATTTACACCAAAGATATTCTATATTACCAAGATTCTCAACTCCGCCTTTACTTCCGTCATGCTTGTTTTATTAATTAATGTATTAATTTATTTACAGATAAGTTTCAGAAGTAAATGAAGTGAAATTCGAATAAATGGTTAAAAACAAAAAACATAAAAACTGATGGCTAATACTTTTACAGTGTAGTACAATATGTCATTTTTACTTAACAAATGTTACCTAATAACCCAATGAGGAACATAACTGCTGTATAGGTGTTTCCAGCAAAATATTGTATTGGTAAAACATTTGTGAAAAAAAAAAACCTTTTTCTACATTATTGTTTCCTTTGTGTACAACACAGATTGTAGATTACATCCATAACTTCCTGGAGACTGCCTGCTTTTTGATAAAGTGTAAGAGTGGCAACAAAGGCAGGATGTTTCTGTAACTACAGCTGAAACTACCATCAGGGAATTTAAACAAACTGGAAAGCCAACAAGGTATAGGTACTGCACAGAATACTGAACTATGGAGTAACCAGCGAGCCAGGAATAATGTGTGTATATAAAACAGAACTAACTGTAGAACACAACAGGTTCCGAAGATTTAAATGCACACCAACGTTCATCACCAAGTTACAATGATTACAATGAGTAAACAAATGAGATGTGTAGTACCTTTTCAATTTGTTCATGGCTTTACTTTCCTGTAAAATAAATATCTTGCAAAAAGAAGACCAAAACTTGCATAACACTTGCAGAGCAGAAACAGTAGTAACAATAAGGGTATGAGGAATGCCCTTAAATCTCAGAATATGCTAAGATGCCAGTGTTTTATTTGTTTTCTTTCAAACCTAGAGCATAAACCTTAAAACGAGTCTGATTGACTTTTTCCTTCCTCTGAAACTACAGGGGACCGACATACCTGAGTGCTATCAAACTGTAAAAAGACAACTTGTTACTATGCCCTTTTGTTTCTACTGTATGACGCTGTGGCCTGATTCTTGCAACAGCTTCTAGGTTCTTACATGACTCTGTGTCATCAACAAATAATACAGAGTGTTAGACTTGCTAAGATGCAGCTTCTTGGAAGGGTGGGGTTGTGTTAAATATTATTTTCACAGTATCTTTGTACACACCATAATACACAGAAAAAAGTAATCATTATAGAATGGGGCAGTTATTCATCCCCAAAAGATGCCAACTAAGGTTTGCTAATGTTGACATAGATCATTATTAAATGGATGGAGTTTGGAATTGATTCCTAAATATGATCTTTATAAAAAACAAACATATTTATTTCATTTAAATTATTTGTTCATGACAAATTGGCAACCCTGCTTTAGTATTTCACGTGTCCTCATTTTGCTTTTATTATGGCTTTCACATGTTTCTGATAATTCCTAACCAGTATGTTACATCTTGTTGGTGAAATCTGGGCCCATTCTGTCTTCCATATTTCCTTCAGCTCAGACAGATTGGATACACAATGCTTGGCTAGAGCTGTTGCGAAGGCCATTCCAGAACTTTTATCTTAATTTTTTTCAAGAATTCCAGAGTTGACTTTGGGTCATTGTCGTGTTAGAAGATAAACTGCCTGCCGATCAGCCTAAGACCAGATGGTATCACTGTACATTGTAGAATGTTTTGATACAAGGCTACATTCATTTGCTCTTTAATCACATGAATGTCTCCAGTCCCTGAACTGCTAAAACACCCCCATATCATGATCAAACCACCTCCATGTTAACTGTGGATACAAGGTTTTCTTCATTGAAGGCTTTCCTTTTTTTTCTACAACCATACTGTGGTCCGTCTTTGGGGAACAGTTATATTTTAGTCTCATTGGACCAAAGACTTTTGTTGAAGAATGCTTTAGATTCCTGTTCATATTTCTTGCTAATTTTGTTTTATGATTTTTTATTTTTTTTAAACTGGTTTGCATTGAGGTCTACATGCATACAACTCTTCTGTGTTCAGGTGCCTTTTTGCATTTTGTTTGTGCACTGTTATGCCTGATGTTTCTAAATCTTTATTTAAGTCCTTGGCTGTTAATCTCTCCTACCTGCTGTGCTCATAATTTTCTCTGGATGTCCTCTTCTTTCAAGCAGTTCAGTTTAATTTGTTCTATGGTAGTTCTTGCTTATTGCTCTGGTTGTGTATTTGGTATTCCATATTTCTTTGATACTGTTCTGTAGATATTTCCTTTGTTGCAGTTTTTTTCTCAAAAATGAATCCAACTCCTTTGTCTTGACCATCATCTGATGTTTTGCCAAAACATTCTTCTTCAACAGAAATAATGACCTCTTTTCTGGCTATTGACTTTATAATACAGCTTAGTTCCTGTGTAATGGTTTTCAATCAATGAATACATTTTTTAATTAGCTATGTAAAGGTACCAATACTTTTGTCATGAACAAACATTTGAAATTGCTTAAGTGTTTATTTTTTTTAATAAAGATTGTTTGTTAAACTACCAGAAATTGTGTACTTTGGTCTTTGTCATATTAATTAGGAGTGGCAATGTTCACTAAATGCTTGTATTTAACATGTTTTCTTATGACTGAAATAGCTATGTTGGTGTCTTCATTTGTACTTAAGCAATCCATTGATAAACATGTTATTACACATGTATGATAATGCATATGAGTGGTCAACAACAGAACCAAAATACTGCTTACTGAAGTCGATGCAACACTTCCTGTAAATTGACACTGCATAGTTTTCTGGTACAGGTTTTGGTTCCAACCAGGCCCTACTGTACAGGTCTGTTCAATAAAGGCCAGTTGCTGCACAAATGTCTTTTTCATGGGTTGAGATTATCAGGCCAAGTGCATTGTTCTCAGTGAGCTACAAACTAAAAAGCTAATAGATTGATATATAGTTGGACCTCTACATGACCTTTATATGAGAGACGACCCTCAATAACCATTCAAAACATATGCTTAGTATGATTTATAATATGTATTTATACTCTGTAAGAAGTGCCAATAGGTATCCCCTTTCTGATATATATGTATACCACCAAATACTTATTACATTAGTTTTAATTCAATGAAAAATATTTAGATAACAAAATAATCAGGCAACACCCACATATAGCCTTACCAATGTATCTAAACAAGAAAATAGACTAGGTGGTTAAACATATTGGATGAGGGGCATGCCAGTACATCTGCAAAAAGAAGCATACAAGAAGCATACTTTTTACAAAACATGGCTTTTTTAGAGGGCTGTTTAACATTTTTGGGCCCAATTAAATTTGTCTGAATTTAATTCACTAAAATATGTCGATACAGAGAATAAAACACAGTTGAACTGATTTCAGTTTTCATACAATTGGTAAAGAAAGGGACATTTCTTGCTAATTTAAACAAAGGTGAAACTGTACTTACATGAATCACCATTTTAAAAAAAAATGTCTATGCAACTTCTGTCTTGTTCAATGAATCTGCAACATAACAGACAGCAGTTTTCAACTAACCTTGACAAATGCTGTTTCTCTCTTCATAACCTGGGCGACACATGCACTTCCCGATGGGCACCAGCCACTCCCCTTCAGCGCTGCAGTGCATTCTGGGAGGCTCCTCGGCCACTGAGTTGTTGACGCAAGAGCCCGACACCTCTAGCAGCTGAGAGGAATCGGCCCCAGTGATGGTGTCCTGGAACAGGGCTAAGTTGCTGATTACTGAGGGACACTTTTTGTAGTACACACGCACAGAGACAAGAGCAATGCAGGCACCCACATCCTGGAAAGCCAGGTAAAAGCCTTTTTTTGTCAGTGGTCCTACGTCCCTCACCTCAGTGTTCAGTTTCATGACCCTGTCTCCGAGGTCCAGCTCTGTAAAGCTCTCGTCTGCCGCGATGGTATCAATTTTGGAGTACTGGCTCTCTCGGACATTTCTGCTTTCCTCATCATCTGATTCGAAGTAGTACATGTTGAAGGTCTCTTTGCATGTGCCCAGGCCCCCAGGGAGACTGTTGCAGTCCCTCAAGGTGAACTGGAGTTCTATGAATACCCTCTGGGCACCTTGATTGAGGATCCAGTTTGTCTGTAGCCAGTTGTTCTGGTTATGCTCCATGACCTTGCACACTTGGTACGTGTGAATTGGTGCGTAGTTCTCATCCACTTCCCCAATCTCTTCCCACTGTGGGACATAAAGTAAAATAGACATTAATCTCTTTTCTGTTAGTTTGATTTATACCTGATCGATGGGTATAAATTACAGGAGTTAGAAATTATAGATAACATAGATGTACACAAAAAACATACTTTTGTAGTGAACCTTTTAAAATCAAAGTATGTCCAATACAACAAAGGAAGCATTAAAATCCAAATAAACAGCAAACAATGTGGTCTCTGTAGATTATCTAATAAATATTGCTTTATTAAAAAACAGGTTTACATAAAATGGGTCATTTATTTTGGTTGAGCATTGGAATCTGCTTTTTTTTAATTTAAATCGTAGCACGTCACTTTTCTTCAGTACAGATTAGGATATTAAAATATTAGTATAGATTACAAACCTGGATCTGTCACAAATTCCATGATATATTTTATAGTCCTCTGATTGACTCTACTTGTGTTGTCATGCAGCATGCACACAAACGTAAATGGACAATCCATACAATTGATAAACAATGCATGTTTAATTGATGTGGACAGAAGACAAACATGTTCCTACAAAATCTGAAAGAAACACAGGTGCTCATCATCTATAAGCAGATACTGTAGGTCTGAACCTGTCACCTTGGTCATACTTTCAGAAGTAATGGTTTGTCTATAAACACAGAAAGTATAGCTATATAAATACATAGATTGATATAGAAGACTGACAGACAGACAGAAACGTAACTATAGACACCCATTTGGGATGTTTGAGTAGGTGAGACCTGGATACGAAAATATAGTTTTTTTTTTACATTTTACATGCCACAACAGTCAAGTCCATAGCTATTTTTTTGAAAGCCTAAGAGCAGATTACATCTAAATTTTCTGCACTGCCTTAGCACAAAGAGGATTTGTGGCTTATCTCGTGCAGTTCCTTGTACAGGTTGTGTCATTTTAACATGGTATAAAAAAACACATTCATTCAAACATCATAGAACCCAGATCAGGTAACAAAGGCCCTTTTTTAAACAGAGCTTGAAGTTGCTCTATACAGTGCACTTGCATATTCATGTTTAACATACATGTAAATGAAAGTACAACAAACAAAAAAATCAAAAAATGCAGGAGGAGGCTTGGTGGTCCAGTGGTTAAAGAAAGGGGCTTGTTACCAGGAGGTTCTATGTTCAATCCCAGCTCAGCCACTGACTCACTATCACTTAACCTCCTTGTGCTTCGTCCTTTGGATGAGACGTAAAACCGAGGTCCTATTGTAAGTGACTCTGCCGCAGCCGTTGTGATGCATAGCTCACCCCCAAGTCTATGTAAGTCGCTATGTAAGTCCCTCCCTCGCCCTGTGCCCAATTGTGTTTTCGTTCCTTTTCTGTTCTTGCTCCCCTTCATTGGAATAAACTCCCATTTGACATAAAACTGTCACCTACACAATGTAGTTTCCGTTCCTCCCTCAAAACTCATCTCTTCTCCATAGCTCATTTTATTGATACTACTGGTCCCTGACTGCCTGCTATGACCCTGCTTGCCCCGACCCTGACCTAGCCTCTTGCTCTGCTCTCCTAAAGCAACAAATTTGTGTCTCACCACCCTTCCCCAATAAATGCACCCTTTCTTTACCCATTTTTCTTGATTGTACCATTTTGTTATAATTTTGTAAAGCACCTTGGTTAAAAGCGCTGTAAAAATGTAAATAAATAAATAAATACAGAGACAGTAACCAAATACACAGTAAACCCTGTCTAATCCTGCCCCTCTACATACTGCCATGCTGTATCAGCATCATTTTGGGGTTCCGACCAAATACTTCTGAAAATAATGGTGTGATCCCCTCTACAATCTAAACCCTATCATTTATGGAATTAAGAATGACTTGTAAGTCTGTCTATAACCAACTGAAACCCAACTGTGCAGTCTGACATCAAGACCCGTGATTTTTTTTTTTATATAATCAAGTATATTTTAATTACAGGGTATATATGAACAGTACTCCTAAACAGAGTTTTTCAAATTGTTAAAATAGTTAGTCATGTATACATTGTTTTCTACTGTACATACAGCATTAGATTTTACAGTAGCTACCTCTACACACCAGCACACATTTTTCTGGCCCTGCCGCTGTTTTACTGTATGGTATTGGATACTACAAATTCTGTAAAAAGTGTTACAAATAGTCTGTTTTTGAGTAGCAAATCTGTGAGTAACATAACATGTTTCAAAAAACATATTTAGCGGAGATATTAATTATTAGTGCTTTATATATCCTTATTTATTGTATTTATTGTAACGTGCAGTAGGCTATATTTTCATATTCAGTCATTGTTTGAGTAAAGTGCAGCAATAAAAATGTTACTCATCTTTTGGTACTTTTTGTGTTGCACAAAACTTACCTGGGTCAGCAACACAAACATAATATAGCCTTTTATCCCCCCTCAGATCCAGAAACAGAAAACACAAAGTTACAAGTATGTGAGGCTTCGACCAATCTGCGCCCACTGACCTTTAACTAACAACAATGTAATAGATTTTCATGTTCCTCACTCAATTAGAGTCCTGTACAGGTGCATGGGGTTCACGTGAACAGCACCTGGTGACCCCCATATAGACTGCCTGATCCAGCGACAAGTCCAAGCACCCTGCAGCATGGTGCAAGCAATCAAGTCTCTGAATAATTACACACCATGCTTCCAAGTAATATTTGTTTTCAATATTTACACTTCATAATTCAGAAAAAGATTGGACCCATATTCAATCTTCCTAAAAATGCTCACATATCTGATACTCATGTACAGTACCGCAACTCTGTCAGCGGCAGTCAATATTACATTCACAGATTCAGTACTGACAGCTGCACCCATTAATCAATTTCAAATTCAGCATTAATCATCTTTTCTGTAATCAGCAGCTACTCAGCACAAATTTACACATAATTTCTACTGTCCAAATGGTCACATTAGGGCTCTGAAGCTTATTCAGGCTTACATGATTATATCCCCTAATAAACACTAAAGTCTTTTCAGTTGGTTGGTGTGAGTTGCATTAATGGATCAAGAAAAAAGAGATTTTCCGGATTCTGCTAGCAGAGGCAAATAGAATTCTCCACAGAGCTTTTACTTACAACGTCTATGATATTGTAAATTGTGTGTACATGACAGACTTACTATATCATCTGCAAAGCGCCGGCCTCGAGTCATTTAAAAAATCTTGATGTGCGTAGAGCAGAAAGAAACATGTTGATTGCCCGGCAACAGACAACTAAACAAAGCTTCCATTAAAAGTAAGTACCTTTTTGAATTGTGAGCATTTTAAATATATGTTAGGACCCCAAGCCGAAATACGACCCCATCGGGATCGGGTCGACCCCAACGCCTTGGGGTTACTTTAAATTTTTTGAATCCTGAATTTCGACTTGTGGTTGTCTTGGGAATAACCCCATCGCTATGCAGAAAATTCACTGAAGCCCATCTGAAGAAGAAGATCCACTTTTGTACGTTTTGTAAATAAATCAGATCATTTGATAATTGTATTTAAAAGCATAGGTCTGCATTAAAGTTTTTTTGTGTTTTTTTCAGAAAGTTTGACACAATTGGGGATACCCTGGAGAATAATTCCAACTAGCTTCGCTTTTATATGAAGGGATGAAAAGTAATAAACATGGTCTGTGGGTAGAATTTTTTAATTTTTTTTAAGTTTTATATAAGATTTATGAGAGATGAACATACACTAAATACAATACAGTATGTTCCTTTCTTAAAGTAATTTAGCTTTCATGTCTTGTCATACAGGATCGTCTTCAGTTTCATACAATATTAATACATAAATAAATCCCTTCATGTCATTGTGAGACTACTTTTAATTATTCTCTGGGTAGCTCCAAATGTGTCAAAGTAGGCTACTATATATATATATATATATATACACTACCGGTCAAAAGTTTTAGAACACCTCCATTTTTCCAGTTTTTATTGAAATGTACGCAGTTTAATGTCTCAATGTACTCTGAAATTAAAGCATAGAACAAATAAACAATTGGAGATAAAAAAGAAATCATGGAATCGTTTTGTTTAACAAAATTTAATCTAAATTTTTGACTCATCAAAGTAGCCACCTTTTGCAGATATAACAGCCGAACACACTCGTGGCATTCTTTTCTACAATGGAAATCAAATATTGTTCGGAAAGTTCTTCCCAACACTGTTGCAGAAGTTCCCACAAATGTGTTGCACTTGTAGGTTGCTTTGCTTTCACCCTTTTGTCCAGTTCATCCCAAACCAGCTCGATGGGGTTTAAGTCTGGAGACTGTGCTGGCCATTCCATGATTTGAAGCCTACCGTCTTGTTCTTTTCTTCTAAGGTAGTTCTGACATAGCTTGGAGGTATGTTTTGGGTCATTATCTTGCTGTAGGATGAACCCCTGACCAACTAGGCGTATACCAGAGGGTATTGCATGGCGTTGCAAAATGCTGTGGTAGCCATTTTGGTTCAGGGTGCCACTCACTCTGTGCAAGTTGCCGACTCTGGATCCAGCAAAACAGCCCCAGACCATCACGCTTCCTCCTCCATGTTTGACAGTTGGTGTCACACACCGAGGAACCATCCTTTCGCCTACTCGACGGCGTACAAAAACCCTGTGTGATGAACCGAAGATTTCAAATTTTGATTCATCGGTCCATAAGACCTTCTTCCAGTCTTCAGTAGTCCACTGGCGGTGCTTCATGGCCCAGGCAAGCCTCTTTTTCTTATTTTGCCATCTTAGCAATGGCTTTCTTACTGCCACTCGACCTGTCAAACCTGCAGCTCGAAGTCTTCTCTTCACAGTTGAAACTGAGAATTGCTTACTTCGACCAGTGTTAAGCTGTGCTTGAAGCTGTTGTCCTGTGAGCCACCTATCACGCAAGCTGTTGACTCTCAGAAACTTGTCTTCTGATTCTGTTGTGGCTTTGGGTCTGCCAGACCTCTTCCTGTCAGAGTTTCCTCCAGTTTCCAAGTGCCTTTTGATGGTGTAGGAAACTGTACTCACTGACACCTTGGCTTTCTTTGCAATTTCTCGAAAGGAAAGACCTACACTTTTAAGGGTTATAATGGTCTGTCTGTCTTCTTTTGTTAATTGCCTTTTTCTCGCCATTATGATAGCAATATACTACTTCCTGCAGTACAATACTGTCCAAATAATGCTTAAGAGGGTGTAGTAACACAGTCTGTTCCAACACTGCTTTTACACAGACAGAGGGTTTGTAAGTAATCAACAAAAGTTGGGACACCTGTAGGAATTGTTAGCATCAACTTTCAAGGCTTAATTTACTTCCATTGCTGCAGAACAGCTGTAAGTTGTTAACCCATTACTTGTTCCCTGAAAAAGGCCTTTTTGTATAACTCTGAAATGTACATTATTTTTCAGTTTTTGGTAACCTAAACTATTTTTTTAACCTCTGGCAGTTTACCGCTTACCTTTGTACCATTTCAGGTTATTCACTGGACTTGAACTGCTTAAATTTCAATAAAAACTGGAAAAATGGGGGTGTTCTAAAACTTTTGACCGGTAGTGTATATATATATATATATATACTGTATATATAACGTGGGTCTCGGGGGACACATAACAGCACATATCTGACTAAAATACAAAATAAAATAACTCCCTCTCTAAAATGCATATATAGTAAGGCAAAAATGTAACTTTCCATCAATTAACCATGCATAAAGCACCATGTAATCAACGCTATATTTTATACAAAAAAGAAAAAAAAGGTAACATTCCCACTCGTGGATCATTTTCATAAGCAGTTTTTAAACTATAAATAGTCTGGCCAAACAGCGGTCGGGAGTTCAGTTCGAAGCAACAGACAAGCAAACCAAGTGCGAGACGGAGAGCGGGTCGGGCGAGGGGAAGAGGGAATGGGCTCCCCCCAGGTTTGGCTGCCGGAGCGGGGCTGAAGCGAAGCTGAAGTGTTTCGTCTCCCGGAGAAACCCGCTGCTCCTCTCGCAGCAAAAAAAGTATAAACATTAGGAAAGATAACCATGTAATAGGCCTAATATTTATTTAGTTATAAAACAAATGCTAAATAAGATGTCTGTGTTATAAAGTGCCAGCGCAGCATTTCTTCAGTTCAGATACTGTATCAAAAGGGAGAGACAGAAACGGAAGTTAGACTGAGAAGTTGTTTATAGTTTGAACCACACCGGTACTGTATTTACTGTAGAAATATTGCATGAATCACTAGTATAGGGAATTGGGGGACATGCTGTAGGAGCGTTATATCCAAGGCATGTTATAACAGAGAGCCTTATCACAAGGGAGCACTCTATATATCAGTGGTGGCTAGTGGCCAAAAAAGATACAGAAATAAGGTAGAGGGGTAGGGGTCCCCTTAAGCCCCCAGCAGCAGTAGAATCATATTATTGTATTCTGACTGACAACACTTTTCATATTATTATTATTAGTATTATTAGTTTATTTGGCAGAGGCCTTTATCCAAGGTGACTTACAGGTGTTACAGGGCAGTGCAGGGTTACAATGCAAGCTTAATATTTAAGTACAGTGTAGTTTACAGTAAGTGCAAATAATACTACTAAAATACAATACGAAATAGAATGAAACAAGTTAGGAGTACAACAAGTCTACAATTACATATTAGTAGTGCGATAGTGCATTAGCTGAGGATCCAGTAACGTGGGCTGTAGGTCAGGCAAGTCCAGTGCATAGTAAGGGGGGGTAGATCAATCTACATGTGCAATCTAAACCTGAGGTTTTACCTCAATTTGCCTGTTAAACACATTTTCTCCACTAGCCAACAGAGAAAAGAAAACAGTAGCCCATCATAGTTTATACTAATAAACATAACTGTTACGCACTGCCAGTGTATGTTTAAAAATGCACTGTATACAACATTAATATAGCATTTCGATTTCAAGACCACGTCACTAGCATACTTTGTATGCAAGATTTTCTAAACAAAGCTGTTACAGTAGGAGAAAGGCAGGCAAAAATCAAGCACCTCCAACCGACTTAATTTGCTAAACAAATAAATGACCAACAAAATAATTATACACCACAGGCGAAAAGAAAGTGAAAGAGGTTACCTGCGCTGGGGAAAATAAACAAATACTGCTGGGGAAGGGCTAAAATAATATAAATCCAACTCCCAACAAATGCTATCAGAGAAAAAACAACATCAACAACTAGATTTGTTCCCAGAGAAAGGCAGTGGTATCATAATATGAAACTTTGAAAATACAGTGCTACCCCATTATAATGCGGTTGTCGAAGTCCATAATTAGGAGACCGTGTTATTTGTATTTCACCTTATAACAAATATTGGCATTTTTGTTCCCGAAATGATTTACAATGCCCACAAGCCAGATTAATATTGTAGCATACAGTGGAAAATGAAGGAAGGAGGCGCACACAATGTACAGGCACTCAAATCTACAGATTATTGGACGATTATTCCCGGCCCCTGTTCAAAAACAACAAACAGTCTTGCATTCCGACATAGCAGCTTGTCTCACTCGGCTCTGCCCGCGCTGATGTGGGCACCCCCCTATATGCGTTCATGTCCCCGCCTCCCTCTTGACATTCCTGCCGAAACAAAGCAAATAAAGCAGTCTAATTCATTGTCTTTACTGCAGGGCATTTTTTTTCCAAAGGCAGCCCTCTTTGGAGTCAATCTTATCAAGAAAACCTGTTTGTTTTTCTTCATCTTTCAGCCATCCACGCAATGTAGATTCTGCAACAGTTCTATCTTTTGAAACTGTTTTTTTTTTACTCTGTACATTGCATCAAGTTTAATTTTAATAGAGAAATATTTTCATTTATTGCTGTCTGCCATGCTTCGTTTGAACGTTTGAAAGTCCAATTGAATTATGGGAGAAATGGGAGCCATGACCTTAGCGTGTTATAACCAATTCTGCACTATAACAGGTTGCGTTATAACACGGTAGCACTGTGTTGGCCGTGATTATTTCGCTGGTGCTACAATGAGGGAAACTACAATGCTTATATTTACGTTTGCTTAGCTTGGGAAGTCGATGGGTGGTGGACAGTGGGGTGGCGATATAACAGGTAAAAATTGCACTGTTTTTATATTGGTGACATTTGTTCAGAGAGAATAGATGGCGGTATGTGAGGGCGGCGTTATAAGGGGGGAGGTATAACGTGGGTCAGCTTGTATATCTCAATTCCTATCCGGCTGTTGCCAATGGTACTATGCAAGTGTCAATGGGGTTTCTCATATTAATTCCTTGTTCTGAAGGTCTGCCTGTCACTCAGAACAGGAATGAAAGAACAAAGGGAGTGATTTGGAGTTATTTTAAATAAGTTATTTTAATATTTATTGTGGGCTTTGACCAAAGTCAGAGGTCAGCCCGTAAAACACACACACATATTATATATATATATATATATATATATATATATATATATATATATATATATATATATATATATATATATATATATATATATATATACACAGTGCCTTATGAAAGTATTCGCCCCTTGAACTTTATGCACCTTTGCCACATTTCAGGCTTCAAACATAAAGATATGAAACTGTAATTTTTGTGAAGAATCAACAACAAGTGGGACACAATCATGAAGTGGAACGAAATTTATTGGATATTTCAAACTTTTTAACAAATAAAAAACTGAAAAATTGGGCGCAAAATTATTCAGCCCCTTTACTTTCAGTGCAGCAAACTCTCTCCAGAAGTTCAGTGAGGATCTCTGAATGATCCAATGTTGACCTAAATGACTAATGATGATAAATAGAATCCACCTGTGTGTAATCAAGTCTCCGTATAAATGCACCTGCACTGTGATAGTCTCAGAGGTCCGTTTAAAGCACAGAGAGCATCATGAAGAACAAGGAACACACCAGGCAGGTCCGAGATACTGTTGTGGAGAAGTTTAAAGCCAGATTTGGATACAAAAAGATTTCCCAAGCTTTAAACATCCCAAGGAGCACTGTGCAAGCGATAATATTGAAATGGAAGGAGTATCAGACCACTGCAAATCTACCAAGACCTGGCCGTCCCTCTAAACTTTCAGCTCATACAAGGAGAAGACTGATCAGAGATGCAGCCAAGAGGCCCATGATCACTCTGGATGAACTGCAGAGATCTACAGCTGAGGTGGGAGACTCTGTCTATAGGACAACAATCAGTCGATACTGCACAAATCTGGCCTTTATGGAAGAGTGGCAAGAAGAAAGCCATTTCTTAAAGATATCCATAAAAGTGTCGTTTACAGTTTGCCACAAGCCACCTGGGAGACACACCAAACATGTGGAAGAAGGTGCTCTGGTCAGATGAAACCAAAATCGAACTTTTGGCAACAATGCAAAACGTTATGTTTGGCGTAAAAGCAACACAGCTCATCACCCTGAACACACCATCCCCACTGTCAAACATGGTGGTGGCAGCATCATGGTTTGGGCCTGCTTTTCTTCAGCAGGGACAGGGAAGATGGTTAAAATTGATGGGAAGATGGATGGAGCCAAATACAGGACCATTCTGGAAGAAAACCTGATGGAGTCTGCAAAAGACCTGAGACTGGGATCGAGATTTGTCTTCCAACAAGACAATGATCCAAAACATAAAGCAAAATCTACAATGGAATGGTTCACAAATAAACAGATCCAGGTCTTAGAATGGCCAAGTCAAAGTCCAGACCTGAATCCAATCGAGAATCTGTGGAAAGAACTGAAAACTGCTGTTCACAAATGCTCTCCATCCAACCTCACTGAGCTCGAGCTGTTTTGCAAGGAGGAATGGGCAAAAATTTCAGTCTCTCGATGTGCAAAACTGATAGAGACATACCCCAAGCTGACTTTACAGCTGTAATCGCAGCAAAAGGTGGCGCTACAAAGTATTAACTTAAGGGGCTGAATAATTTTGCACCCCAATTTTTCAGTTTTTATTTGTTAAAAAGTTTGAAATATCCAATAAATTTCGTTCCACTTCATGATTGTGTCCCACTTGTTGTTGATTCTTCACAAAAATTACAGTTTCATATCTTTATGTTTGAAGCCTGAAATGTGGCAAAAGGTCGCAAAGTTCAAGGGGGCCGAATACTTTCGCAAGGCACTGTATATATATATATATATATATATATATATATATATAATGTTCAATAAAACAAAAACAATGTATTGTCAAAAAATGTAAGAAAAAATTACATTAGTAAGTTAACATTCCTATATTAACAGCAATTATGGCTGCTGAGACGACGCTCTTCACTGTAGCAGTAGCAGTGGCAGAAGACGTGTTCTGAGCAGAGGTTTTAACTGGAGGAGCCCAGGGAGGTTTTTTCCTCAGAGAAGGCAAGTCTCTGTTATAAACTCCTATCTGCTATTAACCACAGTACTAGCAGTAACAGATAATGTAGTCTGATCCCTGTTTTTAAATGGAGGAGCCACTCACACCCTCCTACCTCCTATTGAAGCACTGCTGTACTGAGTATGCACGATTATGAGTGAAGTGTTGAATAATGGAAATTGCATAATTTGGTTTCACATCCAGTTGTCTGAAGGAGATTTTAAAAAGTGACCAGAAAAAAAAGAAACCCATCATAAGGAAAATTTTAAATACACAATATATTTAAACATAGCTTTTTAAAGAGAGAATGGAGGATAACATTGTATTGAACAATTCAGTAATTGATCATTTAATATTTATCTGTGTTGATTAGTTCTCTTACTAACTATATTTAATTGACATGTTACAAAGATTGAGGATTTTCTATGAACACACATTCACGCGCAGACACAAAGGATGTTTAACCCTTTGAGGTCCTATGTCGGACCTGGTCCGACATTGCAATTTTCCCTTTCCGGCCCAATGTCGGACCCGACATCATCAAAAAGACGTAAAAAACAGGTCTTTAGTCGTTTTTTCTCCGGAAAAAGCCGAGAAAACCATTCAATAGCCAAGTGAGGCCGAGTGAGACCGATAGGAGCCGAGAGAAGCTGAAAAAGAAAAAAAAAGGGGAAATGTATTTGATTTAAACTCGGCAACAAAGCTTTCAATTCTCGATAGAATCAACAAACAGCTGCAACAAAGTCTTCAGTCCTCGGTATAGGATCCACAACAGCGCCCGTCCGCTCTGTCCTCTTCGCTGAATATTTTAGCTACGCAGGTAGCAGGGCACAGTTTCTTTTGGATACTGTGGTTTTAGGTGTACAGCAGACCTAGACTGGTTTGTCTGATAACAGTCTCTGTAAGTTTTATGGCAGTCCTCCAGCCGGGCCTCAGTCTCGTTGCTTGTGGTCGTTGACCGTTTTTAGGCAGAGTCCCGGAGTTGCAGCTTTGCTTCGCAGAGTGACAGCACCTTGTTTAGCATTTAATGTGGAGTGCCAAATGTTCAGTTTTGCTTGGATATTTATAGTATTTTTCAATCTGCTAAATAGCCACTTTCATGAGATTTGTGAATTATCTGTACATAATTCAAATGTCCGCTCAGCCTAATCCAGTTCAGGCGCCGGTCCTCTAATCAGTAGGGCACATAGTTCAGTATTCCTGCCAGGGGCCCTTTTTATTAAGACACAACAGTTTGCTCTTTTTCCTGAGACAGCAGTTTCATTAATTTGTCTAACGTGCTGCATATATTGCCTTTATATGTCCCACAACATTGTTGATTGGCTGATGAAGACTCTGTTTGCCATAAAATCTGAAGGGAGGCCACTACCAAAAATTCTAACAAGAACAGGTCATTTCAGAGTGGTTGGTATGACAGAGTGGATTGGCTGACCAGGGGTGCAGCTAATAACCGTCTTGCTGGCCAGTTTACTCACATGGACAAAATATGGCTTTACTGATTTTAAAAATCTATAAAAGCTTATCAAGCTCGACAGTAACTAGCATTTCATGGTCACGACGAAACGGCAGATTCACTTAACAAGTGAAACTACAAGGAACTTCCAGAAATAACTGCTCGCTATGACAAGAGACTTGCTGCTCAAATTGAACAAACAACCCTATTTCCTAAAATGTCAAAAACCATACAGAATGACGTGATTTCATCCATTTCATTTACTGTGCTAGAAGAGATGAAGAAAAATTAATGATGCTCCTTTTTTGCATGGCAGATTGATGAAACAATGTGTTTGTAGCTCTGCCTCTTCTGACTTAGAAGTCAGCAGCTGCCACTGGTACAGAAAGTTAGGTTATTATCATAACCCTGGTTCCCTGAAATAGAAATGTAACCATTACCATATGGGTATTTACCTTTGAAAAACCCAAAACCTGAATAAGATGTGTCAAAGCTGCTCCGAAGCCTATGACGTAGTTGTGGCCCACCCCCGAGGGCACAAATGCACTGCGGTCATAGACCTCAACATAATTTTTCCTTCAAGCCTGCTGCAATCATGGACATAGCAACTTTGAAAGTTAATGGTTACATTTCTCTTTCAGGGAACCAGGGTTATGATAATAACTTAACATTTCCTATCAAGTACGAAATGTAACCATTACCATATGGGTAAGCGTACCAAAGCCGTCGCAAGGGCAATATTGCAGAACGACTGGAATGCTGGCTAACTCGAGAGGCTGCCTTATCATACGGAACCCCAGCAACAAGTAGCAAGGCTAAAAAATTGAGGGAGAAATTCACCTCTATGCCTGTGTTGTAAGGGTCGACTGAGATGTCGCCCTTAACACTCCAGTTCAAAAACCAAGGTTTTGAGGATCCACAACATTAAGTCTGTAGAACATAGTAAAGGTATGGGAAGTAGCCAACACTGCTGCATTGCAAATGTCCTTGACAGATGCACCCTCGAATAAAGCCCACGAATTTGCCATGCCTCTGGCATGTTATCCAGTTCATAGGCAGTCCTGACACTGTCTGCTATCCATTTGGACAGGCTATGCTTAGACAGGGCTTGCCCATGGTACTCATAGCAGACAAAAAATTGTTCGGACTCCCTCCAACTTTTCATCCTGTCAACATAGTATGCCAGGACCCAAACTGTCAGACTGTGATGTCAATCAATTTCACAGACTGGTTGACATGGAATGCCAAGATCATCTTTGGCAGGCATTCTCTAGTGTGAAGCAGGCTTTCACACTAAAGAATGCCTGCATCTCACTCGCCAGCTTTGCAGAGGTGATAGCAAGCAAGAAAGACGCTTTGAGCGATAAAAATGTCAGCTCAGCTGAATGCATCGGCTCAAATGGAGGCTTCATGTGTGCATCAAGCACCACATTTATCCTTGCCCTTCATGGGCGGCCAAAGCCGCCGATCCCCTTTCAAAAATTGCACCGTCAGGAAGTGAGCTTCTGGGGAGACCGAGTCAATTTTGCAGGGTGTCTATGACCCTATTAGAAAACCAAAGATGGTTCAAATGCAGCAGTTCAGGGGCCAGACCTATGCATGGGAAAGCCAGAGCTGCCTATGTGCAGCTAGCAGTGCAGCCAAGTTCTTGCCTACAGCCTGACTGTTAAATTTTGACACACACAGCAGGTTCTTATTAGCCAGACACAGCTCATCCAGCTATTGGGAGAGATGGTAGACCCATCATCAAAGATGGACTATCTTGTTTCGCCTTCTGTAGGCCAGAGCAGTTGTAAGATTGCAGTGGCCCTCTTGATCAGCAGTAGAAGCTCTGCCGACAGGGAGAGCTTAACCACAGAGGACATGCTGTCACACTCCATGTTCCTCAGACGGGAGGGCCCTCAGGACAGTATGTCCTCCTGTGGCCAATCTATACCTGTAGCCCCCTGGGGTCAAAAAGGGACAGACGGGGCAGGCTGTGCCGAATGTTCACCAGGGTTAGAAATTCACGCTCACCCACGGCAAATTAAATCTGATGAGGATTAGTTGATGTCTGTGTCTCAGTAGTCCTCTGGGCGAGTACTTAAAACAAATGTACACATATACTCTCATGTTCAGTCTTGAGTTAAAAAATGCAGGGAAGTCAATTTTTTATGGGGTGTAGCAGTGGTGAATAAGCATTCACAAATAATGCATAGAAAATAGTCACTCAGAACTAAAACCTCCCTTCATCTCCCCTGCAATGCCAACCCCACTTTATGGCATTTTACGTTTGTGTTCTCCCTCTGCGCGGGATGTGAATTTTATAGTTTGAATTTACTGAAACACGTTGCATCTTCTGAAAATGGAGTAAAGTAATTTTACAAAAATGTATTGATTTATACTGGGTTACGACCGTGACTGAAGATGTCATTAGCAAAGGGGGCTGGTTGCATCAACGAAGTCAAACAATAGGCCACGTTTTATTAAACATTTTAAAACTAATACACAATTACCATCATGAACATTATCACAGTATGTTGCTTAAAACATAATAACACAATATATTCATAATAAAGTTGAGTTCTTATCTGTAAACAGTAACACGTTTAAGGCTTGGGACTCGCTGTCTGTAGCTTGGTGTGGTTTACATTATCATCAGCATATTGTAAGTGATTGGAAGCTGAAATTACTTTTTTAAAACACACTTTTCTTATACCAATACAGTACTGCTGAGCGGTAATTAGTTTGTTTGAAAACCAGGCTTTATTCACTGATAATTGGTGCACAGGCGGTGATTCCATCAGCGCTCCGGGGCTCAAGCACAATGAGGTAAAATAAAGTCCAACATAGTGCAAATAAATCACCTGTTCTGTCAAATTATACTGTGGATGGTTCACAAGCAGAACTTTTACTGCAGTGTTTAAAAATATAAAATCCATTTATACAAAGTCTCCTAGGTTTCTTGAAAATATCTGTGTTTCCCTCCTTTTTCTTTTGTATTTGTTATGCTCTCATTAGTAGCTAAACCTAGTAGACTCAGCTTCAGTAGCAGATTCTACTGAACTGTTCAGCGGCTTTCTCCCACTGCTAATTAAAAAAAAAAAGCCACCTAGCTAACAATTTTATCCCAAGGGCTACAGTGAAACGCACTATCTTTAAAAATTGACTTTAAGTGAAGACCGCATGTGTATGTGAGTATATTAATTATTGTAGATAGTAATTCATAGTCAGCCAACATTTTTGTAAATAGCAACAAATGTAATGTACAACAAAATAAACATTTTATTTGTGTCATCAGTGTCAATTCCAGGCTTAGCTTCATGGTTGGCAAGGTGACACAGCTGAGAGAATTTTTTCCTCTGTCATCCCGCCTGGTGCTGTCAGTGTCAGTTTCTCAGCACACAGTACAGTAGTCACTCAGTAACGAGGTGCATACAGGTGACTGATCGATCTGTATGAGCGCTTATGAAGGTGCTTTGTTAAAAAAAAAACGGTGAAAAATAACGGTGTTTATTTTTTAGCAAAATAAGTCTATCCAAGCCTATTTTTAAGGACCCCAACTGTTGTTGTTGATTTCAACTTAGGCACTTCACATAAGGACTAGCAAGTTTACACCAGGACCTGCAAGTTTCAAAAGGTACTAGTCCTTTGGACTAGTAGCACAATATTGTTAGTTTCTAACACTGGTTCACCTAGTAACTCTGCGAGAACCGTTCCTTGCCCAGAGTTTTTCCATCTGCTCCAAGTCCGCCAATCGCTTTGGAACGGCGACTCTTCTTCTCCCTTGGGGGAGGAGAAGGAGAAGCAGAAGAAGTTGAGGAAGACCATGAAGATGGTTTCCTGTATGGGCTTCTATGTGGCGTGCTATGGAAAAACACTCAAACTCGCAATTTAAATGGCACTCTCATATGCCTATATTCCTTAATTTTGCGCTCCTATCTGGGGTGGACCCTTGGCACGTTCCAGGACTTACAACAGAGGGCGTCTGCTAAGAAATAAATAATAATAACATACCGGGTTCTGCCCTTTTTTTCTACCTTCGGCTCCGCTCAGCTATGCGTGCCTATGGGGTTCCCTGGGGGACAAAACTACCATTACATCCAATTCATAAAATACTAGATACAGTGGGTAAAACAAAGGGGCTGGTCACTTCTTTATACTCCCATTTTTTTAAAACTTCATACAGACCATTAGCTATCTGTACTATCTGGAACAGTGAATTAGTCCCTCTTGCTACAGAAACAAACTGGGATAACATCTGGCGTAGGGAAGGAAGGAGAGGGTGGATAGGGAGGGAGAGAGGGTGGGAGGGGGGTAAAACAAATTGGGGAATATTGTATGGGTTACATTGCTGTACTGTGTTTATTGTACTCTCCAATAAAAAAACATTTGATCAAAAAAAATATATATATATATATATATATATATATATATATATATATATATATATATATATATATATATATATATGTATATATATATATAAACAATAACAACGGTCAATGTCGGCCTTCTGGATTCATCTGAATGCCTTTCTACTTTTTATTTCATTTTAAACTGTTTAAATACCAAACCTTGGGGCTCCCGAGTGGCGCATCCAGTAAAGGCGCTCCGCGCTGAGTGCAGGATGTGCCCTATAGCCTGGAGATCGCAGGTTTGAATCCAGGCTATGTCACAGCCGACCGTGACCGGGAGTTCCTTGGGGGTGGCACACAATTGGCTGAGCGCTGCCCGGGTAGGGAGGGCTTAGGTCGGCAGGGGAATCCACGGCTCACCGCGCATCAGCGACCCCTGTGGCCGATAGGGCGCGTGTGGTTCTGCAGTGGAGCCGTCAGATCTGTGTTGTCCTCCGGCACTATAGGTCTGGTGGCATTGCTGTGGATCTGCAGTGCGAAAAATGGCGGCTTGGCAGGAGCACGTTTCAGAGGACGCGTGTTCCAGCCTCCGTTTCCTGAGTCGGCAGGGGGGTTGCGAGCGGTGAGCCGAGGATACAGATAATAATTGTGCATACTAAATTGGGGAGAAAAACCGGGGTAAAAAATTGGCGACGACTAAATTTTATAAATAAATAAATAAATAAATAAATAAATAAATACCAAACCATAACAAACACAATAATAGTGCATATACACAGAATAGTGCAAAATACACAGTCGTCGACCCCCCACTCCCTCCCTTTAATTTATTTTTCTGCACATACTACTACTTTGTATATGATGTAGAATACGTGATTATAAAATATATCACTAGTACATGCTCTTTCAAATAAACTTGTTATGATTTTGAATGTGCGGTTCATAAGAACAATATTATTGTCATTGCTTTCTTTACAAATTAAGCACTGCTCGGAACTAATAAAATAAATTATTGGATGGGATATATTGCCTTTATTAAAGTATGCCAGATGCCCTTGGGTAACCGAGTTTTGGGACTGTTTCTAATCGATTTCCACATCTGTATAACTTGGCAAAGCTTTGCCTTACACTTCCAACCAATTCAGTGGATGCAGAACATGCAGTCTAAATGTATGGGCAAGTCCACACCTGACAGAGAATGTCAGCAGCAACTGCTGGGGGATGTTGCATGCTTGCTTTCAAATGACAGCAATGACAGCTCTGTTTTAGTAAGGCAGCAAGTACCACTATTTTTAGGCTTTTATAGTGCTCTGAAATATTGTCTACTTAGGTTTATTTAATGTTTAAACAGGACCTAAAAATCCTATTTTTATTCCATAACCTACCCATGAAAAATATGTAAATTTACCGCGATTTAAGTAGACCCCTATATATATATATATTCCTTTAAGAGTAAAATACAGTTGGGTTTTGTCCGTATCAACAAATGCAATTTGTTCCAGGTAGACTGTGTTCTTTTCATACCTCAGCAGGGGATAACATGGATATTAAATGTGTTTACAGTACTTTGTAGTTTGGGCCATTATCTGTGGGGCCGCTGCCTAATCCGTTTAACAGAAATAGATTATATTCAATCAAAAGCCATCTAAAATATGACAAAGTGTTTCTGGAAATGTCTTCAGAGAATCTCCATCATTTTCATAAATTCTCTGAGAAGTGTTGTCATTTTGATTATCAATCCAAAAATCCTTACTTCTTCTACTGTTAAGACCGCACAGTTCATTAAACTAATACCGTCATGACAGTCCTTTTCAAAAAACTTGATACAAAAAAATGGTCTGATGCTTACTATTCTGGGAATATATCCTTTTTATTAACTTAAGTCAAAGTATATTTCTAGTATTTTATACTTATTATATTTAAAGGTAATATTTTTTGTATATGACTTGCTGATTAACATCAGGACCAAAATGTTCTTTAACAGAGCTATAAACAGTCTCAAACAAACATCCTTAAAGACTACAGCCCACTGTCAAATTCTACATCCAATACTGATGTCTGAGTTGATAGAAACAATATAGGAAGGGCCTGGTAATCAAAAACCCAGCACTGCATTCCTGAGGTTCCACAATTCAAAAATCTGTTGACAACATGGTCAAATTAGAATCAACAGTGGAAATAGAATTAAGCGGTAACACAAGAGCTCTTCTTGCATAAGGTTTAATTTCAGCAAGAGGGACTTGGCCCTTCATCTTTTATTTAGGTATACCAGTTCCTTTTTTCCCCTTTCCTGAGTATTTAGGTCACCATCACGTCTTCCACCACGCCTCTCCTTGTATTGCCCATTGTAATAAAAGTCCATAAGTCATAAATGCCTTGGACTCGGTTTGGCATTCAAGCTGGCTGTTGTATTCAAGGGGAAAATGGTATGACACATTTTACTAATAAATGTAATGAATAGGCACAGAAAAGATATACTCGCTTTCATGTCTTCCTTTCTTACCTGTTCACGGAACAACTGCCACTGTATCGATGTATTTACCTTGCTCTCACTCCCCTGCAAACCTTTCTTTCTTTACTCTCCTTCTCTTACTCTCCCTTTCTCCCATCCAGTCTCTCCTATCCTCCTGCCCCTCATTACCTTCCAGCCTCTCTCTCTGCTCCACTTCCTTTGCTTTGTCCCTTACTACTCCCACCACCATTCTCACAAACACACACACCTCATGATCTTTCACTCATAGCCACTAATGAGTCTGCCTTAAACAGCGGCCCCAGGCAGTGATCCAGCTGTACAGCATGACCTACCAGCCTTAAACCAATAACATGTCATTACTTCCTATATTCTCTGTAATCAGTGGACCTGTCCTAACCCTTTCATCAAAGCTTCAGTACAGGCTGAAGTGGCAGTACAGCAATAGAATCAGCCTCCCCTTAGCTGCATAAAAGCCAGCGCGTGCTTCTGTGGGCATTAGCTTTCCAATGTGTGCCAGGCACCATGTGGGCAGCAACTACGGTTCCTGATGAGGGTCGGGCAGTCAAAGCGGGGTTTCTCTCCTCTTCCTGAGAACAGGACGCCACTCGCTGTAGGGGTCCAGGCCAACAGAGGTGGAGATTGAGTTGAACTTGTCTGAATCGCTTGGATGGTTTCGGACAAGTTGGGTAAATCCAGAGCTTTCATAGCCAGATCAGGAGGGCTTAGCTAACTCTGAAAACAAACAGCCTTTACACAGCTCAAAATGAGAAGGCATTCTTTCTCATTTTGCATGTCAACAACTGCTCACAAATGATGTTGGCAGCATATGTGGCAAGTGAAAGAGGACAAGTTCAGTTTGTTTTGTTTCTTCCCCCCAAGACAAGCAGCATCGTTATTAGTTTTTAGTATATTATTTGTTTATTTCTAAATGGTATCTTTTTATTGACCTGAATCAAATTCAGGAATGAATGCTCTCTAAACTAAATGTGTTCTGTACTACACCCGCTAGCTTTATCTTGCACTGGGCCAACTGACTGAACTGTATGTATCGAGGACAACTAGATCTGTCTAAAAAATATAGGTTTTCTGGTTTGATGTTAATCCAGCCAATAATACAAAGTTCAAAATACAATCATTTAAAAACAAGTAATATTACAATTCATATTTAGGACCGCACTATTAAAATAATAAAATATGTTAATGTTATATAAATTGATGTTATATTTCAGACAAAGCGCAGGTTAAACACCGAGGTATATATTTTTTTGACAAACAAAAAAAAAACCTTTTTTTACAATGGATATTATAAAATTCTTCTCATACGAGCAAATAATT
The DNA here is from genome assembly GCA_030684275.1 of Acipenser oxyrinchus oxyrinchus. Lineage (NCBI taxonomy): Eukaryota > Metazoa > Chordata > Actinopteri > Acipenseriformes > Acipenseridae > Acipenser > Acipenser oxyrinchus. Next base: position 49,622,811 of record CM060248.1, read on the forward strand.
ATATTTTTGGTTTACCTGAACAGTAAAAATCAAGCTCAATGTGGCAGATACTGGCATCCACTAGATATATGAAAACATTCAAATGTTATTGTGCATAATAACACTGGTCTCACTCAACCCTTTCTTAGGATCTATAACAGCAAAAATATCAAACCTAAAATGCTACAAAGCATTAAACATAATTTCTACCTTGTTCCATTTTTCACAGACCAAGAGGTGCTTGGGCAGTACTTGAAATGTGAGTGCTGTATTGCATGTGAAACCCTTGTAGATTTAAACTCTATTATGTAGACGATGTAGAAATGTTTTGTTGATGACAACATGAAGAACGTAAACTAAAAGTACATATTAAATAATATTCAAATTAGACTGGGTATGTCATCCTCAAACTAAGAAACACTTAAAAAAATTAAATGCAAAAAGGGAGACCATGTAACATATTCTGAAAAGTGCAAAGACAAAGGAAATATGCAGAGGATTAAAACACTTGTGACAGTATTACATTTGTGGCACTGAGGAGTTAAACTGTTGTGTAGTATAGTTTCTTGCTTTTCCTTTTCCATTTGCTTCATTTTTTTTTATTATTAACCAGCTCACTTTATAAATGTCCAACACGCCCAATTTTATATTAGTCTAACATTTGTATATTACTTGTTTCCCTATTTCAGCATGAAGAACCTAACAAATTAACTTAATAAATCACTGATTGGTTAATTCTTGTTAATAACATTATTGTCTGCTCGCTCATTTTGGAAAGAAATAAAATATTTCATTTGTGCTGGCTTGGCTGTAAGCTGTTTTATGAAAAATTAAAAGAAGATTGTAGATATATTTCATATCTTGCCAGCAGGAATGCTAATACATACTGGCATGTTTTATAAAAACAAGACCAGTGTGTGTTAAGTGCCTTTTTGTGTATTATTTATTTTCATAACATACTGCTGTAGATGCAGCTTTGTCACCTATAAAGAATCCAGTTGTCAACTTGGAATAAAACAGATAAAAGGACACAGTGTTATAAAAACGCCATGGTTCTTCAAAGCACTGGTTCGTCACATAGATTTTAATGCTGTATCTTTTTTTTTCTTCCACGACAGCCTCTGTGTATTGAATGACAAGCAGCAGTCTGTGATTAAACCAGGCCCACTGTTCACTGCATGGGGATCGATCTCACTAGAAACATGAGAAACTAATCACAAACACAAACCCAGTACAGGATCGATCCACCAAGGCCGCAGACATTAATGTGCAGTCTGCCTAACAAATGCAGCTGGAACTGTGTTCTCCAAGAGCCAACTCGGGATAAATTTAGATGACCTGTTAATTGATGTAGTTGAAAAAAAAAGATAAGCCAATGAAACCAAACCAGTTGAAGAAAAATGAGTTGCAAGTGACTTTTACTATAAAGAAAAACAGCTTTATCGAACCAGGGGAGAATGAGACATGAATGCAAAATGCTGTTTAATCTTCATTTTTAGCTGCAATTACAAGCAATTAGGCTTTTATTTTTTCAATCAATGGTCTGCATTCTGATCCCAGTATTGCAAGTGCAGTGTTCTTTTATTGGTTAAATTAAAACATAGCAGTTGCTTTTAGCATGCACCCAATGGTTCTGTAAAATGCATTATCATTTCCAACTATCAAACTATTCACTTTCTTAAATGGTGATATTTAAAATTAAACTGCATTTGATTCAGATTGTAGTTCATAAAGGGTTAATAAGCAATTACATTTGTAAGAAACTGAAAAGTTCAGCCTTTGGGATTTTCAAATGTACTTGTTTTACCAATCACATTTACATTTTAAAACACTTGCTTGATCTGATATGAATGCACCAGAAATAAGACTTGCCTAGTTAAATTCCATACAAATATAATTTACATTACCAGTTAATCCTAAAAAAAAAAAACTGCAGATGAAATAAGGTTACATATGTAGTCTCTTACAAAAAACTAATTACTTATCATAATTTAATGGAGCTATGTCATTTGCATGACCTCACAGGATTACATTTGTTTTATGACTAAATATATGTAAATAAAAAGGATTTGCTAACTACATGGCATAATCTTACATTATTGACAATAATGTAAGAAAAGCAGTGACTGGGTGATTAACTGACTCATTACAAATAGCAAGCTCTAATCTAGGAAAATTACTTGTGGCCATTCTCTGCCTCACAGGTACAGCTAAAAAAGGACATAGCTTCAAATGTCAGGGTTTCCCTAAATCACTGTAGTATAGCTCAGACAACACATATGAAAACAGTGTGCTATTTATACATTGAATTTAAATGGCTATAGCAAACCGAACATGTTCACGTGTCCACCAGGATTATTTTTGTTAAAGCATGCAAATGATGAGCAGTCTGTAGGTAAAAAAAATAAACTAGGGCTTTGAATTGGGGTTGTAAAATTGATTCAACATACAATGCATTTGATTTTAAAAAGGTAGTGTTGTCTGTTTATGAGAAGCAAGAATGCCCTGTATCACAAGGTGCTTGACAGTTAAAATTATACCATCTGTGTGTGTTACCTGTACATCCCTATTGTTGTTTCTGCTTAAATCATTGTTTTTCAGGCTTCTTAACTAATGTTCTTTTTTTTTTAAAACACAGAGCGTGCTTCCGAAAAGACGTCTAGTGAGGTGCTTTCAGAAATGACCACTAGAGCAGCGCAATTGTAAATCTTTTGTTACTGAGATTTTCCATTTACTAACTCAGTGGCAGAAGGGGCATACATTATATCAAGTATAACAATTCCCTCTTTTGTAGTAATTCAATTCTGAGAGTTTTATTAAAGCAAAAATCAATATAGATACTTGTTTTTTTTTCCAATCTCAAATCCTTCATATCTGGGGCAATAACATACTTCAGTAGTCCCTTCAAGCCAAACCCTAGATGGCTGTGAGGAGAGAGCAAGATAAAGCAAAAAGGGTACCGTATTCCTTCGAATTTAAGATGCACTTTTAAACCAGTTTTTTCTTCTCCAAAATTCAAGTTTAGTGATGCTTGTATTAACATCGCCAACAGAAGATGTGACTGTTCGAGTACACAAGCAGCAATGTGACTGACTGCAGAGAAAAGACAAACAAAAACGTCACTGCCTGATCTCGAATCATCCATGACATGCAGGCTGCCATTTTCAAAAGAGTGTCATTACCTTTCTGAGGAATTCGAAGAGAAGCGTTTACAATTTCAGTGTTTTGTTATTAGGCACACATTTTGTTATTTGACATGCCAAGCAATACCACAGTTCACAAAAAGGGAGAAAAACAGAAGCGAGTAATCACGACTGGAAATGAGAAGCAGCACATAACTGTAATGCTCTGTGTGACAGCAGACGGCCGCAAACTACCTCCATACATTGTTGTCTTATCTGCTTAATTTAGTTTGTATCTTTGTAAATGCATCTTTACTTGAGGTTTTATTTTTTCCTCAAATCGAAACTGGGAAATTTGGGCAGTGTCTTAAATTAGAAGAAATACGATATTATACCCGTATTTTTAAAGTGTGTGAAACTCAACCCTGGAGGACGCAGAAAAACTATTATTTCATATCAACTCCCCCCTCACAAGGATGCTTAATGATCAGGACTTTGATAAACAATCCTATTTACCCCCTTTATACTTCTTATGTCTACAGGTAATAACTTGCTGCATAAAAGGACTTTCAGTTCGCCAATGATTAATTCTATGGGATCTTTGCTGTAATACTGTAAACAGCTGTTGTTATTTCAGAGGGACCTAGGGACCTCTTAATGAATGAGCTGAGCTCACAAAAAAATAGAACAGGTGACAGATCCAGGAGAAAGACTTTAAATAAACAAAACAAGAAGCAATAGGGTGTACAGTAAAAAAAAAAAACCTCTTGATGACTGAGAATCTAAACATCCTGTTCTGAACATGAACTAGCATCTGGAATTTAAATAGACTTGTCAAAACTGAATTAATTCTGCAGCATGGTTTGATGCTGTTGCGCATTAGATTCTTAAGCCATGTTTAACACAAGTTTATACAAAGGTTGCACCTTCTTAAAAAAAATGCTACAAAAATGCTGTATTCTGACATCTCAGACAACCTTTTTTAGAGCAGACTAATAAGAGACAGATCTACGCCATGAGAAACCAGGAAATGTGTATTTTTTTTTCTTAATATGAAAGCACTGTAAACCCCTTTTCATTTAAACTGCTCTGGGGTGGTGGTACAGCTCCAGGTCAGACAGAAGAGCTATACTGTATATTATTGCTATGTTAGGATAATAATATTACCCAACCTTTATAGTGTATTGTATACATAGTGTTCCACATTTTTGGTTTTTATCTTTATAAAAAGATTCCCAGAAATTTTTCAGAGTTTATTTTACATATATTAAAATAGGGCTAAAATTGGTAAAAATGTGTTTTTAATTGAAACATGAGTAAAAATTGGGGGAAAAAATCTCAGTATACACACGTTACATGTGGAATATGATGCATAGCAGTTCTGGTTGCTGGTTAAGTTTAATGTCCCTAGCATGTATGTTAGCTGGTACTTTGCGAACGTTTGGGCAATCGCTGTGCTGACGGAAATAGTATCTGCAGAAGGTATGAACAGGATATGAGCACATAACAAGCCAGGTTTATTCACCTTGAAATCATAAAAAGAAAAGAAAATTGACAGAACTGCACGGTGCAAGCCACAGGGAGACGCGTAACAAATCACACTGGCCATTTCCATCAATGCGTACCAACTAAAGCATCACCATTTTCTGTCAAATATTTACGATTAAGATTGTCGCCGTTCTGCAGTGTTTTAGCTGATGGACAGTACTGTCGCCAATACATACCTGTCTGCAATAAACAGTGGCTGTCCGGCAAAGCACAGAGCTGTTTTATTAAAGCACGGCATAAATGGATTCTTTGTCTCTCAGTTCACTTTTTAGTTTTAGTTTAATGGGTCGCTTATTTTTCAGTATGTGCTTTTACTCTGTCAGCGCGAGCATGTACCTCAATGCAGTATTTGCAACACTATGCGTCCTCGGCCTCATCTGACCCACTTCTGCTATTTGGCTTTTTGTATACTTCAAAACATTTGTTTTCTTTTGAATATTCATAAACTTATTTACGTTCTCTCCCTGTTCCTTATCCACAACAAATATTATATTTTTGTGTAAGTATTTCAGTTTAGTTTTTGATCAAGCTAGTAGTTACTACGCCCAGCAATTGCCACAATAATCAGATTTTGATTGGCCAACAGAATCAGGTGATAATGTGTTTGTGAACAGAGAACCATGTTTGAACGTTATTTGATCCTCTGACGTCTAAACGTACCTGCTGTATCCTATTATTATTATTATTATTTGTTTATTTAGCAGACGCCTTTATCCAAGGCGACTTACAGATACTAGGGTGTGTGAACTATGCATCAGCTGCAGAGTCACTTACAATTACATCTCACCCAAAAGACGGAGCACAAGGAGGTTAAGTGACTTGCTCAGGGTCATACAATGAGTCAGTGGCTGAGGTGGGATTTGAACCGGGAACCTCTTGGTTACAAACCTTTTTCTTTAACCACTGGACCACACTGCCTCCTAGTAATGTAGGGCTGCTTATTACAATGTCGCTAGAAAATAGTACCAGGAAAATATTGAAAATAGACAAAAAATCATGTATAAATCAGTAAAAACACACGTTCAGTGAAAAAAAGAATCCTGTAATATTTCGGTAAAATTCGTAATAAACCGGAAATGCGGAACATTATGTAACAACATGTATGGCTAAAATTAAGTATGTTATGTTTTTTAAAATGGTATCTAAGTACTTTTTAAATTTTACCCTTTGCTGTATGCTGTTGTAAAGTATTTTACATGAATTGGTTATAACCTGTTGTAAACCCTAATGTAAATTAGGATGTGAGAATAAATTAATAAATTAAGGAAATATAAAACATTTAAAACATGTTTCCCTATGTGAGTATAGAACTGATACAAATTGACAAAGCCAAGGAAATGCACCAAAAGCAAGACCGTTGCTTCCTCTGTATACACAAATACTATATCAATCAAGACAAATTATATCTTTACCCTGCTCCACCAATAAACCAAGCTGTGCATTTCTAGGTGGGAAACATATTGTCAGAGGTAACTGAAAGACCTGGGTCATTTTTCAAGAGCCTTCAGGGTACTAATATAATACATTTCAGATAATGAGTGTTAAGGAACAGCCTTCCCTGTGGGGCATAGAAGAAATTGTAGCTCGTACATTAATATAAATGGGCTTTTATGTACGGTATATATTAAAAAAAAATAAGGGGCAAGGAAACAGAACAGTAAAAACTTTTTTTTTTGCTTTATGTGTATTATTTGGTGGTCTCTGGTATTTCTTTGAACGTAATATTGTTATATACAATCTTTCAGAGGTTATATAAAATTATTATTATTATTATTATTATTATTATTATTAAGAATGACTTGGGGAACCAATCATGTTGTATACAATCTTACTGAATCTGACTAGCTCTCTCCCATTTATATTTTTCTAAGGAAAATACTCTCAAACCCACTATGTGGCTGCACCCCTACAGCCACATTTACAGTGTATTTGTATCTCTCCATGTGGAGTGCCAGTCTGAATCTGGGGTGCAAAATATTATTATTATTATTATTATTTTATTATTTGTTTATTTAGCAGACGCCTTTATCCAAGGCGACTTACAGAGACTAGGGTGTGTGAACTATGCATCAGCTGCAGAGTCACTTACAATTACGTCTCACCCGAAAGACGGAGCACAAGGAGGTTAAGTGACTTGCTCAGGGTCATACAATGAGTCAGTGGCTGAGGTGGGATTTGAACCAGGGACCTCCTGGTTACAAGCCCTTTTCTTTAACCACTGGACCACACAGCCTCCTATAAATATTCATTTATATTTCTGATTGAGACTTGTAAGAGTTGGAGTAAGATTTAAAGGTACATCTTTTGTGTAAATGTGACGTTGGCTCTGTTAACTGCTGCCTGACTGAACGGCTAAGCTCTACACTGTGAAGTTCTACTGATTAAAAATAATTTCAGTAAATTTTTTGGAGGGAGGCTAACTTCTGCTTGTTCCTCTACTTTTTTTTTTCTTTTTCAGTAAAAGTCTTTTTTTCTGTTGATGATGAATCACTCTAGAGGATTTTAGACCTTGAAACGTACTCTCAGTATGAAGACTGCAGTTTGCGGCTAAAAGTGTGGAGAGACTTACCCCATTCTTCGGATAGGCTATCCATCCCAGATCACCTATTACAGCTCCGGAGTCCAATAAATTCACTGCAAGATGGAAAACAATCAGTGAGCAAGCTTAAGACTGAATTTAATCGCAGGCATGCTTACGGCATCTTAGTCTAATTAAAACAACAGCAAGGCAGTCATGCTTATCTTTTTCTGTTGGATTGATTCTTAGTAAAGTCTAAGGACAGACACAAATATATTGTCTCAGGCAAGAATATTTCACATTTCTGAAGATACAACTCTGTAATTATATGCTAAGGCTGATGGGTTTTCCAAACTGAAAATACCTATACGTTTAGAGAGCTGTATATTGATATGATACATAAATGATACATCATTTCAATTAATATTTTTTAAGATTACCCTTGATGATATCCTGTACTAGTTTTGCATTACACATACATTAGCCTATAATGGGAAAAAGCACTGTAACTAGGACAGTCACTGTCTAAATTAATGAAATTCTTCAGCAGTGATGCTATATGTTGTGAAGACTAGAGACCAACTTAATTTAAAATATATGCAGTTCTTTGTACAAACAAAATGTGTTCCTCCATCCATGATTGTGGCATATATACTATTAGTTAACAAGTCTGCTGCTTGCCATTTCTGGAAATGAGAAAAGGTATACAGCAAAAAGGGCTTAACATGTGCATGCAGAAAAACAATCGTTATCTCTGAACAATTGTCTGTCATAAAATTTGATAAGACACTTGGGCTTCTGTGCTTTGATGCTGATTACTTTGTCAATATGAAATTTGGCAGCAGAAAATATTGGAAGGCAGCATTTATTATATGATATAAATTTAAAGTGTTAACCCTTTAACCCCTTCAGTGCTAGGGTGCATATGGCGTACAACCCAAAAATGTCTTCATAAAGTGCTAGGGGTGCGTACAGCGTACGTCCTAAAGTAAATCTCACTCTAGCTCCGGTTGTGAGCATACGATCATTTCAGTTTTTTTTACAGAGTGTGTAGAGGGGTTTAAGCTGTCAAAATATGTGAATGGTGTATCGGTTACATCATTTAAAAAGTGCATGACTGACCTGTAAACTGCCCTGTATACGATTTTTCCGTGTTATTCAATGTCGGATGCGGAAGTCAAACAAGGAAACAAAAAGGTTTGTATTATATTTTTTACAGTGCTTTGATTGGCGCAACTTTTGATGGATACAACATTTAGGGGATCTAAGGACCTATTTTAGCAAACTTAATCTTACTTTCAATAGTTATTTTCAGAACTGAAGATCGCTATTGATTACTGTATGCTGTCTCTGTTGTACCGTGGCATATGCGATAGTAACTCAGTGCTTGGGCACGCTGTGTTTGACCAATCGCTTCCGACATTTTAGGATATATGTGGGAGGGTTTAGTCTCTCAAAACGTGAATGGTGGATTGATCACATCAATCAAACGGTGTACATGTATGGTTTATACATTGAGCCGACGATGTTCTGTTTTAAATGTTTATTATTATTATTTATTAATACAAATGTTGACGCAGCCATGACAGAAACATACTAACTCCTATTTTTTTTTTTCTCCAAAGATAGTTACATATTAGCAATGCAAGACACATGCAATTTGTCTAATTACCATGTTAGGAAATTACTTTTTTAGGGCTTTAAAGTGACATAGAAATTGTAATTTTTTCATTTAATCTGCAATATCTCAATCAATAGAGGAGAAATACCCAAATAGATTATAACATTTTTTCAGATTGTGCCTAAAAAAACAATATATAGGTTTCATATGTTTCCTTTAGATACCTGTGAGAAATTTGACTTTTAAACAATTCAGTCCCAAATTCATGAAAAACCTCTGGCACTGGGGGTGGAAACACCCTTAACCCTTTGCAGTCCACTTATTAAGTGCGTGTCAGGCGCGTCAGGTCCAATTTATTTTCACACGCGCAGTTAATTTTAGACGCGCTGTTTAAAAGTATTTTTTCCCACAGTCAAACAGGTTTAAAAGGCCCTGCATATCAACAAAGCACTCACTAGGCATCTCCAGCCCCGCCTCACCCTTTCATTCGCTATCGCTTTCACATATGCTAAGAAATAAATAATAATAATAACAGTCGTACATACCGATCAATCATCTCCTGATCACTCATTTTATCACCAAACTCCTCAATAATGCAATCCAAGTCATTATTTTATTACTATAACATCTCGAAAAAGCTCTGCAAATGTCCGTGATAGTCTCTGTGCGCTGATACAGTAACAGCCAGCTTGTTTCCTTCTGACCGCCCCTATCTGATGCCAGGGGCAAGTATGACTATTCATGAGATACGCTTTTTTTTTTTTTGTATCGGCTTGTCTCGGCTCCTGTCGCTTGCGGCTTTTTCCGGAGAAGAAACGACTAGAAACCCGTTTTTTGCGTTTTTTTGATGATGTCGGACAGGGTCCGACAATGGACCAGATAGGAATAATTGCAATGTTGGACCAGGTCCGACATAGGACCGCAAAGGGTTAACAGCGAAGGGGTTAAGGACCGTGATTGTGTAAACACGAACATACCGAAGTGTCTTACTTGGCCTGTGATCGAGTAAACATGATAGAAAACGCACTTCAGTTTATTTATTTACCGGGCCACCATACTTTGCCATACAGGTTGGAAACACATATCATTGGCTAGGGGAGGGGTTGAATTTCACTCCCTGATATTTTTTTTCTTCATGTGACATCACTGAGAGGCTGTGACAGAGAGAGAAGGAATCTGACCTGCAAATCTCCCTCCTGACCAGAAATGGTGCTGTGTAAGGTTGGTGGTATGCTTTCCCATAGACGAGGGGCAACTCGATGGTAGGTGGCAACCAGAAGTGGGACATTTTGTAGAAAGCGCGTAGCTGCGAGTTTGGGGGACGCAGCTACACGAGTAGGGTCCCTTACACTGAAACTAAAATAATAACAAGTCTGAGCACTGTTTATTTGTGTTTTACTGTCTTGTATTGGAGAGGAGGACTAGGAGTCGGGTGCTGCCAGCACAGAGCCAGCACAAACCCCTGAGCACTGCCCTCACTGCACTGCAAAAGACAGACACCACATCCCGGTTTGGAGAGCACAGTTTCGTGCACTGTGGATTACCTGTGTGGGACTGTTTGTTTATAGTTTGGGACTGTAAACCCACTGTGTAGCCCCTGCTACCATCACTGGTAGAGGGGCTGCTTTATTATTTGGTTCGAGCAAGAGCTAACATATTCCCTGATTTTAGCCCAGAATTAAGCAGTAAACGGGCTGCATACAGAGAAGTAAAATCTCTTCTCTACAACGCTGGAGCTAAATTTGACTTGTAGCATCCACCTCGGCTGAGGATTACGTTCAATGGCACAGACAAAGTATTTAACTCACCTGATAAAGCCATGTTTTTCTACACTAAAATCATCCTTCCGCAACTGAACCAAGACACCTCCGCCTGAGGATTAATTTTCGTCCACTTCTGCATTGCATGAAGGCACTGAATTTCTTTTTTATAATATAATAATACTGTATTGTGACAGAGACAGAATGACTCTTAGTGATAAATCTCCCTCCCAACATGTGGGGGCGTTGTATAAAGGGAGCAGAGTGCCCTGGACTGGATGGCCAGACAATTAATTCCCAGGGTTAGGTGAAAGTCGGCCATCTAGAAAGGGGGGCAGAGCTACAGTACACTAAGTCATCGACCTGAAAGGGAAGCGATGTGGCAGCCGCGGATTGGAGGAGCGGTTGCAATCGTTTACCAAGGGGGCATGACTGACTGTACATAAGGGGACGCAGCGAGGTGATCTGTTCCTTTGTTATGGTTGCGAAAGAACCGCTGACGGATCGTGAATGTTTCGTGTTTTGTTTGTTTACCATATTAATTGCACTGCTTGTATATTATAGACGGCTAACACATCCGGGAGCTTAAGACCAGCAATTAACCTGGATTTCACTGCACTCATATTTCACCGACAACGGGTATCGCACCACTAAAATTCACTGCACTCACTCTGGACTTGTGATCGTGTTTGTGTTTGGTGTCATGTTTGTATTGTATTATTTCGGGACTTAACCCTGTATTTAAATAAACTGCGCAATACACCAAACACAAACACGTTGTCAAGTGACATTGGATTACAAAAATAAATAATCATTTCACCAGTACTTTGTTGTCTGTCGTTGTATCAAACCCTGCATCACCTCTACACCTGTGTACTACCTACCACTTTGCCACAAGTACATTCAAGTCTTTTGCGGGAGAATTGCCAGACTGGCGGATTGGGACAGAGTGCAAGAGACTTTTGGTCTGAAATACTATTGACATGAGGCTGCAATTTATTTTGTTTATTTTGTTTTCTTTGTTTATGTTATCTGTTTATCTGGTACAAATGTGAATATATTATTTGTGGACTTATTGATGAGGTTAGTGACAGTTTTGCCTGTGGTTAGTATTATGGCATTGCAATTTTACTATGCTTGCTTATAATAGTTAGCGTTTTGTAGTGTATTTAGCACTATTTATTCTGTTGTTCTTGCTGTTTGTAAAATACTGCTTTGACAACAGAATATTCATTCTGTGTATATGTTTACTGTTTATGTACAGAAATTGATATGCACGCGATAATATAAACATTTCCACTCTACAGAATTTCATTTCAAGACGATTAGATGAATAATTTTTGGCAAATTAACTTCTGTCAGATTCTGATGGATTAGGATTTTCTGACAGTGATTCATTTAATATATGTGTTCTCAGTATTATTTATTGCAAAAAATGAACGTTCAGTTCTAAACCATGTATTGTGTTTGTTTTTTAACAAAAGGCTCTAAATTCATTTGCCATTTTTTAACTGTCGCAAAACGGTTTATGACAGAAGTAGTACCCTCAGCAGGGTCATTACCTGAGTTTGGTCAGTAATACACTCGGCAGCCGTCATCACCTGAGTTTGGTTTATAACTGCAGTAATACCCTCGACAGGGTCATTACCTGATTGTGGTCAGTATTACTCTTGGCAGCGATCATCACCTGAGTTTGGTTTATAACTGCAGTAATACCCTCGACAGGGTCATTACCTGAGTGTGGTCAGTAATACCCTCAACAGGGTCATTACCTGAGTGTGGTCAGTAATACCCTCGACAGGGTTATTACCTGAGTTTGGTTTATAACAGAATTGGTACCCTCGGCAGGGTCATTACCTGAGTTTAGTCTGTAATATCCTTGGCAGCAGTCATTACCCGAGTTTGGTTTATAACAGCAGTAATACCCTCGACAGGGTCATTACCCGTTTGGTCAGTATTACTCTCGGCAGCGGCCAAACAGAATATTGCTAGTATGCCTGGAGTGGGGGCCATCTCTCCACCTGGATCACCAGAGGTTTCCTCCCACAAGGGGGGTGGAGGGGTGTCCTCTCTGCTGAGCGGTGAGATTAGTCCATAATTATTTTTCTTCTTCTACCCTTAACAGACGGGACCAGTGGCCAAATAGTCCATAATCACCACTGTCACCATACACATACAAGCAGTCATGATCCCGACATTGAATGATTGTTAAATACAATCACTTCAGAGCAAAAGTAAACTTTTTTCATTTCTAATTTTACCTTGAACTGTCTCATCAAGTCTTGTTCATAATTATATACAGCACCAAACTTTGATAAAAACACATCCAGATGCCCTGAGGGTTCAGTTACATGGTCCTGGTTTAATCCACAATAGCTAGCTGGGCTTGAATTTTAGCGCGGGATCGCACATTTTCCAAGTTGTTCCCGCAAATCTGCAACTTTCAAAACACTTATCTGTTTAAAAGTACAGATTCGGGGCTTTCCAATGACGTATTCAGTGTGCGTATGTGGTACTCCTAGCCGGAACTACGATCGCCTGAAGCAAAAGTCTCTCATCATGTAACAGAGTTAACAGCTTAGGTTTCGTTTTGAGTCTATTGCTCCATCATTGTAGCAGCTAGACTGAAGGGGGTGGTATCGTTGGAAAGCTTAGAAGCTCACCCCCCATATGTTCATTTCATATTGAGGTTCAATGGTGTAGTATTTTGGTTTTTTCTGTTTGTTTTTTTTAGACAGCTATGATTACAATATATAGCAGTGACCAAACATGATTGTTTTGGAAAAGTGTTGTTTTTTTTTTTTGTTTTGTTTTTTTTTTGTTTTTTTTAACATATATTCTCATTTCTACCACATATAGTATGCCTGATCTTGTTGCAACTTACATAATATGAAAGGAAATTGTGTGGCCTTCCATTTGATATGGTACATGCATGCAGTACAAACTATCCAGTAGTTAAACATACATAAATGAAAACAGTGAAAAACAGGCGGAAATAGGGCTGAATGTGAAGAGTAAAGAAAAGCACCTTTTTCTTCTGCTGCATGCAAAAACTTCACGTCAGGCAATGGCAAAAGCAATGGAGAGTGCTCTGTCTCAGTGATGAACAACTGTTAGGTCTCCTGAAAGCAGCTTATTTTAAAGCAACACCAGTGTGAATGATGATGCAGTAAAATATATATTGTTTTTTATAAGCAAAAGTGCTTTTTTTTGCCATTCCCCCCTAAAATGTTGGAATCCCCCATTGGCTGCAGCACCGGGGAAATCCCCAGCACACGAAAATGAAATTCAAGCCCTGGCCAGAAAACAAAACTAGAAAAAAATACAGCCTGGGACTGTGCGGGCCTGTATTGTCTATCCTCTTACACTCAGACCACAGCCTTTATTAATGTCTTATCATTCTTTCACACAAAATGAATTTCAGCCAAATATTGCTTCTGGTATAATATCACCATAAAGTATACTGTGTTTAAATATGAATTTGTAAATTACAATGAAATACTCTACATACTTCTAAGAATATTATTTTATTCCCAGTCTCTGTACATACTGCTTTGAGTTGCCAACCTATTCACCATAACTTTTTTTTAAAAAAAGAGCAACATCATTTTTTTTCAATCATATGCTACATGCTGTGACTGAAATAAATCAATGATGACATTTACAGACACAAAATATGTGCTACAAGTTAAGAACAAAGGGATCTTTATTTAAAGATACATTCTTGGCAAGCAGACTGGTAGTTCAATTACTAGAAAGTCCTCTGTGTGGTAATTACACAAATTAAAATGTTCAGAATGAGGTATATGTGTGTACTAGTAGCACAATGTGCAGTCATGTACATTGTACAACTTAATTAAAAGATGTCTCAGGGAAAATCACAAATGAGCCTAATGAGGGAAAAGATAGGAAAACATAAAAATCCACTGCCATGCTCTGAGGTGTAGACCTTCACTTCCTGTAACCTTATCAACTATTTAGGGGCCCTATTTAAAAGACATTTTCTTCCAAATGGAAGCAAGTTTATCACTTTTTGATTGACTTCATACCAAAAGTGTTTACTTGCTTCCTATTTAAGGCTATCTTGTTCTGAACTGGGGTCTTGTTTTTAAAATGTAAATATTTTTAAATAGAACAAATTTGCAGAAATAAATGTGTACGTGATTAGTATCTCCAATATATAAATATACTGTATACGTATTTCAGTGTTCTTGACACAGTATTACACAAACTACATCCATAAAAAAACAACAATAGAAACTATAGAAACAAAAGTGGTGATGCTTGATTTTTGAAAATTGCAGTCAGTCTCACATTTGCAATCCTGGTACTGTAAATTCCAATGCAAAGAACCATTTGTCAGACCCTGCTGTCTTGTTTTTAGATGTCAGGCCCGTAAGGCTGAATACAATGTCAAGTGAAGCTGAAATTGGGGTATTAGGGTTAAATTATATATAAGTTTTTGATAAAAATGCACTTTACACCACAGTATTTAATAAACTTAGAATAGTGAACAGAAGTTATTTCTAATGGGCCTCATATTTTATTGAGCAAGATTTATTTCCAACATGTTTGTATTGCAAAATAATACAGCATTATGGAAGAGCATATTGGGCTAGCATGAAAAAATGCTTTGTTGATGTCAACATCACAGGTCATAACCTGCATCCATTCAGTCCATGTACTGGAAACCTTTATTTTACTATTCAGTCCTTCTTTCAATTCAAAGTGATGTCTTTCTTAAACACAATGGGGGTACTGCTTATTTAGTTAGTTTGTGAATATTTCAAATTGATTATTTTATTTTGAATATCCTCAAAATATTTCAAAACATCAATCAATTCGCCACGGCTTTCAATCGACTGTAATGCACAATCCACTGAATCCCAACTCCAACCATACAAAAAAAAAAAGTAACTGACATTTCATTCTTCAGGCACTATGGTTCTTGGCATGATTTGTCTGGTCTCCTGGCTCTTTTGATGACTGACAGTGTAAACCTTCTATCTTTATCTTTTTTCAATCAGAATATGTAAAGCAACATAGAAGCTGCAGGGTCCCATGGAAATGTTCTGCTCAATTGTGTTTGTTTAAGTGCTAGCGTTCAAAACAAATTGCTCCGAGAATAGAATGACCACATTTATGTTCAACAAACACACAAAAATATATCATGCAATAAGTAACCCTTGTTCTTTTAAACCGACCACCAGGTTTAGATATATTAAAAACAAAACACATTTAACTGTGCTTCTCTCCTGTTTGTAAGGTAATTTGTTAAGGTAGATGGTTTCATTTCCTTGGTGTATTGTACACATTTCTAAATAAAAAATAACAAAAAATATCTAAATGGGAATTTAAATATAATATTAAAACAGGAAAAATCCAGTTTGTCCCCACATTAGTATGTTTTGAATTATATTCAAGTAAATAATAATAATAATAATAATAATAATAATAATAATAATAATAATAATAATAATAATAATAAAAACTCAAAATCCAAAAGCAAAATCACCCTGATGGTGAATACTGAAATACTCATGGCTCATTGTAGTCAATTCATTTTAAAATGATTTAAAAAGGCAGGAATATTTGGCAAAGGTTTTGTTCACTTTGTTATTGTTCAGACTTACGTTGTCTTTTTCAGTTAAAGAAATTTGAGACAGTAGTTGATCTCACTAGGCATTTATGACAGGAATATTTACATTTTGTTTATCTATTTCAATCTCCCATGGCAATAATGTGTAGAGACTCTGCCAGCAAAGTGCCAGCAAGGCTGGAAAAGCCCATTGATTAACTACAACAATGATTTCTCCTTCAGCCAATGTATACAAAAGTCTTTAAAAAGATTTGCAATACAGTGTCAAGAGAAAACTAAGACTTGCCATTATAAAACGAATATATATATATATATATATATATATATATATATATATATATATATATATATATATACAGAGAGAGAGAGAGAGAGAGAGAGAAGTATTAACAACATATTATGTATGTGTACAAGACTCTTACATGGCTACATAAAAGTTGAATGTTTAAAAACTTGAACGTGAACTTTTAAACAAGAAAACATGATATTTGAACAGTAATTTATCATAACCAAAATGTCAAGTTTTAAAACAAATAAGAAGGAATATATGAATGAAACGAATGTGTATTTATGTTGGTACGACGTATTATTATTATTTTTTATAACTACTCGATGGTTTCCCAATCATGTTGATATATTATGTGACACATGTACTTAAAATGTACAATGTCATTCCTTGTATACGGTTTAGAAAATATATATGAAAGAAAATATGCCATTACATTAAACGCCTGCCTAATTCAGAACACTAATAATATAAAATAACAAATACTTACAGTTTTCTACATTGTTTTACTATTGTGGCTATGTATTAGAATTGAAACACCACTAAAATTATTGAAGCGAACTAGTTAGAGAAACGTCTGACCTGATTGAAAAGCAAAAACTGAAAATACCAACCGAACTTATAATGCTAAAAGTAAACAAACACTGGGCTGTCACTTTTGTGTATAGAGTTACTTTTTTATGTATTTATTTATTTAAATTCATTTCGCGTTTCAGCCCTGGACTGCGGAAGTCTGCACTACTTAATTACCCCGGGTAATCAATAAACGGACAGTTTATCGACTGTCCTGGATAGTCCTTGGCTAGATTTGTTAAATAGTTTAAACATACATGCATTATAAAAGACTACAGTATTTCAAAATACATCTAACATTTAAGTTTACCATTATAAGAACAAGATCAATTTACACTACTGTGACAAAACTTGAGTTTTATTCTATAAGTTTTATCTTAAAGAACGTGCAGTGCAATACCAACTGCTGTATACAACTTCTACCAATCATAAAAATGCAATCTACGATATATTAACATCCAAGGTACTCGGTTGCATCTCTCTACTTGCTTGTGTTAAGTACATATCGTGTTTAAATTGACCATACCGTTAGTTACACAATAAAAATAATAAACAGTATATAACATCTTAAATATGTAATAAAAGTTGATGTGTATTGGTAAGCGCTGCATGCAGCCTTCTAATCTACAACTGGTGTATCCTAAATGAAACGTACACCTTGCACCCGTGTGTCTATAACCCAATTGACAGTGATATCATTCTTCACTATAGAGATCTTGCTGGGGGGAGAAAAAAAAAAACCTCTTCAGTAAAATGTGTTTTGTAGTCTCTTACCTTTATTATTGGGGATAGCAAGTGTTCTGAGTGCAGCAGAGATGAAGTAGCAAGTCCGAACTAGAGTAGAGAGGGAGCACAGTCTGATACAACTCCACTGAGAAAGCATCTTCAAGCCAACGCAAATATAGAGAAACAAAGGGTAAAAAAGCTGGTATGTTTGTTTTTTATTTTTATTTCAACTCGAGGAGTTCAGTTATGAAAGGTTCCGGTAAAAAAAAAAAAACCGTGAAGGCATGAGTGCCAGTGCTTCCATTCGTTGTTTAAGAGAAGCACATTGAAACACACTGTCAGTGCGGTGTTTCTGTGAGGCAAAGTGGAATAGAGCAGCCAGCCAGCGAGCGAGTGGAGGCGGAGCAACGCATTATACCACCCTGTCGATCAGGGCACGAATTAGTCGGAGAGCTGTTCCCCCCCCCTCCAAAAAAAAAGGGTGGCACCAAATGGGAACTGTGTTTGTGGTAGGCCCAAGTTACAGTATAAGCATTAAATATGCCACAGTGTATACCATCATTAACAATTTACAAGAGGAGGAGCAATACAAACAACTAAAGAATAAGATTATATAAAGATACCAATTTTGTTTAATCTAACACCTAATGTAGTTTATGTTGTATCTGGGATGTTTCAGTTCTATAGTGGTTGGGTAAAGCAAACATGCTTTGCTAAATTTTGATGAAACACAGAATAAATATAGTCTACATTTGTGCAACATGGGTTAACTTGATCCCATTGCCAAATCATTCTGTTTTCTGAAATTTGTAAAATGCCACTTGTGCCATCAGGGTTGAGTTCATATAAGAGAAAATTACCTTTTGTCACGTGGCTTGTTGATTATTTTCAGGTAAAATATATGGAGACCTGTTTTCCAAGGACTGGACTTGTGTATTTAAGTAGAAATAACATTGACTTAGTGTAGTCACATTCGATACATACATACTTACATAATGTAATTGTATGTAAAAAATAATGTGATATCTTGTAACCATTGTAAGTTGCCCTGGATAAGGGGGTCTTCTAAGAAATAAATTAATAATAATAATAATAATAATAATAATAATAATACATACATACATACATATTTGTGTGATTTTATAACATGTTTTACATATACAGTAGTATATTTGCTCTTGGGGTCAGTACAGTAATTCTGAATTTTGTATTTTTATTGTTGGTGTTGTGGATTTAGTGCTGATGAAAGTTGGGGGACAAAGGCCATGGATACAGTCAGGCACAGTGGTTTGACCCACAGCTCTGCATGAGCACCTCAGTCTTGACCTGAAAAAACCCTGGGCCTCTCTCAAGCAAAGCCTGTCATTGTGCTGAATTGTGTGCTAGTATTATGATTAGGACCAAATCTACATTCCAGACTAGTCCTATGTTAGAGGTAATTCTGAATCATTTCTGTACAGAATAAGTTGCTGTACAGATTCATTATGGTTCACCAAATAGTTCATAGTCACATGCTGTACCTCTAAAGAAAATAAAACACACTTCTAATATTACATTCCACATTTAACTGTGTATAATTAACAACAACATATTGTAACAGCGCTGTATTGTATGCACCAGGTTAAATTAAAGGTAAAAGGTAATAAAACAAAATAAACACATTTTATAAGAAAGAAAATGGGCAAACTGAAACCATCTATGGCTCATTTTACAATCAGATGCAGTCAAGATATCAGATGCCGTCAGATATGTGCAGAGTTAGTCACGTTGCTGAAAAAAAGTAACTTATATAATGTCCTAATTTATTGTTTAATTTTAAAAAAAAGTAGTGTGTTATATTACTCATTACATATTACTTGTTATATTTCTTTCTCTTATCTTGTCCTGCGAAACAGTTGTTTAATTTTTAACTATACGTCTGGTAATTAATTTATTAAATGTGTCAAACAGGTTTTTAACATACAAATGTTAGAATTCAATGAAACCACGAAGAGCAAATCAACAATAACAACAAAAAAAGTCTATAGAAAAACAAACTATATGGTGATGAAGCAGTATGTTAAAAATAATGGGGTGATGCAATAAATGTGGCCACCACCGTAAGCTAGCAAGCAAACACATAAATAAATAAATAAATAAATAAGTGGTGTACGTACAGTCAAGTACAAGCCTCACCTCGATCTTGTCCTATTAAACTTCAAACTACACCATGGTTGACGTGTTTCCTGCGTATGACGTTTATATCATCAAAATTGGCATGTAGAGATACATTTTTTTTGTTCCTAGTGCCTAGCCTTATTCAATGACAAGGCTCAGAAAGACTGATTTGATTGCCCCATGGCTGCTTATTGCAGTGAGAGGTCACGTCATTGGTGCTATGGCACCGAAATTAGAGCAGTCTGGCGCTTCGGGGTTAAAAAAGAAAACACTAATATAAGTGTACACCAGAGAAAAAGTAACACGATTAACTTCTTTCTTTTTTGTGGGAAGCACATAAAAAAATCTAACGCTTTATATTACCTCGTTATTGACAAAAGTAATATTATTACAGTAACGAGTTACCCCAACTCTGGATATATGTCTGTCACAAGGATGGCTGCTGGATGACGTCACGGACCAGGAAGTTGTTCAAAACAAAAGGTACGAGACTAAACTGCCGTACAGTACTTTTATTAAATAATAACAAATAAAAGGTTTACACAAAAACACACAATAAACAAATAGGCACACACACCAAAGTAAAATAACTCAAACAATAATTATTTTATGAAAACGAGTACCGTGGTTCACTCACTGGATAGCATTCGCTCTCATTAGTACTTCCTCAAAACTCCACTCAACAACTCCCCGTCTGAGCTCGGAGTAGGTCTTTTTATATTGTGGCTGGAGCCTTAATTACCCATTAAACAATTACCTTATTAAGGCTCCAGCCACATTCCCACAAGCTATGCAGGATGGGATTCAATCTCATCCCTGCCAACCATATAAATTGTCAATTAATGTCGAAGAATATATTTATTTCTGCATACACATTTTCCGTTAACAATATAATCATTAATAAGCTTACAGTAATGCATAATTGAGCAATTCAACACAGTACTGAACAATATTGTGATCCACTTCTGTAGAACCAACATTTTGGTAAATTTGTGTATAAAACAATTTACAATGGCGTTGAAGGATATTGTACTCCAAATACGTATTATTTTGATGAAAAATAACATTGTTAAATGTAAATTAAGTCATTTGGGACCTTTGTTTTTTTCAACAGAAAATCGCACTTTGATTACGACACAAAACTCCTTAAATACAGGCACTGAATAGATATATTTACTTACTGCAGCATGGTAGATGCTTGTGACATTTGGAGTTACACAGGATTCCTGAAGCCTTACAATGCGCGAAAGCAAGACATTCGGTCATTAGCCAAAGACACTTGGTTATTCTTGAGATTTACCGATAAATGTCCAAAGTAAAGTGGTATCATGTTTATTTTGGACATTTACCTTTTTAGATATGCCAATATTTTGACTTTTACCGTAACACATTGTGACAGGACATGGTGTGGTGTAAACAAGTGAATGTCCAAGCTTGAGTTATCACAAAACATCTGTATTTAGTTAAATAGCTCACAAATAATAAATCAGTTGCCCCTATACCAGCAATGGTATAGGGGAATCGATACGGCGGGTTTGCAGTACCAAACAAAAAGAAACACCCCTAAACCATAAGCCTCTGTGCACGCGACTCTACTACTGTAATCCCGGGTGCACAAAAAAGTGGTGCGGGTGTCCGTGTTGTGATGTGCAGTGGGGTAGTGATCTGGGGTTCCTACTGGCTCAGAGGCGGCAGCTCCCAAGCTCTTCAATCCTCTTCTGCAACAGGCAAACACAAACACAAACTCCAGCCGAGAATCATGTTTCAACGTAAGGGAAACAGCTGCTTCCCCTTTGTACCACTAAACTATTCCCTGCAATCAACCCTTCACCATGGTTTCTCCAATCGTTGTCTGCCCTGTGGTTGATTGCAATGGTGTCCTTCTGTGTACGACCAGCGACGCACTCCCCCTAATATGGTTATCTTCCAATTTCCACCTAAACATCGAATCTGCCCATCTAGGAGGAAGCATACCACCAACCTTACACAGCGCCCTTTCTGGCCGGGAGGGAGATTTACAGCTCATAAGAACATAAGAAAGTTTACAAACGAGAGGAGGCCATTCGGCCCATCTTGCTGGTTTGGTTGTTAGTAGCTTATTGATCCCAGAATCTCATCAAGCAGCTTATTGAAGGATCCCAGGGTTTCAGCTTCAACAACATTACTGGGGAGTTGGTTCCAGACCCTCACAATTCTGTGTAAAAAAGTGTCCTCCTCCCACCCCAACAGCTGTAGTGGCCAGGCTGACCCCACACAGGCTGGCTCCACCGGCCAAAGCAATCTTGCAGCCGCCCGGCGGCCTGTGAGGGTGGTCTCCTGACCTTCCCCCCTACTCTCTGTAGCCGACAGCTCTCTCTTCTGGGCATCCGGCCACCCAATTCCCTGCAGCGAAACTGATGCAGGGGGAGCTGGTCTCCTGACCTCCCACCCCCTTCTTCATGGGGGGCAGCTTCCCAGGCAAAGCAGAGCCGGAGGCGACCTGAGGCGAAGCAGAGCGGAGGCGACCCGAGCGGCAGAGCCGGCGGCGACCCAAGGCGAAGCAGAGCCGGCAACGGCAGCAGCGGACCCTCGGGAGGCGACGGCAGCAGACAACCCCAGGCGATGAGGAGCAGCAGGCAACCCCAGGCGATGCGGAGCAGCAGACAACCCCAGGCGATGCGGAGCAGCAGACAACCCCAGGCGATGCATGGCAAGCATCCTTGGGCAGAGCGGGGCAGGGCAGGAGCAGTCCTTCCCATGGCGGTGGAGGTGGAACCAGCAGGTATTCACCCTCTGCTGGTGGAGGTGGGAGGGGCAAGTAATCCTCCCATTGTGGTGGAGGCGGAACCAGCAGGTATTCACCCTCTGCTGGTGGAGGTGGGAGCGGTAAGCTGTCCTCCCACGGCAGTTGAGACGGAACCAGCAGGTATTCACCCTCTGCTGGTGGAGGTGGGAGGGGCAAGCAGTCCTCCCACGACAGTTGAAGTGGAACCAGCAGGTATTCACCCCCTGCTGGTGGA
Source organism: Acipenser oxyrinchus oxyrinchus (assembly GCA_030684275.1). Classification (NCBI taxonomy): domain Eukaryota; kingdom Metazoa; phylum Chordata; class Actinopteri; order Acipenseriformes; family Acipenseridae; genus Acipenser; species Acipenser oxyrinchus. The sequence continues at coordinate 49,645,699 of CM060248.1, forward strand.
GGTGGGAGGGGCAAGCAGTCCACCCACGGTGGTGGAAACGGAACCAGCAGGTATTCATCCTCTGCTGGTGGAGGTGGGAGTGGTAAGCCATCCTCCCACGTTGATGGAGGCGGAACCAGCAGGTATTCACCCTCTGCTGGTGGAGGTGGGAGCAGAGGCAGAGGCAGCTTCTGCTACTCTGCTCCTAGCGGTGGAGGTGGCGGAGGCAGTTCCTGCTGCTCTGCTCCTGCTGGAGGAAGCGGTGGAGTAGGCAGAGGCAGCTCCCGCTGCTCTGCCCCAGGCGGTGGAGGTGGCGGAGGAAGGTATTCTTCCCCTGCTGCTGGAGGCCTAGGTTCTGGACCTATGGGCCTTCCCCCCATGGGCTGTGGCCGCCCGAGCTCCTCCCTTCTGGGCGCTGGATGCACGGGCTCCCCCCTTCTGGGTGCTGGATGCACGGGCTCCCCTTCTGGGTGCTGGATGCACGGCTCCCCCTTCTGGGCGCTAGTTCCCCCTCTTCATATTGCGTGGGCCCATATGCCCCACAGCCAGGGTATAACTCCGCCGCGGGGTTTTGTAAAATAAACCTCCCAGCCATCATCCCCGACCTCCTCCTGCTGTTGTTGCGGTTGCTGTTGCAGCTTACCTCTCCCCCTTCTCTTCCTGCTCCTTCTCCCTACCTTCCTCTCCTGGGCCGGTTCCTCCTCCTTGTCCTGGAAGGGGCAGATCGTATACCCCGCAGGCAAGGCACCAGCCTTGGTCCTCCAGACCACGAGGAGGTCCTTCAGTTCCCCGCACCAGCCTTGGTCCTCCAGACCACGAGGAGGTCCTTCAGTTCCCCGCAGCCTTCTCTCCAGCTCCAGCTTTCCATTTTTTTTTCAAACACAAAAAACACTATTTGAAAAAACAAACAAAAAAAACGCCCTTTGCTTTCCTGGTCCGGCTCCTGGAGGCGTTGTTTATCCAACGCAGGACACCATATGTGGCAGAGTGGTTGCAGTGATGACGTCACGGACCAGGAAGGAGCAACACATAAACAAAGAAGGGAGGTGGTGAAACTGAGCGCTACGGCGCTCAGCTATTTTATTAAATAATAATAAAACAAAAGATTTGAACAAAGCCCACCGCTATCACCCCTGCGCTGACTCGGGAGCAGCGAAGATGAGCACACGCTGTCCTCTGAAGCGTGTGCCGTCAGCCGACTGCTTTTTTACACGCTGCAGACTCACCATGCAGCCACCCAGAGCTACAGCGTCGGAGGACAATGCAGCCCTGGGCAGCTTACAGGCAAGCCCGCAGGCGCCCGGCCAGACTACAGGAGTTGCTGGTGCGCGGTGAGCCGAGGACACCCTGGCTGACCTAGCCCTCCCCCATTGAGTGCCACCCCCTGGAAGCTCCCGTCCTCGGTCGGCAAAGGAATAGCCTGGACTCGAACTCGCGACATCCAGAATTTAGGGCACATCCTGCACTCCACACGGAGCGCCTTTACTGGATGCGCCACTCGGGAGCCCATAAGAACAATTTTAAAAGCAACCACAGAGTTCAATTTGAATTCGGGACTGTATTTTTAAACTCATCTTTCAAGTCCACGCCTGGAGGTCTAAGTGGGCAGTGAGCTGAACTCTGCCATAACAACTCTGAAATGTATAAAGAGAACTTTTGTGTTTTATTTACAATTTATTATTGTTTGATGAACTTTCTGTTTTGGGTACAGCCCATAGCAACTCGGGCAAAGGTTTACATTTCTGTTAAAGTCTTTGATTTACCTGTGGAAAGAAAAGGAAAATAAAAACCTCCCGTTTTGCTTGTACTGTCTGACTGTCATTCTGCAGTTCTACACGTCAGTCGATTTCCCTACAAATCTTCGTGTCAGCCACCAGGCTCACAATATATTGCCCTTGTAATACTCAGTCAGAACTGTGTTGTTACTGAGAGAAAACTACTGGTTTTTGAAGAGTTCATCGGACACCCAGATAGCACTCGGGGTAACCAGGAGAAAGCCCAGAGTACCTCTGGCAACAAGGGAAAAGAAGAGCTACTATCAGATGGCCTGTGTGTTTATTTTCTAAAGTTCTAGCAGCCCTTAAACCAAAGGGGAAGTTCTCGACAAAATAAGGAAAGCAGTGTGCTCTGTGTTTGTTCATAAAAGAGTACTTTTGAAAAGTCATAAAATGTGGCAACTGTGGACACTTTATATTGTACGGTGTAGAGGAGACCAAGGTCATCTGTCAATAATCAATGTATAAATCAAATAAGATTTCTTGACACTAAATGTGTGATTTAGGTGCAACATATCATATGTGTATGCTCATATTTTGCTTTTCATTAATATATAGTCACTATGGCATTCTGGCAAAAAAAAATCACTTTCTATCCCTTTTTATTGCTAGGTATATGCAGGGAACATATATACATTTATATAGATCTAATGCACCAAGAGCTGAAATGTGCTTTCTGAAAATGTCCATCTGTATTTGACATTCATCATATTGGAGGGCTGGAACTATTTGGCTAGTGCAATGTACTTTAAAAATATTAATAGGGATAAATTCATAAATTCACCCATTCCAGAACAGTGTGGCAGTCCCTTGACTGTGTATCACAGACATTTCAGTCCAGATGAGCAGGAGCAAATACACAAGCATCTTCTGTCGAGCAGACTTGAACACAAGGTGTTAATGATTTGCATTGCAAAATGATATGAGATGTCTTGCTGCTTACTAGATTTAGCGGATGTCTCTGATTTAAATGTATATGGGTTTGGTTTATCAAGGTCTGTAATGTTAAATATAAAAATCATAACAAACATTCTTACAATTGATTCCTTAAATGATCCTTCTGAGCTGCTTGTAAGTAGTTTTGTAATGTTAACAGTTTGGTGTAAGGACTTTATAAATCAGACCAAATGACATATTCTTCAAATCTGGGCCATGATGGTGAAGTAAATATACAGTAGTTCTAAGAAGACATTGTTTCACATTGCAAATCACATACTACCACATTACAAATATTTATGAAAACATTACAGCTATGAAGAAATACTGCAGAATGTACTGTATGATATATCACCTTAATAACACACACATTAGAATAAAGTTTTGATGTTTCATCCCTTTATCTTCCTTTTGCTCGTTTTATTTATTTATTGCATTTATATAGCACTTTTTATACAAAAGTATTGCAAAGCACTGTACAGTACATAGCAGAAAAAAGAACAACCCACAATACATTTGTATATCATGTCACACATACAACTGCCAAGTCAGACCATTTAAATAACAGTATACACATAATAATACAAAAGCAGCAGTTTTAAAGTTACATTAAACCCACTAAGATAAGACAGCCATTTTATAAAAGTGTGTTTTTTGTCTTGATTTGAAAACTGTAATGGTCCCAGCTTCCCTGACAAAGGCCAGAGCATTCCATAATTGAGGAGCTCTACAAGAAAAAGCCCTACCTCCCATGTTGCTTTTGTTGACCCTAGGAATAACCAGCAACCCCGCATCCTGTGATTGAGATCCTGAGTGCGGTTTGGAAGTTACAGGTTCAGTAACTCCTGCAAATAACTAGGTGCTAATCCATTCATGTCCTTGTAAATTAACAGCAAAATCTTAAAATCAATTCTATTCTGCACAGGGAGCCAGTGTAAAGAGGGGTAATATGTTCACTTTTCCTGGTTTTAGTCAGAATTCTAGCGCTGGTATTCTGAACAAGCTGCAAGCTGGATACCACACATTTTGGGACACCAGAAAAAAATGCATTACAATAATCAATTCTAGATGAAACAAAGGCATGCATTAGTCTCTCGGCATCAGATATGGAAATAATTGGTCTAAATTAGGCTATATTTCTCAAATCTTAAAGATACTTTAGTAATGTCCCTAATATGAGTCTCAAACGATAGATCAGGATCAAAGATGACTCCCAAACTCTTAATTTCTAGTTTAAGTTTTGATGAGAGACTGCAAGGGTCGAACTCATGTAATCCCACATTTCCTTTTAGTTGGTTCTAATCCCACTAGCACAGGGCTTCTCAAACTCGGTCCTGGGGACCCCCTGTGGCTGCTGGTTTTCATTCCAACCAAGCTCTCAATTACTTAATTAGACCCTTAACTGAACTAATAATTTGCTTAATTAGGCCTTTTTACTTGTTTTCAGCTCCTGAACAGTTGCAGTTCAAGTTACTTATCAAATGTTATAGCTAACTTGAAATAGGTGTAGTTGGTAAAATTGTGCTGGAGCCCTCCATAATAGAATGTCTGTGGAATCTCATTTCTGATGTCTAGTATTTTATTTTTAAAGAAATGTAAGAAGTCATTGCAGCTGTGAGAGGAGTCAATGTCAAGGGTAGGACTATTACTGGAATGATTCATTTATCTAGAGTAGCAAAAAGAAATCTAGGATTATACTTATTTGTTTAAATTAAATTAGAATAATATGATGATCAAGGGGCTCCCGAGTGGCACATCCAGTAAAGGCGCTCCCCGTGGAGTGCAGGATGCGCTCTGTAGTCTGGACGTAGCGAGTTCAAGTCCAGGCTATTCCTTTGCCGACCGAGGACATGAGCTTCCAGGGGGCGGCGCTCAATTGGCCAAGCGCCGCCCAGGGGGAGGGAGGGTTAGGTCGGCCAGGGTGTCCTTGGCTCACCGCGCACCAGTGACCCCTGTAGTCTGGCCGGGCGCTTGCAGGCTTGCCTGTGAGCTGCCCGAGAGCTGCATTGTCCTCCGATGCTGTAGCTCTTGGGTGGCTGCATGGTGAGTCCGCAGTGTGCAAAAAAGTGGTCGGCTGACGGCACACGCTTCGGAGGACAGCGTGTGTTCGTCTTCGCCCTCCCGAGTCAGCGCAGGGGTGGTAGCGGTGAGCAGAGTCTAAAAATAATTGGCCATTTCCAAATTAGGGAGAAAATAATAAAAAATAATTGGCAATGACTAAATTTATAAAAAATAATAATAATAATAATAATAATAATAATAATAATAATAATAATAATATGATGATCTAGCCAATGCCAGAGCCTTCCTATATTTAACAAGGTGGTCCTTCCATGCGATGTAATGAATATGCAATTTATATTCCTGCCATCTCTGTTCTATTTTACGACCCTCATATTTCATGTGTATATTTGTATTTAGACACGGGGATTGCACAATCACACCACGTGCAGGTTAAAGTGGGTATTAGGATGGAAGCACGAGGAGCACAATTAGTTCATGTGCAGATGTACCAAGATTCCAATTGAATGGTTGATTAGCAAGTCTTGGTACAGTTGCATAAAAAGAATCTGTTTTCACGCACACGGGGTTGTGTGTTCGAGAGTGGAGAATAGGAGAGAGCGAGAGAAGGAGAGTAATTATAAAAATAAAATAACAAATGCTTCTCGTGCGGGAGGATCTTTGTTTTGGCCACCGTGCCGTTTTGTTTTGTTAAGTGTTTTGTTTAAACCTTTTATTTTCTGTTATACTATAAAACGCGCAAGCCAGCGCATTCTCCATTTCACTCACCACTCTGTGTGCTTCACTTCCGGGTCTGACGTCACCGCTCAGGCCATCTTGCCACGAGCCCTTAAACCTACTGTACTTCCAAACCTTAAAACCACTAAAACATACAGTAAAATATTGTATTAAGAACCTTTAGAGCCCACCACATGCTTTCTAACAGCTTGTACAGTAGTACTGTATTTTCACATCATTTACTGACACAGAAAGACTCTCCTGAGTTAGCCAGTTCATTCATAGTATACAATTGAAGGCCAATTGTATGCTGCATCTAAGTAGGTGTATACCATTACTTTGAATACCTTTGCAAACAATGACAGTGGAAAACCAAATGGAGAGGAACTCTTGTAAGATCTTTGGCAGCTTGTGTAAACTGTGTACCTGCACAGACCGTGTAATCATTGCAGCTGCTACGACAGCCAACACTAATGTATCTTGAAAGACTGATTAATGGGTTTTGACAATATGATTGCGTTGCATATTTAATCAGATTATACATCTGTTAGGAATGGTGGATTTCAAGCATCTGCAGTCAGACCTCATAATCAGGATTCCCTTGCTAGGCATTTTTATAAAGTAATGCTTATGTTTGTTTCTCCCTTCCTCTACAACTTAAAATCATTTTTGTCAAATAAATATAAGTTAGATATTTTAGATTTTGTTTAATTTATGTAAGTCACTTTGGATAAAAGCGCCTGTAAATAATTAAATAATAATAATAATTAATATTTCACATTTTGAGATCCCGTTTGTTGCCCCCCTCCTAACAAACTCCTCCCACTCTCTCAGAGCAAGTACACCAGCTACTGAGGCAAGAATGCCGCAACCAGCAGGATCCATCTCGTCCTATTTATAAATATGTGTGTGGGACTGACAACCCAAAGCAAACCTAAAGCAGCTTGAGTCTTAGATCTATTTTGACTGCATCTAAGAAGAGGGGTCACTCTAAGGCCTTGACCCAAAATATATTTGAACATACTTTCCCATAGCCTAAGCAGGCATGTATGTTAATGTCATGTACTGTACAGTACAGCATGTATGTAAAATCCAAACAAATATTATTGTTAGTTTAATTAAGCAATACTACTGGACCCAGAAAGTATAAAGGAATCGCTGTGGTTTTCTAACCCCCTTACAGTTCAGGTTATTTTAGATTCAAGATTTATAGATTTATAGATTCAAGAGCAATCACTATAGCTGCAGAGTTTAACATCTCAGAGACTGACAGTATGTCATGTGCACTGGAAAACAATGTGGGGGGGGGGGGGGGGTCAAAAGTTTGTAATTGATAACTCTAGTGTAAATGAACAAATCGGTATGTAGCACTGTTTTTGGCATTTTCAAGTGGTCGTTATGCCCATTTCGTTATTAAATAATCGTGTTAATGTTATTTCCGAAATTATGTTGATTTACGAAATAATCTTAACAAGCAGTGCTTCTTGCGATTATTTATTTTGTTTGCGTGGGAATTTAAAAGGAAATCTGTGTTAATTGTCATAATTTATTTGAACTTGGAAAAGGAGGGTTTTAATTTACGAAAAAGTATATAACACCTTGAAACAGAGTTTAAGTTCTTTGGTGTTAAAAAAAAATAGAATAAACAAACTACAGTATGAATTTGCTGGGACTGGCAGCAGTTGCAGCAGCAGTAGCAGGAAATTTAATTTTAGGGCTTGAGTGCAAGCCTGAGATTGACAGACCCCGGCTGCGACACCGACGATACAGAGAAAGGGTGTACAGGACCAAGGTTAATTTCTTAGATTTACCAGATGACAATCTAAAAACTCGATTGCGTCTGTATAGGGCATTTTGTCGACCTCTGTCAGACTCTGCGGGAGGACCTTGAATTGCCTACGAAAAGGGGCCGTGCCGTACCCCCGCATATGAAGGTGTTAGCTTGGCAGCATTGTCCTTCTATGTGCCTGGGTCATTTCAAAGGGTCACGGGTGACTTGATAAAGAGGGTTAACGATTTTATTAGTATCCCACTTAATCAGGATCAGCTACAAAATATTAAAAGGGAGTTTTATGACATTGCTGGATTTCCCAGAGTAATGGGAGCCATCGATTGCACACGTGTTGCACAAATCATTGCAGCACCATGCATATGTGAACAGGAAGGGTTCCAACATTCACTAAACATTCCAGTGATTTGTGATGCATCCTATAACATCTGGAACGTATGTGCAAATTTCCCTGGCTCCTGTTATGACTCTTATATTTTGATACAATCCTCTGTATTTAATCATTTCAGAGACCTGATACACCAAATGGCATGTTAGTATTGTTAGACTGCCTTGCTAATTCAATATTTATAGCCTTTTCTATACTTGTGGTTATGAATGAGATTTATTCACCTGTTTTAACCATGTGTAACCTTACGGAACATTTGTTGTTTTGCTAAAATTATATACAGCTATTTGCACCCAGTGTAATGTTACTACCAAGAAATGATCAATGCAACTGTAGCCTGAACTCTGGATATGTACATTATATGACAACTGACCTCCACTGTAGATTTTATTTGAATTATACAAATAAAAACCTAAGAGTGACTAATGAAATCTTGGTATAGAAAACGTCATACTATTACAATAAAGTTTCCTTACAGGTGATTGCGGATTTGCAATACGTCCTTGTTAGGGAGATATATCCTAATTTTAAAAACGTAATAAATATATAATGAAATGTTATGTACATGTATAATAATTAACAACTACAAACACAAATGGCACTTCAAATGTATTTACTTATAGCCTACAACCGTACATACTAAAATACATACAAAAGTAGATAAACACAAGAAAATAAATTCCAACTAAGCCTATGTAGATGCAGACAGAGTTGTATATGGTAAGCTGTGTCAAAATATCCCCCAAATGAGGATAATGGCTAGTGGGGTTTACATTTATTTATTTATTTAAATCCGTGCCGTCCAATTTTTACCCACATGCCAGATAATCGTAAATCAGCATTTTATATGTGAAGTTTTGTAAATAAATGTACATTCTGCATGACAAAACAATTTCAAATGAAGTTTACAAATTATACACAAAATAGATATACCCATTATTTTTTATTTTATTTCCACTTGGCTGCTGCTCGCAGGTGAGAAAACTGTCTTGCTGTACGCTAGTAGTTTCAGCGAATTATGGTTCCATTCATTTTCCTTGATCTTGCATTTTGATTAACAAATTCCCCTTATTTAGTCATTGAGACAGGAAGTGATGTACGTGACCTGCGACAATTAAGTTTTGTAACGAGAAATGCCTTCATTAACGACCTCAGACTCAATTTCAAAGCAATAACTGACTGATTTAATTAGCACATTTCGTTAGAAAATCACTTGCTACTAAAGTTCTCGATACTATACCACGAGTTCTATACAATGACACTGTTTTTTGAAAATCCTGCCATTTGGGTGGTAAAGGTGCTAATTACAATTAGAATACTCTTAGTATTAATAATACTTATTTTTAGCATAATTAAAGCTGCATTGGAAGGCATTGGAAGTCAATCACCTGCATATACCAGAGGAGAAAACCAAGGCCACAAGCTTTTGTCCTACAGGTGGAAACCGGTTAAGCCCAACTTTGTCAGCTTCATCCAGCGGGTAGAGTACTTCTGCAGCACATGAGACCGCTCTGGTGGAGGCAGGATGCTTCCATGAAGTCTGGAGCTCCTTCATCACGTCTGGAATAAGAGGGAGAGCCTTACGCTGAGTTTGGGACAGAATGCAGCTGAATAGACTCCTGTACTACAGCTGGCTCAGCTGGTGGAATAAGCTTTAAAGCCTCAGCCGACCGTCTGGCAAGCTCCTTTATCTCATGATACGGATATACATTGGGCTACCTGCTGTGTCTCATCTTTGCCGGAACACAATGTCCCTTCCTCACCCCAGTCTGAAGCTATCAAAGAGATGGCATCGTCATCAGATTTGGTCAACTGGGGTTGATGGAATAGGAGGAGGCCTCTCTTCTGACTGTACCTCCATAGTCAAGTGGCTGTACGGCTGAGTAGCTGCCGGCATGACAGAACGAATAAGAGTCTCCAGTTTGGCATGTCTCTCATCAGCCTCCTGTTGAATTTGACGAAACTGCCACCATCCAGTGACCTGGAAAAGCACCTTCTCCTTGAGTGTCTACTATCATAGGAGGGAGAGTGGTCTCTAGCCCGGCTCCTAGACCTGCTCCTAGATCAGTGCCTTCGCAGTGGGGAGCAATGTCGATACCTGGCAGGATGAGGCAGCGGTGGGGGAACGCTCGCATCCTGTGCACTAAAGTGGGATTTAGAGCGATGCTGTTGAGTCGAGGTAACAGAGCCTGTGGACGGAGACCTGACAGTCTCAGTATGCCTGGCACGCCTCCTCATGGACTCGGAATCACAAGCCTGACAAAAGGAGGAATCAATCATTGCTCATGCGTGTCCTCAGCAGGTATGCTAGAGCCACAAGACACACATTTATGAACACCCAGCATTGTAATGTAATATATCAATATTATGACACAATTCAATATGTATACAATCACAGGCATAGATCACAGCACAAATTCAGCCCTGGACACGGGGCACAGGGTGCGATGTCACACGGGATGCAGTACCTATGCTTACGCAGCCTGGATCAGCTTTGCCTCGCTGAGCGTATAGCTATAAGCAGGTGGCGAAATCAAAATCCTGGCAGAACAGGAAGCTGAGAGCAAGAGCAAAAGAATCCCGGCAGACAGGACAGGCCAGTTTTGCCGAGCATGCAGCTATGGAGAGAGGGCAAAACAAAAGCCTCTTTTAAAAAGGCCAGCCTTACTGTGCAGAGTGTGAAGTTATAGACAGAGGGTGAAGGCTAAACCAGTCAACAATACAAAATAATAATTTTTTTTTTTTTTTTAATTGGGCTTCCTAGCCAGAATGGCTGGGGAAGCCTGTTGTTCTTGTAAGGATTTTTATAATTATTATTTTTCTCTTCCGCCAAAAGTTGCTCAATATTGTAGGTTGGTAGATGCCTGGGAAGTTGTCGGTGAAGAAAAAACAATTGTCATAGGTCACATGCTTTGGCAGCCATATTGGATTTCACGGAGATTGTTACTATCAAAATGGCTGCCACCAAATTTGCCAAAATGCTCCCCAAACATCAAACTGCTTCTGTTTGCAAACCGTTTAACCAACTAATTCTTAACTTGGTAGGCATCATCCTGGAGACAATGGAATTCAAATATGGCAAAATGGTGATCTTTAGTAAAACAACATGGCATCCAGACCTATGTTTCGTTCTTAAATTTAAAACTGCTTCAGTTGAAAAATGGCTCTTTGGCTAATGACTTAACTGTGCAATATTGGCCCAACAACAACATCATTAGTTTAGTAAAAATGTCGACAGGAAGCAAAACAAAGGGAAAGAGCATGTCAGCTGTTTGGACTTACTTTTCATTCACTGACAACACCCCCCCCCCCCCCAAAAATGCATCATATGCCAAAGAATTACTTGCAAACAATCAGACAACTTCTCCAATGTGGAAACACTTGGTGAAAACATCCTGCTTAAAATCCAATCCACAGGTAGGCACAATTACACTTTCAAGAAAAAAATGCTGTAAGTGTATATTCTACAGCCAGCTAAGGTCTGTAAAACTGTAAGATATTTGAATTACTATTTGATAATTATTTTCGCTATGAATGATTCTCTAGTTAGTTACTGTTACCACCATCTCGTAATGCATCTTTTAAGCCAATGCAATTTAAGGTGGCCTGGTTTAGAAAAGGTATTACTTTATTAAAATGACATATTTCCCAGACATTACCACGACATACCACGTCAACCAGAATTGTAAATCTCTCTCTCTCTCTCTCTCTCTCTCTCTCTCTCTCTCTCTTCTCTAGCAGTGTGGAGTAGTGGTTAGGGCTCTGAACTCTTGACTGGAGGGTTGTGGGTTCAATCCCAGGTGGGGGACATTGCTTCTGTACCCTTGAGCAAGGTACTTTACCTAGATTGCTCCAGTAAAAACCCAACTGTATAAATGGGTAATTGTATGTAAAAATAATGTGTAAAAAATAATGTAATTGTATGTAAAAATAATGTGATATCTTGTAACAATTGTAAGTCGCCACAGATAAGGGTGTCTGCTAAGAAATAAATAATAATAATTCTGACCTCCAGGAATTTAAAGAAAAACAAACTTTAAAACTACGTGTCTGCATTGGAGCAAATGCCCATCTATAAAAATTGGTAGATAGGCATAACACAAATCTTGCATTACACAAGAATACAAATGACTACAAGCCTAATGTTAAAGAATATGGAGAATAAAGGGGTGGATAGGCTAAATAAAATGCAAAACTGAATGTCTAGTCTAATGAATGAATACATAGCCTAGCCCAAAATACAGTTTGGAATGGAGTTAACATCATGACAAGGCTTCAGATGAAGCAAACTGCTTTCAAATTAGGGTCAGGAACAAGGAACAAGATTACACCCAAACTCTGTGGTTTTGACTTCCAGTCACAACCAAAGTGGTCTTGAAAGCCCTGGCCTTGGTATTTAATTAATACAATTACTCTACAACCCGGTTTCTCAGAGACGTCAGATTCAGTGGCCAAGAGTTGTGTTGCACAGTGAAGAACTTATCTGAAGCAGCTGAGAGGAGCAGCAACTGGCTATGGTTGAGATGGAAAGATTCTGGTTGGGGATCTGAAGTACAATAGAAAGAAAGAAAGAAACGCTGATGTACGGGTAAGCAAGCTGGGCTGAGTTGAGTGGGGGAAGGAGGGGGTGATGCTGGGACGCCAGAATCACTGTCGAGCCCTCTTGAGGTGTCATGGGCTAGTCGACGAAACACAGAGGATGAAAGGTTCCCACTTGAAGACCCCAGAGATGTACCCTACTTAGCACAATCCAGACGATTGTTATGCTGATGCGTTGGGGAGACCGCACTGTGGTTAATCCCCGGAGCCAGCATCGCAGCCGTTGTGTGCCGAGCATGGACCCAGCATTACACTTCAGCCATCAACACCAGACAGAAGGATATCTACATCATCATATGGAAGGAAACACAAATGGATGGAGGCACAAATGGATCATATTAGTTTACTGTAAAGCTACATCTTAGTTGGTGCTTATCTTGGCGAGCCGAGTTCAAATCAGCATGAAGTTTTAACATCTACTCTCATGTAATGGAAATTTTGCAGTTGGCATTTCACAATCAATTTATATTATGTTTTAATGGTGTTTAAAATACAATAACAAAACATGTCTAAAATCAATAGACTACTTTGTTTAATTTTACAGCCAGAGTTTGTATTGTTGTTATTGGAGAAATGCAGCCATAGCTGTAAAACTTTCATACACTACAATGTTGTTTCTCTTGCTGCTGTACGGAGAACCTTCACGTGAGAATAGGTGCATCCATTGAGTTTTACTGGGTGCACTGTGCTGCTGATCAGAAATAATTTTTTACTTAATAAGCAATTGTAGAGCAGAAGATACTGCTGCACTTCATGAATCAATTTCTAGTCATCCATGTTCCACATGCATTTGTGTTTTGACCTGTGTCAAGACTGTTGACATTACTTCTGATTGGTCTGTTTCATTCTCGTCGCCTGCGATGTGCGGGGAAAAATAGAACACAGTTCTATTCATGTGGAGACAATCGTGTCACCAAGACTGGCTGCATGCATGTAGACACACCCATACACTCCAGTCACTTCTAAATGATTTGTTCGTATCACTCACGCCCAATGTAGAACTGCATTTATTTCAAGTGATCTGGGATGATAGGATACAACAAAGCAAGGACCAATACATCTCACGGGCATTGTAATAACATATGGGTGTGATACTGGTTCTTTATCCATAACCTTAATCCTAATCTTAATCCCTCACCTCAAATCCATTATACCATATAGTTAAAATTTCTGACTGCACTTGCACTGGAACCAAACACCCATGGAGAAACACAGAGGTGGTGTTGACATGCTGCTCATGGTTTCTTACTTTTAGAGGTCCTATCCCGATTAAACACACAGTGACCGGGTTGGTTATTTGGAAGAGAAACCCTGGTTTACCCATGGTGGCCATGTCTTCGGTAGTACTCACAAAGGCTTTTAAGATTCGGTGTCCGGATAGCATGGACAGTCTTGGTCCTTCAGCAGCCATGAGGTGAGTCAGCTGACCTCTGGTTAGGGATCTGCAGCTGGCCAATCACCAGCTTCTTTTCCTCGCAACCAAACACAACAGGCAGCATGTCCCAGACTAAGCATCTCACTCTAATAAATTATTTACACAAATATATACATTTCTTATATGCAGGTCCTCAGCCCTGCCACAAGGGTCTATTTATTGTAACAGTTGCAGATCTACATACGGCTTTTCCAAAAAGTACGCATTTTGTTCTAATGTAAAACTTTTAAGTATTATATTATAACAAAACCTGTAATTGTACTCTTTAAAGAGGTAAATATACTTAGTTGACTGACACACACTTATTATAGATTTTGTTTTATCTCAAAGTCTCCTTTTAGCGATTTAAACAATGACAGTATTTAAATCCACTGCCATTGAATAGCCTCCATATCGAAGACCACTGGATGGTTAGACAGCAATAAACTTTACAGATACACTGTATAACAGTGGTGGACAATACGAGTGGATCGCAAAAGATTTTTGGTGGATCTCGGGACAAATCAGAACAAGCACTAACATATAAGCATATGATGGGGAGAGCCTTCTGTGTTGTCCAGTAGCACAGATGAAAATATCCAGACAGTTTCTGCATATGAGAATTAAAAAATGCTTGTGCGAACGTACATTTTAATTTAGGCTCATGTGTGCAACTAGAAATTCCTAAAAATTGACTATAAAAAATAAACAGAATTTTTTCAGCTGAAAGTATAAAAAAAACCCAACAAACTCACAGTCGGATCTTAACACTCATAGCTCAATCTTAATCTACTCTGGGAATGTAGTTTATTGGTGTCCACTGCCCACTGTTAATCGCACATTAAAAACTACAAATCCCATACACAGCCAATTTCACTGATTTATCAGTGCGATGGCTACTCATTTCCAGACAGTTTGAAAACTTGTCAAACCAAGATGAGGAAAATAATACATTATTTTCATGAGATTGGAGAGGTTTCAAACAAAAACCGATGAACAAAATTCAGATATGTCGGCATCTTTACAAGAAATGAGCAATGAAGGTATGTCAAAAGATGAAAGCGAACAGGGAACTTCGAGAAGGGCTATGGTAGTTACAATGTGTTCACAGTTGTAAGTAGCAAAAGAACATACATACAGGCAAGCTCAGAGGCGCCCGGCCAGTCTATAGGGGTTGTTGGTGCGCGGTGAGCCGAGTTCACCCTGGCCGACCTAAGCCCTCCAATTGTGCACCACCCCCTGGGAACTCCCATCCATGGTCAGCAGTGGAATAGCCTGGATTCGAACTGGCGACCTCCAGGCTATAGGGCGCATCCTGCACTCCACACGGACTGCCTTTTACTCGGGAGCCCCCAGGTCTTATTTTTTGTAGTGTAAACACAGTCGTCCCAGGTCCAGCCATCCTAAAAGTGGCCTGCTCCAGAGGGAGCTCCAAGTGGTCTGTTTTTTGCTCTACTGTCAGGGATCGAAATTAACACCTGCTAAACGCGGGTTAATTTGGTCTGTGGTGGGTAAATGTCACAAAGTTATACGCCACAGTGGCAGGTACGTTTTTGTACACTTAACACTTTGAATGCCAGCGGTTCTGTGCCAGTGGTGCGAATTTGCAACAAACCGCTGTACCTTTAAACAGAAGCTGCTGGCTAAAACAAGAAACTTGAAAAAATTATGTCACCACAATAAGCACCACAACTGCTGCTTTCGATTGGTTTATTATTTAATATATGCTGTCATTCAAGTTTTCTTTAGCAAATCACATATGAAAATGATGTTGCTGACAACCAAACAAAACAGAGAAGGAGGTGGTGCTTGCGCTGTGAAGTGATAGGACTAGTTTTTCTGTCAGCATCTCTCTCTCGTTTTTTAAGACGAGGTTAGTTTCTGATATTTATTTACTTAAATCTAAAAGGATTTTTAAGACGAGGTTAGTTTCTGATATTTACTTACTTAAATCTAAAAGGATTTTTATAAACAGCTTCTGTTAATAAGATAGTATATTATTGTATGTCATTCATTTTAGATGTAAATCGCTGTTAATAATAACTTACACAGCTTTGAAACAAACCCCCTCAAAGATGTCTAGGGCTGCACTGCCTTTCTCTCCATGATTACTTTTTACAAATAATGCTACCTCAGAACAGCAAAAACACTTCAGAAAAAGTTGGTGAAAAGTATTTTCACTGAAGAAAATAAGATCACCCTGGCAGTGCTGTCTATTTATGTCTTGAATTACTCCTCTTGTTTATTTATTTTTATTTTTAGAATGGCAAAAAAATACACTGCACTGCAGGCTGTTAGTGTTCTATTTGCCAACCAAGATAATGAGCCTGAAAGTTGTGATCCCCAGGACAGTTTAGCTAGCGAGGTAGGAAGAGATGAGATAGGAGAGAGGAAAAAAAACAGCAGCAAAAAAAAAAACTAACAAAAAAACTGTATTGTATATAAGTGTAATAATATTTGTTCTGGAGATCTACCAAATGAAGACATAAACAAACTCTAGGGTTTTCTTGTATTGTTGCATTATATCTGTATGGCTTACATGCATCTATTTACATATCTTTTTAGGTACAGTATTATTATTCTTTATAGCCACACTTTCTGATTGGAACCTTTCCAATCTGTAATTTACACACATTCGATTTTATTATATTTTATAACAAAAAAATATATTATAATAATAATAAAGTTTAGCAAGCATTTGAATCACTGTTCCCATGTTGTTCATTTTTCTGGGTAACTGCAGAAAATAATGATCACACTTGTGAATGAATATCAGGCTACTGACAAGCTCATACTGTCAAGACTAATGTCCCAATTCTTCAGTGTGTGGAACTTTTTGTGTCGAAAACAAAAAATTTAAGGCCAATTAATGACTCAGCTGTGTCATTGTTAGATAAACTAGTCATTTTATTCATTCATTTATTTATTTGCACTGAATGAAGTATGAATTAGATTATAATAGGGGTTTCTACAACATTTAGTTTTTGGGTTGACAGTGAAAACACTGAATGTATTGCATATAGTTAATTAATTAAATTATACATATACAATTTTTTTTCTTTTTTTTTTACTTTTAAATATGTATCTATGGTCTCCCTATATATGAATTTGAACAACTTGCTTTGTTTCTAATGTTTTGTGAATTAAAAAAACAAACAAAGACTAATTTTAAAAAATACATACATCTATGGTATATTACATAGTTTTCAAACACTATCCTCTCCTGAAGACATACAGTGTATAAAGTGTATAAAATAATTTATTAGTAAATTATTTCACATTTACTGATATTGTACTGATTTTTACCCAGTTTTCCAATCAAATAATAAGTACCTTTACAACCAACCATTTCATAGGCTGCAAAGTAGGGAACATACTATCATTTTGTACTTTTGTTGTATAATTCTTTTTTTTCTTTATATTATTCTTTTTTTCTTTAGATATTACTAAACCATGTGGAATGTTGGTGAAAGACAACATTGTACAGGAAAACAATGTGGCATTCAAAGTGTTAAGGCCGGTTTATATTCCATCGCTCGACTGTCGTTGAAGAGCAAGGCGACCTGCGATTATCGCTGTCGTGTCGCCGCGCAGTTTATACTTTCTACCGGCAATCGTCCTGCTCAAACTGCAGTCAACTAAACTTTGACCTCTTTGCTATGGTTATTACAACGCCAAAATGGATGACCGGTTGTTTGTCGAGAAACTGCTCAGTGTTTATCCCTGTGTATATGCAGTCGATAGAGCCGATTATAAAGATCAGATGAAAAGGAGAACGCATGGGTATCAATTGCTGAACAAATGTAATAAACTTGTGAGTATTTTAACCTCGCTGAAAGTGTAACTGGTGAAGTTTTAATTTTAATACAGCGACTGCTATTTTAAACACTTTGTATATTACAAAGTGCCCCAGGTCCAACACGTTGTTATTATGATTATTATTATTATTATTATTATTATTATTATTATTATTATTATTACTGTGCTACAATATCAATATTTTCTGTAATAATAAAAATAATAAACATAGTAATAATATTTTGCGTGCTACACACTCTGAAAAAGGGATTCAAATGATTGCTAGTAAACTATAATGCAACCACGTTTAATAATTTAGATCGGGACTTTGACTAGGCCATTCCAGAACCTTGAGTTTATTCTTCTTTAGCCAATCTGAAGTAGATTTTGATGTGTGCTTTGGATTGCTGTTGTGTTGGAACATCCAGTTGCGCTTTAATCCAAGTTTTGAAGCAGCAAGTTTCAGATGATTGGCCAATATCTTTTGGTATGCTATGGAATCCATTTTACCATGTATTGGAACTAAATTTCCTGTGCCATTAGAGGAAAACCATACCACCTTCATTCTTGACAGTAGGTATGGTGTTCTTTTCTTTGTACGCCTCACCAGACTTTCTCCAAACATAACAACTATCAGTGTGACCAAATAACTTGATTTTTGTTTCATCACTCCACAAAACCTTTGACCAGACCTTGTGACAGTACCATGAGTCTTACACTTCCTGATAATAGAAACAATAGTTGAAAACGGGATACTCAAATGCTTGGAAATCTTCCTGTATCCTTCTCCAGCTTTATGACAATAAATAATTTTCTGTCTAAGGTCAGATAGCTATTTACTTTTTCCCATATTAACTTATTGGTAATGACAGCAATCATCCTATGCCTAACCCTTTTATACTCTGTAAGAATATTCACCTACAATCCAGCATTTTCTAGACTTTTGGAGAATTAGATTCTGCTTTTATAGGGGACTATCAATGATAGTTAATTGGGGCAAATGGAAAACACCTGGCTGCATTTGGAATTTGGGGAATGGGACTATTTTCTCCCTCTAATCAACCGTGCTGTAGTACAAATAATAACACACTTAACAATAAATAACTTAAACACAGTGTAACAGGATGACTGATGTGGTGACGTCAGGCCAGATGCAGGAAGACAACAAAGGCAAGTACTGCAGGGCAAAAGGCGCGGCATGCGCCGTTTATTTAAATAACAACAACAAATAAAGTAAAAGGTTTTAACAAAACAAATACTGCTCACATAGCAAAAATAAAAGTTTAAACAAAATAATCACGAACACAATAAGAAAATAAGTATTCCAGGTCAGGCTGGGCAAATCGCCTTCACTGTTCCTAGATCTAATTTATTTTAGTTTAGTTTTTGTCGTCTCCTCCGCTCTCGTTCCTCCTCTTGATCACCCACACCGAGCGCAGAGTTTTGCAGGCTTATATACAGGTGACCATCTCCCGATTAGCAACAATTTAACAATTAATTAACTCGGGAGATGGTCACCTTTTGCACAAGGTTTTTAATGTGGATGGGGCTTCCCATCCACGCCTTAAACAATACAAAACAATAACAAAACACGGCTCCACCGTCATATTTATAAATAAATAAACCATAACAATAACGACAATAATAATAATACAACAAAACAAATACAAAATAATAAATTGCACAATGGCGGAGGGGTACCCTGTTCTAAAAATAAATAGTACATTTATGGCAGGGCTTTGCCCTGCCCCCTTTTCATGTGCAGGGCTCCTCGCCCTGCCACATATCCCCGCCCTTGTGCAATGCACACTTGGCCCCAACGGCCACCTCCCCCCTCAGTCTCAAAGTCCCAGAAGAGGGGGAAGCATGGTGTCCATGGGGTGGCCATGGTGGAAGGTACTTCATCCCCCACTTCTTCGTGGCTAGCAGCTCCCTCTTCTGGGGCTTCCGCCACACTATCTCCCGCAGCGAAATTGCTGCAGGGGGAGCTGGTCTCCTGACCTCCCCCACTTCCTCCTGGCCTGCCGATCCCCTTCATGGAGCTCCAGCCACACGATCTCCTGCAGTGAAACTGCTGTGGGGGGAGCTGGTTTTCTGATCTTCCCCTCCCTTTTCCATGGCCGGCAGCTCCCCTTTTTGGGGCTCCAGCCACACGATCTTCTGCAGTGAAACTGCTGTGGGGGGAGCTGGTCTCTTGACCTTCCCCCACTTCTTCATGGCTGACAGCTCCCCTTTGTGGAGCTCTGGCCACACCATTTCCTGCTGCCACGCAGGACTGGCAGCGACCCCAGGCGAAGCAGAGCCGGCAGCGACCCCAGGTGAGGCGGGACCGGCAGCGACTCCAGGCGAAGCGGGACCGTCAGCAACCCTAGGAGACAAAAAAGAAATAGCTCTCCCAGGCAATGCGGAGCAGCAGGCAACCCCAGACGATGCGGGCGTGGCATCCCTGAGCAGAGCAAGGTAGGCATCCCTGGGCAAGGCAAAGCTGGAGACCCCAGGCGACGACGGCAGCGGCCCCTCGAGAGGCGACGGCGGCAGCGGACACTCGGGAGGCGACGGCAGGAGGTGAACCCCTGGCCATGAAGGCGGCAGTGGGAGCTCCACTTCTCCCCCTGGTGAAGGTGGAGGCAGAGGCAGCTCCTGCTCCTCTCCTCCAGGTGGTGGTGGTAGAGGAGGCAGAGGCACCTCCCCTTCTGGCGGCGAAGGCGGCAGGGGCTCCTTTCCTTCTGGCGTTGAAGGCGGCAGGTGTTCCTCCCCTTCTGGCTGCGAAGGCGGCAGGGGCTCCTCCCCTTCTGGCTGCGAAGGCGGCAGGTGTTCCTCCCCTTCTGGCTGCAAAGGCGGCAGGGGCTTCCCCCTTCTGGCTGCAGCAGGGGACCAACAGGCATGTTCCCCTGCTGGTGGAGACAGGACCAGCAGGCACTCGCCCTCTGCTGGTGGCGGTGGTGGAGACAGAGGCAGCTCCTGCTGCTCTGCTCCTGCCGTTGGAGGTGGTGGAGGCGGGACCAGCAGGCACTCTTCCTCTGCTGGTGGGAATGGGCACAGCAGGCGCCCCTCTGGTAGGAGTGGGCAGTTGAGTGGGGAATGCCCCCGCTCTCCGCAGATGGGGCACCAGCAGGACGCCTCTACAGCGTGGAGGAGGGCCTCCCAGCTGATCTCCTCTGGTGATGGTGGTAGGACCAGCAGGCACTCTTCCTCTGCTCGTGCAGGCTTCGGCTGTGGACCTGGGGGCTTCCCTTTCTTGGGCTGTGGACTCAACTGGGTCTGGTCTACTGGCCAGAACCTTTCTGCGGCGTCCCCAACCAGGCCCCGGTTCCAGGCCTTCTCATATTGGGGATCACCGTAGGGGCAGTCCTTACTGTCATGCCCGAACTCGCCACAGGCGCCACACATGGGAGCCTCTTCCATTCTCCATTGTTCCTGCTCAGTTGCCCAGTCCAGGGGTCCAAACTGAGTTGGAACCCGGGACCACCATTTCTTATGCTGCTGCGGCTGCTGCCACTTTTGCTGATTCTTGCAGCTCTTCCTTCCCATTTTCCTCGACACACAAACAAAAATTTAAACAAACAAAAAAAAAACCTGCAGTACCTACCTGCAGTAGGAGGTGCTGGTGAGCCCACGCTGGGCACCACATGTGACAGGAAGACAACAAAGGCAAGTACTGCAGGGCAAAAGGTGCGGCGTGCGCCGTTTATTTAAATAACAACAACAAATAAAATAAAAGGTTTTAACAAAACAA
This sequence comes from Acipenser oxyrinchus oxyrinchus, assembly GCA_030684275.1. Taxonomy (NCBI): domain Eukaryota; kingdom Metazoa; phylum Chordata; class Actinopteri; order Acipenseriformes; family Acipenseridae; genus Acipenser; species Acipenser oxyrinchus. Next base: position 49,666,852 of record CM060248.1, read on the forward strand.
CTACTGCTCACAGAGCAAAAATAAAAGTTGAAACAAAATAATCACGAACACAATAAGAAAATAAGTATTCCAGGTCAGGCTGGGCAAATCACCTTCACTGTTCTTAGATTTATTTTAGTTTCATTTCTGTCATCTCCTCCGCTCTCATTCCTCCTCTCGAACACCCACCCTGAGTGCAGAGAGCTGCAGGCTTATATATAGGTGACCCTCTCCCGATTAGCAACAATTAAACAATTAACTCGGGAGATGGTCACCTTCTGCACAATGTTTTTAATGTGGATGGGGCTTCCCATCCACGCTGCGAAACAATACAAAACAATAACAAAACACACCATAACAATAACGGCAATAATAATAATAATAATAATAATAATAATAATATAACAAAACAAACACAAAATAATACATTGCACAGGGGCGGAGGGGTACCCCGTTCTAAAAATAAATAATACATTTATGGCAGGGCTTTGCCCCGCCCCCTTTTCATGTGCAGGGCTCCTTGCCCTGTCACACAGAGCAATACAAAATAAGCAACAAACATGCCTTCCTTTTGGTAATAAACAAAATAAAGCTTGAACTTTTACCAAAATACTAATATCATAAATACAAAAAACAAACATAATGTGGACAACCCCAACTAATTTACAGTCACTCGTGACATTTACATACATAGTTAATACATTATTACTGAAATACAATTATTCACACTAATAGTGTGTACACTGAATTGGCATGGAAAGGGTTGCAGTCCCTGAGTGGCAGCCATTTTGTACCAAGTGCTGTGTTCCAACCAGACCTGCAGCATTGTAGTGCAGAAAAAGATATGTTGCCAGCCTTGGATTATTTCCCTGATGTCTATTATTTTATTTTTTCAGAGTGAAGCCCTTTATGTCATCAAACGATGCATGTGGTTCATTGTGTGCAGTTTAATTTCTGAGTACATAAACTGTGTGCTGAATTGAAAGAAACACACGGGGACCCCCCTGGGGCAAACTTTAATACAGTCCAGACCTCCTATTCCATTGCACCAGCCTAGAGAATTTAAATGCTACAGTACTACAGCCACATTTATTATCATTTAGAAAGACAGCTGCTAACTTGGCACCTCAAAATAGAATATGCTTCCACACAATCCGTTTATGGTTTCTCATCTTCTGGGATAATTATATGGCTCTTTAAAAATATGTATACAGGTCTATTTCCAGTGTTTTCATTGCTGTATTCATGCAGTATACCAAATTACATCAGTGAGCAGTATCCCAGTTCCACTCCATAAATTCATAAAACCAATGCAATATTATACACTACACTACATATACACTTAAATGTGACTTACTGGAATATGACATTCTCAGATGCTACCAAATCTGGGAACAACATGTTCCAAGCAAAAGTACTAATTATGTCTAGCATTTGATGTAATGAAATGAAAGTATTCATAAAAAATATTGATTTCTGCAAAATATTTGGTGAATAATTAAACAGGAGGTAAAAAAAAAATGACCTTAAGGGTCCGTGTATATTCCAGCCAATCGTTTTTGCATTCAGAATCGGAAATCGGAAAACCATTAAACTACTTGTTTTTCATTTTCTAATTTCTGAGTTTAGAATACAAAAATGGATTCAGGCTTTTTTCCCATGATTCATATTGCTTTTTGCAACAAAATATTCAAAATAGAATAATCTGTAATACAAAAATAAATAATAGACTGTAGGGACGAAAAATGAAATCAATTTCCAAGAGTCAGTGATAAAGAAGAGACAACACTTCACAGGAAATCTGTTAATGGTTCTCTAACAGGTACACACTTAAACAATGACACATATACTAACGTATCGGAAGAGGGACAGGCCTACTCAACCAATAAAAGTGTGCCAGCCCCCTTTAGTGATCCTATGGCAAGCTCTGTAAGATGCTAACATTTCCTCTCTCCCTGCGGTTTGCAGCTCTTATAAAAGAAGTAACTGCGATACAATGCGAAACTTCACCATATTCTGTTACATAAGAACCCCCACTGCAGCATGAAAACACTCCACAACATTTAATATCTTAAAAAATTATTTAGCTCCTTCAGACATTAAAAAAAAGGTCAGACACGACCAGCTCTCTGTGTCCCGCTGTTATGACGATGCAATAATTTCGCGCCTGTGCTTATTGTCGTCGAAGTGTTCTGTCTGTTTACCAACATTATTTATTAATTAATTTAGCAGTTGTTACAAAGTACTGTATTACAATACAGCCGTAGGCCTACGTTAAGTTAATATAATAATCATCCTTGTATCACTCAGGTACAGTGCATTATAATAATACTAAAAATAATAAGCCTTCACACACAAGGGGGGAAAAAAGTCCACGTACGGTTCTTATATTTATATCCGGCTTTATAAACTAACTTTATAAATTTAACTGGATTATATTGTCATAGCATATTTGTCCAGGGCACTCGCGTATGTTTAGAGCTCCCCTTTCATGGGTACCCAATTTGTTTCACTTGGGGGGTGCATCCATATATATATATAGATATCAATGTATTGATGCAGAAAACGTCATAACACCGAGACACATTCGATACGAGTAGAGCACGCCTCAGTACTTTTTTTTTTTTTTTAAATGGTCTATTATTTATTTTTGTATTACAGATTATTCCATTTTGAATACTTTGTTTCAAAAAGCAATATGAAAAATGGGAAAACAAGCCTGAATCAGTTTTTGTATTTTAAACTCAGAAATTGGAAAATGAAAAACGGTCGATTTTTGTTTTATGAAAAACCAAAATAGAAAAACGAGTCGTTTTCTGGTTTTTCCGATTTCCAATTTAGAATGCAAAAACGATTGGCCGGAAATGTACACGGACCCTTAAGCCACACTTGATTTAATTACTAGATCTAATTACTAGATTTAAGTACTAGATTCTTGCACCAAATACATGTATTAATTACATTACTTTAAGCTAGAAAGGCTACTATAGAAGATTAAGTAAATAAAGAATTATTTAACAGATTGCCAGAGGAAGAATCCAATTCTGTATCATTCAATGATATCTTCATTCCGCAAAAGCAGCAGCATACGATTATTGGACAAAGGGCAAAACGCTGGATTTTCCACTTCCCCATATTAAGTTGTTTTGAAAATACCTCCTTGTTTAAGTTATATATCCCAAGGACATTCAATATGAAAAAAGTGCCATACTGTACATACAGTAGGTATAATTAAATAAAATATAATTATAACATCCTATTTTGACATTTGTAAATTTAATTTTGCATACTGTACTTTATCATTACAGCACAGTTTTTACTAAAAGAAGTATATTTATTTTCATAGTCCATACCCCTTAAATGAAGGGTCACAACTTAATAAGGGGGAAGTGTAAAATCCATGTTGTTCCTACAGTACAGATTCCTGTGGGGTTACAATATGTGCTGGCCATAAACAACATGGATGTAATTATAGTGTTGCAGGGCATTTTTCATGTCTGACATATTTCTCTTTAAAGAGTTCAATAAATAGAGAAATGGTGGAGCCGTGATAATGATGCTGACAAAACCGGATTAACCAATGTGCACTAGGTGCACTTGCACAGGGCCCCCTGCTCAAAGGGGGCCCCGGTCACTGATAATGGAAAAAAAAAACACAATACGCATTCAAGCTGTGTTGATGAAGTCAATGGCCCGGTACAGCCTGAACCAGAACAAGCTGAAGCAGGGGGCCCCCTCCTAGAGACGTCAAACAGGATTAGGTGAGCCTGATGCTGATGCACACAGTGTTCTTTTACAAAACTCATCATCAGATCCAGCAAAATGGCAAGTAATGAATGAAAATGTCTGAAAGTACTGGATTGATAAGGACCCTTCCCTCTGCCAGAACCACAACGTAGATTTAAAAGCATCTGAACGGCAATACACATGGGGCGATCAGTCTTACAGTCACTATGTGTCAAAAGATATTTTCAGTCGAAAGTTAATAAATGGAGAAACAGTTAAACGAGAGTGGCTTTTGTATTCCCCTTCATCTGGTGCTGTGTTCTGTTTCATGTGCAAACTTTTTTCAGACAAGAAGCATGTTTTTTTGCGATGGATTCAGTGATTAGGCCCATTCTACTTCCCGGATTACAAAGCACGATAATAGTATTCACCACCGGTATGCCATGATCACTTACGTTAATCGATGTCAAGTTAATCAGAGTATTGATACTCAACTGTCATTTCAGTTTCAAAGTGAGAAACAGTACTGCCGAGAGGTGCTAAAGCGAGTTGCGGAGGTAATTACATTTCTTGCAGAAAGAGGGCTCTCGTTTCGTGGTGATGATGAAATAAATGGATCTGTTCATAACGGGAATTTTCTGAGAACTTTAGAGCTGATTTCCAAATTTGATAATTCCTCGCAAGTCATATTGAGAAGTTTGGTAATGGAGGGCATGGGAATCCATCATATATTTCCTCCACTGTGTGCGACGAGTTTGTGTAGTTGATGGGCAAGAAAGTTCAGTCAGTAATCCAGAATGAAATCCACACTGCAAAATATTATTCCCTATCAGTTGGCAGCACCCCAGATGTGTCTCATATTGATCAGTTGGCATTCACTGTTCATTTTGTTAATGAAAGTGGAAAGCCCATTGAACGCTTTCTGAAATTTGTGCCCATTTCAGGGTCACAGCGGTGAAAGTCTTGCAAAAAGTGTGCTTTCTACTCTAAACGAGCTGGATATTAATATTTTGGGTTGACGTGGTCAGACCTATGACAATGCTGCCAATATGTCAGGAAAATATTCCAGTCTTCAGGCACGTATTAAACAGATGAATTCTTAAGCAGATTATGTGCCTTGTGCCGTGCATTCTCTGAATCTCGTCGGCAACCACAGTGTCCAGTGCTGCCTGCAAGCGGTGAATTTTTTTGGCTTCCTCCAACGACTCTTTTCTGGCTCAAAGCAATGCTGGAAAATCCATACAGAGGGACCTAAAGAAAATGAAAATATTCGTAATTTGGTACTAAAATCTCTTTCTTGCACTCGTTGGTCCTGCCACGCTGAATCCACAAATGCCCTCTGTTACAATTACAACAATATATGAGAAGCTCTGGATAAAGTCAGTGAAGACACCACTGAATATGGTGCAACATGAACAGAAGCTCAGTTCCTGCAAGCGAAAATTGACCTTCTTGAAACTGCATTCATGGCAGAGCTATGGAATCATATCTTTCAGTCAACAAGCTCCATACTTCAAAAAGTCGAGATTGACCTTGGTTCTGCTGTGCATCTCTTGGAGTCACAGGTAGTTTTATATCACACCTCAGGGATCAGTTTGATGAAATGGAAGCATGTGCAAAGTCCAAAGCAACAACTGTATTGCAGGCTTACTACAGTGAAACACATTGTGAGCCAAGACGTAAACAGCAGGCAGGTAAAACCAATACACCGAATGCAGATCTGCGGGGTCCAGAAAAATTCAGAGTTGAAACGTTTAACGTCATCATTGACAGTTTGAAAGTATGCCTGCAAAATCGTCTGGAGTCATATAGAAGTCTATCTAAAGATTTTGGCTTCCTGACCAACTTTGACAATGTTCCCCACACCAAGATTCGTTCAGCAGCTGCAGCTTTGGTTTCAAAATATCCATCTGATCTTGAAGCAACTTTTCCAGACAAGTTTGAACAGTTTTGTTGCCTAACAAAAAATGAAAGCTAATCTCCGATTAACCTCTTGAAGCAACTGAAGGCTCGCCAGCTGGGATCAACTTTTCCAAATGTGAACATCACTCTTTGTCTTTATCTCACTTTGCCAATTACAAATGCAGAAGCAGAACGATCATTCTCCAAAATGAAGAGGATTAAAAACTGGCCGCTCAACAATGGGTCAAGCCAGATTGAACATGCTCACCTTAATGTCTACTGAGAGTGACCTGACGAGAAAGCTGGACTTCAGTGACATAATTGAAGACTTCTGGAAAAACCTCTGTAGTCAGTATGTGACGGTAAGAACATTTTCACCTTGATTTACCTTGAGCTTGTACTGATTCGTTGGGTACCCTTCCGCAGAGTAACAACATTCTAAGAAAATAGTCCTGAACATTTTTTGATTAAAAAACAAGGATGAAGCACATATAAAGAAAAAAACAATGTGTTTTTATTCACAAAATCATTTTTGTTTTACTTTTCTGTTTAGCTTTTCAGCCTCCTACTCTTAGAAACGGTGTACAAGCAGATTGATTTTAAATTTGATTTACAGTTGGTGCTGAGATGTTCCAACGGGCATCTACTGCTCGTGACGCTAATGCTGGAAGACGATTGGCTGAGAGTACTGAATCGTTTTCTAATTTGAATTTGTTGTATAAAATTATATCATTAGTTGTCATTATCACTATCATTAGCATTAGTATGTATTCAGTTTTTGTCCTGGTCCAGGCAGGATGTAAGATATTTTACATTATAGGCAGTAAGTAACAAATAAACAAGTAAATGGTATGTTTGTTTCAGCAGGTACATGGCACTTAAAGGGAACATCCACTTGTTTTTGTGTATGTGTGTGTGTGTGTGTTACATGTTCCATATAACACACACAAAAAAAGAAGTGGATGTCCCCTTTAAGAAAACAGTGAGCCAGCCTCTCCAGTCAGCCAGCCAGCTTCTCCATTTGAAGCTGGCTGACTGGAGAAGGTTGAGGACTAAGAATGAGTTAACTGAATTTCAGGCACGTCAAGGAGAAATAATCAGTTTTAATGCTTGTAAGGGACTGTACTTCCCATTTGTAATTATGTTATTTTAACATGTATAATAGTGGCCATTTACTCCACACTAAAACAAATTACATCCCAGCTGCAGCTAAACGCCTAATAGTGTTATTGCTGGGCATTTGTTTAGCTGAACAAATGTCTGTAATCACAAACGCAATGCCACAAATTGGCAGTTTACTGGATACATTGGTTAGATTAGGGTGTACATTTTGAAGCAATGCTCCTTTATTTCAATCATATTAATGTGTAGGATTGATTTCTGAACAAGTTTTGCTTGTCTTTCTTTATTAAAGGCTAAAGGGTTTTCTGTTCAGTCATTATTTGACAGTAACAGCTGCTGAAATTACATAGCTTATTGCAATTATAACAACCTTCTTGGTATTTTTTTTTCAGCTGAAGCCTGTAGCCACTCGGCTTGATAAAAAAAAAAATAGATAAAAATTGTTCTGTTTTTAATGCTAGAAATGCTCCAAGTTGTTTGGCCTGCTCTTTTTCTCTCACAGAGACAATGCTTTCAGGGCAGTTCTTTTGTTTACAATATATTAAAATGTAAACCAGTGGGGGGAAAAGCATATGCACTGCCAGGGTAAATTAATATATTTCATAAAAAGTGTAACTGTAATCTAAATCAGTTTAGTCCACAAATAACCTCTTTCACAGGTGTGCTAAATAGATGAGTGTGTCAATTTCCAGTGGTTACCAAACTGGTTTCTACAAAAAAGGTTTCAGATAGGTCACAGGCTAAAACATTTAATTTAGAGCTTCCTTAATCACCTGTTCTATAACTCTACTTCTGACCAAATGTCAACCATTAACCAAGTATTCCAGCATCCAAGCTGATACATGGAAAATCCTTCCAGGATCTCCTATTATCACCGTAAGAACATCAATATCATATATCCATCTGAGATACTGAGACATGTGTCTTCCATCTATAGGCTTCAGATGATCCAGAAGTCTACTCTCAGGCTGCTCTATCATACAGTACCAACTCAAAACTCCATAGTACACTTTTTCTCTATTCATTGCACCAATTGCCTGTCAAGACTAGGATGGCTTTTTAGCTGCTCTTCACAGACTTGCCATCAATACCTCACGGACCCGCTGTCTCCTTGTGTTCCTGCTCATCGACTGCAGTCTCAGGATACCAATCTTTTAGTGGTCCTCCTTGGATTACTTAAATCATAGGAAACCAGGGCTTTCTCTGATGCTGTTCCTTTCCCGTGGAGTGCTCTTCCACCAGATCTCTGTGGGATTGAATCTCTGACAATGACAATGACACTAGGCACCGTGCAAACTTTATCACATCTCAAACTTCATTAGAAGTGTGTTTTATAACCAAGAGGTGTGAGAAATAAAAAAACAGTAAGTGTTACAATTCAAAACAGTATCCTTCAAGGTAGTTGTTATCATGATTGCTGCTTTAAAGTTCAAAATAAAAAATACCACCTACAGTTAGTGGATATGATTCTAACTACAAGTGCAATCATCAGTCAGACTGAAAATAATGAGATGATAGATGTTAGTCATTTCATTTTAATTTGAAACGGATCTCATTGAATCAGACTGGATCATTATAAATTTGCTTTATGAATGCAAGTTTGGCATCTAGTCTTGGCTCTTTGAATGTTGGTCCAGAATTTCTGAAAATAATCACAGATGGCAGCCCAGTGGATAGTAGTTCACAGGGGTATGATTAAAGACTACAGTAATTTGACCTATACCCCTCACATTCCATGCAATTGACCTCAATGCAGCATACACCAGTCATTCAGGGGTTTCTGCTAGCAAACTCAGACTGATACAAACAACAATTTAAATTCTACATCTTTTGCACTCACAGGCTTGCTATTATTAGAACTGACATAATGCCTATCCATGGACTTTACTTTCAATTTTCGTCCATATCTAGTTGTCTGTTCTGTCGGCAGTTGTGTGCCTCAGCTGCTTATAATTTGCTATTGGATATATTCAACAGTCTTGAAATTTGAACTTTGGACAGCCAGTCATACAATATCTCAGATGGAAACACAGTATTTTAGGTTAGGTTATTTGCCCTTTTCCAAGACTGGTCTTAAAAAATGTTTTCTAACAAATGTTCCCTCATGTTATTTTGACGTGACAATATTCAAAGCTGATGTGATTTGCAGCAAACTAAACTGGAATGCAATAGTTGAGTTGAGGTGTGACATTGTCATTGAACTGTTTCTGAATGTCTACAAAAAATAAGTTGTCCAAGTCCATTCCGATATTATACAGTATGTACAAACACATTAAATCTTTAAGAGATCTGGGGCCTCATTCACGAAACCTTCTTAAGAGTAGTAAGTTGGTATTTACTAAGGGGAATGCCCTGTATTAAGGCGCTATGGAACTCATTAGCATAACATAGCGTGCATTATCTGCATGCACCTTAATGAAATGAAGGCCACAAACTATTAAAGGTGGATCTATACTGCACGTGAGACGCAAGCAAATTTTGTATCTACATCAAAAGCTAATATTTTAGCAGAAAATAGATTCCAGTCACTTCTAAATTATTCGCTCGCATCGCTCATGTCCAGTGTAGATCCACCTTAAGCAAGGATCTGAGACAGAGGAAGCATGGAGGAGACGATATCCTCTGTCCTGCCCACATAACAAATGGAGGGATTGCCAGGGCTGATAGACAGAAGTTTCCATCAAAGGTTTATTTTTTCATTTTTGGGCTGTATGCTCTTTACCTATCAAAAAATTCTGACACTTAGCATGTTTCATTCACACAGGGCACAGGGGAATATAACATTTAAAAGGCAATGGAGTGTCAATAAATGTTCTCGTGTATGTGTTAAAACATTTTTTGGGCCTATCAAGTTCCTCTCTGATGAAGTGTGTTTATTAATAAAACATAATAGTGTATATCATGGGTGATAATTTGAATGGCAAATCGTATACAGTACCACTTACCATTAAATGAAAACACTAAGAATTTGTTAAATGGATTTTTTTTACCTGTATTCCAACAGTATGCAAATACAATTCATTAATTCATTCATTCAAAAAACAAATTACAGTAAGAATATGTCTAAAATTTAGTTTAGGACTGTACAAATAGTTAGTCTCTCCAAAAAGTCAATAGAACCTCATACAATATTGTACTATACAAGAAAACTGTAAATTAAAAAGATAAATACAATTAGATTTGAAAATTGTGCCTGTTATCCAATACTTGCAGTAACCTGCTCCTACGCCTCTAGTTTAATTGTGAAGACAGACTCAACATATTTCGTGCAAATGTTTTTAGTTGCCAAAATATAACCTCTTATACTAACAAGACCTACAAAAATACAATCCCATTTGACACAACCACAGTATTTTTCAATAAAAAATAAATTGTTTTTATTTATACAAATGCACCAAATACCGATTATGAAGCTTGGCTTACAAAAACAGAAGTATATTAAGGGGAACTTTACATTAACTTTACACAGAGCAACACTTGTGAGGGCCCTACAAAACTTAAATTAATGTGTGTTTATACCATGATAAAGGCGTAGCGTAAAACTGCAAAATACATCTTTGTGCCATGCTTTAATGTGTTCCTTTAATATCAAGAGACTCTGTAGCACTGTCATTTTGTTGTTTTAATACCACAATTAACCTGTTATATTTTAAACTCTAAACTTTATATTTATATTGTTGTTGAGTAAACTGTTTGAAATTGTGGCCCATTAAATTCAATTATAAATCAATATTTCTTTACATTTGTTACATTTTAAAAGTTAATTAAATTGGTAAAAACTATTTTTTTTTAATAATTAATCAAACATGCTGTATGTATGGTAATTTATAACTTGAGACATTTTAAATGGTTTCTTATTTATTCAGTATTTGGTGTTTTGCAGCACATACTGCTATATTTTAGGATAAAGAGTTGTCTGAACAAAGATGTAAATCAATTCATTTTTAGAATGTATCCCTTGGGTTAAAGAATGCAGCTGTTACTGCAAATAAGTAAACAATATCTGCAGCTGATATACCTATATCTATCTTTATGATGCTATTGAGGTTTCCTTTTATTATCCTGGTTTTACCAACAATTCTGAATTACAGTACAATTTAAGGAGAACATTCCCAAAAACTAGAGGCAGTAGGCCATTGCTTTATTGAAATTGTGTAATGACTAGGGGTTTAAAAACATCCTTCCTCTCTGTAGTTTAGGGATTTTGGAATGAAAAAAACAACAATTAAATCCCCTTATTGTGGTCACAGACTATTTCCATGCCAGAATTTGCATTCCAGGGGATATGGAAATCAAAGAGTCAGGCATCTCCATAGTTGCCAAAAAGGATTTTTGAAATCCTGATTGGCTCATCAATGTCATCAAAAGGAGTCAAATGAGTCAACAAAGTCAGACCCAGTCACTATATCAAACTTAGCATAGAAAGCAAGACCAGCAGACACATGTGGATGCGGGTAGGAGGCATTTTTGTTTTGCACACAGTGGTCAGTGTATGTAATTGATTTCCAAAGTAGTTTGCTGCTCCTGATTCATTGGGATTCTTCAGGAGTCGTCTGTATGTAATCCTGTGATCTATTAGCAATTAGTCACTGGAAAAGCATCAATGGGTCAAATAGCCAACTCTCATTTATAACTTTTTTATACCTCCTAAGGAAGTGGGTAACAAGTACAACATCTCTTATAGTGTATTTCCCTTTTCATTCAGCGTAACAGAATTTAAAAACGAGATTTGCATTAGAGAATGACAACAGTTGACATAAGCCTGTATCACACCATCTTGACTTGCTTGGCTTTGGCGCTCTGGCTCATTCTTTGAGGAACAGTGTGCCTCAAAATTTATATTGACATCTCACAGCCGGCACTAAAAGATAGACAGGGAGGCAGATCAACTGCCAACCACCCTGGCAAGGCTAAAAATTAGGTGGATGTTTGGGAGAAGGAGATCAAAGCACAGCACTGACTGTAAAGAGAGGTAGGTGTAAATTTACCTAACTTGAACCTAAATATATACTGACTAATATCTTGGTTGTAAATATTTAAAAGAGGTACAATTTAATTAATTGTCCCCATTGGAGACAGCACTGTCAATCATGGTTCTACATCTGGGGTTTAGCTTCACAGACTGAGTTGGGTTGGCAGCATTTCAAAAAAAAAAAAAAGTTGTAAAAAATGAACTAGATAAAGTCACGATCCACCAGACCCACAAGACATAAGTGGCCTAAGGAATTCAAATTAAATTATCCTCAGAGAATTATTAAACTAGCGAATATCTGCTAACTTACTCTTGGTGTTGGAGCCCGACTGCTTATGTGTAACTTATCAGTTAGCACTAAATACTTTATCAATTTTTTCATTCCATAAAAAGGCACTCCTAGCCAATGAGTACTATCCACCTGTCCAATATGGTGTTTAAACACAGAGCTATTTTTGAGTTATTTTAGCGCAAAAAAAAAAAGTGACTGATTTGTCAAAACAATTTTTTTCACGATTCTGTAATTTAAAAACTACCGCACGGATTTTTCACGAAACTTGACAAAAAAATTCACCATCACACAGACACGGAGAGTATGAAATGCTGTCCCGATTAATTTTGAAATGGTCTAGAAAACATACCCCTCAAAATTTAGTTTAACAAGGCTCTGCCAGCCGCTCTTAGCTATAACGGTATATATATTGTAATGATCCTGGGTCTGCTGTAACCGCATTACAGCAAGGAAGGTTCTGTGACCCAAGGTCAAGAGTTCAATTGCAGCAGGAGTACAGGGATGTCAGAATCGTCACCAATCAGGGGTTTCGCTTGCCACGCGAGTGCTACCAAGTTGCAACATTGTTGGCATAAACCAAGGCACGAGATGTTGCAACCATCAGGGGATCAACAGCTGGAAGCCGTGTCTGCTTGGGACTGGTGGCTGGTGCACAGGAAGCGTGTCCTGGATGCGGGGATATGTAGTGGGCTGCTGCTCCTGAGACAGTGAGAGAAGCTGGAGTAAGAAGAACAGAGAGACAGAGAAGAGCAGAAGAAAAAGCCAAGGAGAGCCAAAGAGAAGCAGGACTGAAAAGGAGCCAGAGACTGCACATAGTTGGGTGTAGCACACGGACAAAACAGTGTGCTTTGGACTTTATTTTATTTTATTATTTGAGAGGAGAACTGCTCAGCTGTAGTTGTACACTTGGCTGGTAAAACAGCATGCTTTTACCTGCCCAGTGTAGAGTCCCGGCTTAATAAACCGTGTATTTGAGACCCAGGAAATCCTTTGAGTCTCATTCATTTTCCTCGCAGTGCTACAATATATATCTACACAGCAGAAGAAGGGCTTTTGTCGGAAATGTCCTGAAATATATTTCAGTCATTTTAACCTTTTCGTATCTTTCATTTTGGTACACTGCAGTAATTCCTCCTTCAAACCTATATACTGTATACCTCCTTCAAATATATATATTTTGTCTTTTTAAAAAAAAATGCATGATGGGTGTGAGGGATTCACTGAACACACAGGAGTCAGAAAGTTTCTTTGAGATGCCGCGCAGTTGCACCAGATTTTTTATACCCTGGTGGGGTGGTATTGGTATTCCCCTGAGTTGTTTATACACAGTTCATTGTACAAATAATAGTCCAGAATCAAAAGGAGAAAATAAAAAGAGAAAACAAACACTGTAAACAAAACTACAAATAAAAGTTCTGCTACCAGCAGTCTCGCAGCCTCCGCTATTCTGAGAGGTGCAACAGTGATTGATGTTCTGTTATACCCTCAGTATACTGTAACAGGGTTGCTCAAGTTTCCCCTGCACAAAACTAATAACGGAATGTACTTCTTCAGTATGGGTATGTGGAAATATAATTGTTAAGGCTGTCTTCCTCCGCCATTCTTGCTTGCCCCTTTCCTCGCTGCCGTTTGCTGTATCATCAGAAAACCAGGGTCACCTTGATTTGTCTTTTCTAGCTCCAGACACAGGCTTTCTTTTATTTAATCCAGGTCTCCGAACAGAGCTCCTGCTGTGTTGTCTCCTAGAAGGGCAAGCCCGAAGGAATAACAGATCGTCATTTTTATTAGTTGACCGTTCCCCCCCCTAAGACCTGCCTTCCGACCACTCAGAGAGCAATGTGACACACCCTCACCCAATCTCTCTGTGTCATCGATATGATTGGCAGACGGGTCCTACAGGGGTTCCCGCCCCCCCGCAGGATCACACATGGGCCAATAGCCAGCACAGATTTTCCCTGTTACATGAACCTATTAAATTTACATTTTTTTATCTTGTTAGAAAGTAGGTGCCATAGCTAGGTTAATGTGCAGTACCAAACAGCCTTTAGGTTTGTTGTGTGTTAAAAGTACCAATGCCAACTGTGTATGTTTTGCTGTTGTGCAAAATCAACTACAATGGACCTGTTCACATGGTATTGGCTGCGGCCAAATCAGCCACCTACAACAACAGTACAATAAGAACCACAGGGGCCAAGAGAGAATTTGATTTTGAAGCATGTCATGGTTGTTTTTCTGTTTTGATATTTTTCCTTTTTAAAAGCAAGTAGAAGGAGCTCCGTATCACAGTCTATCATTCTACCAAATAATAAAGTGGAATAGCTGTATGCCTTTGTCTTATGTAGGTATTCACGTCAATTCAGGCCACTAAGATTTCAGCTTACAAAAATTCCCTTATTATGAAAACTCAGTGTTGACAGGTATGAAAATCTACTTGCCCCCTCCGTGTCACGCAAAACACACAAAAAACAGTAGAATATAACTTGTAGGATTTCGCTTTTATTTAACAATGAACACAATTAATCAGTTTATGATTAACAGGAGCGGATCTAGCCTTGATTGGTTCACTAAATTCTTGAAGATACTCCCCGTGGCCCCACCCCACCTCAACAAATATATAAAATACTTTAAGGAAATGTTCCTTTCAGTGCAGTTTGTATCACATTTGCAAGTACATTTAAGTAACTAAGAATACAACTATAATAGCAATACTTAGTTATTAAAATATAAAAACAGCTTCTGCTTCTACCTGTTTTTTCCACTCTTTCTCTATAAGCTGAATTCAACTGCTGAGGTGTTTTAGTTTGTTGCATCACAGATACGAAATCACTGCCAAGCATTACTGCAGCTTTGTGGAATTCTGATTTTTCCTAGGTTTTTAAAGGACGGTTTTAAAGTTTCTCTGCATTTTTTACGTTTTTTCTACCAAAAGGCACACAATATCTGCAGTAGGCTCCATGATCAACAGTTGAATAAAGCAACCAAGAAAACGATGTGAAGCATTCCCTCCTAAATGACCTGACTTTGTTGTCTGATGTCTTCTGCTTTAATCCATATTTATCATAAGGCTGCCATGGCTGCATGAAAAGCTCACAGCGCTTTGCATGTGACAAAGAGCGTGTGTTCTTGCAATATAGTCCACTGTCATTTGGCTATTTTGCATCTAATTCTGCAAAGACAAAATATGTTTTTTCTTTTGTTTACTTATATTATGTACTTATTTATTTAAACATTGTACACCATTTTACAGCTATTTTTCCTCATCTAACATGTTGTCCCATGATGGCTAACTGGAACACTGCTGCAGCAGAGTGATCATGGTTTCATACCCCGAGGGCATTTTAGGGGGGGAGGGAAACATTATTTCCCTGCACTACTCTACTGAAAAATAAATAAATAAATGAATAAATACATAAACAAGTTGCCATGAGATTTACAATCTGTATTTTATTTTAAAGTAATAATAAAAAATTGTACAGATAATCTCATAAATAAGCATGGTTATTTCTATCATTATTAGCATATTTGTCAATCTTCATGTTTTAATAGTTTCACAATCAATGGATTGTGCATGTCCAATAAATAACCAATATCGCTTCTTTTCAAATCTAGTAAAAAAAAAAAAAAGCGAGATTGTTTTATATATTCCAAAGTAGCATTCAAATAAAAGAAAAAAAAATAACTATGGGGTAGATGTACTAGGATGGGCCAATTGCAGCACAAACATACCACAATTTGCATTTTCGTTGCAACAATTCGCAAAAGTATACATTTTATCATATGTACTAAGAGAAAATATGTTAGTAAAGAGAGCTGCAATATACTAATTTAAATATGTGTTGCGTCATCTGAGCGAGATCTCTAGCATTGCGAGTTGTGGGCAGTTAGATACCATCAGATTCTATAGTGGGGCCTCCACCTTCACCCCCAAATAGAAAAAGTGTTTGTATCAAAAAGCTTTTCATAACCATACTGTAGCCCCTCGCTAAACCAGATATGTTAGTCCGACATAAGGAGGTGTCAGGTTTTTAAAAAATGCAAAACAATCGCACACACATACATTTATAATGATCAATGTACTTTAAATGTATAAATCATTGTGCTGAAATAACACTAATGAGTTTCGGGTAGGCTACACATTACATTATGTAAAAATATAAATCTGTACAGTAGGCCTACAGTATACAGTACATTAGTAAAATCAAATGAATACCTGCTGAACTTTCTTTTTACTTTAGCCTGTAGGCTACAGCTAACACAAATAAATCATGCTGTTTGTTGTATTGTACACACTGATGTACAATGTGAATAAAAGATGCATTTAAATTGAAACTAAATGATTTTAGCGGTTTTTAAAAAAAATTATTATTATTTTTAACTTAGCCTACTTAGTAGTCTACACAATTAACACAAAATAGATCATGCTGCCGCATTGACAAGTTATGATACTTACAGTATACTGTCAGTTTTTATTTAAGTTAAATTGTGCCCACCTGTACATTAATAGAATAGTGTGTTTCCGGCACATGTGTGCAGTCTGTTGTTGCTCCCAACGTTGGGGAAACCAGAAATGTCATAGAAATTTGTTTTCAAGGCTTGTAAGTACACCCTGCTTTTAGGGCAAAATAGGTATTTGTGTGATTGCCTCAAAAATGCATTGAGCACATCTGGCAATGCACGAGAAAAATCAGACTGGAAAATGCTAGCAACAACTGCAACTGTTTAAAACGTACTTTCACAAGTTCTTAACAAATGTATGCAATTGTAAGTGTTGCAATTGCCAGCAGCTTTAGTACATCTCATTATAATATTTGAGAACCCTAATTTGCACTATCTCCACCCCATTTTTGCGAATTTATGCAGGAATGCCCATAATTACATATTCATCTAAGGCTGAGCCGCAAAGAAAAGCTGCAGCCGCAAAGCATTCCCTAAAAAGTCGCTAATAGCATTGCGCTTGCTTAGTACATTTCATCCTAGACTTCTGACTTGTTTGCAACTGGTTTGCGACTATTGCGACAGCTGCAACACTTTAGTACATCTACCCCTAAGTTGGCAACATTAAATCAAAAGAAAAAAAATCATTACATTTTTTGCCAGGGAGTGTTTGTCTTGAAATGCTTCTAAACAGTTTTTTTTTTTTTTTTTAAAACATCCCAACACTTGACACAAAGTAGACAAAGTAGTAAATCATTTTATAAATTACACACCTTAGCAGCTATGTTTTGTTTTTTTAGTAACTTTACTACATATATTAAGAAAGCAGTACTTCTTATTTTCTAATTTACAAAAAAACCCCATAAATAATACCTTAAGGTGTAAATAAGTTTAAAAGATTAGTCTGTTTCTTGTCAGAGGCTCTCTTGGCAGCCATTTCTGGGTTTCTTTGTAACAGCTAGTCAATCAGAAGTGATAGGGGTGGGACGTAAACACTTTTTTTAAATGTTTGTGTGTATGTGCTAGACTTCCACAGTTCAGTTTTCAGAAACTTGTATGGCTCTCTAGAAATCCACCCGGAGTGTTTTTCTAGCAACAGAACAAACATAGGCAAACCTTGTTGTTCTGCGCGTCAGACAATATGAATTCCAGACCCTGGTGAGTTACCTCCTTAGTCTGCATGACCTTTGGTGATATTTGCAGGTACTTAGAGTTCCTGCCTAAAATTTAGAATGCCTTTTCTTTTTTTTGATAGATTTACCCTAACCAGTCCAAATGAGATGCCTCATCTCATTTCCTGCTGAGTTCTAAGAATCTGAGTTCATGCATTGTTTAGTATACTTATTTATGATTTATGACTGCCAAATGTCACAAGGAATGTCATCCACCCTTCCTATGGTGTATGATCATAGGCTTATGGCTTTATGATCACAGGCTGGTGACATCTGAGCCTGGGTATCTATGACTGCATCAGTGTTATTGGTCTCACACAGCTGTGAAGAAGATGTTCTCAACCTGGTGAGTCCGTCACTCAGTATATATCTGCCCTGAGGGAGCTAGCACTTCCCTGTAAGTATGGAGCACTGCATGATCAAATGATTAGAGACCAGGGGCCGTATTACAGAACAATTTCCTAGCTTACTTCCCTATCTTATCTTTCATGGCAAGGATAGGATTTTTCCTAATCTGGTATTACAAAAGCATTTCCTAAGTCAGCAGTGTCTCATCCTATCCTAACATAGTTAGGAAATCCTTTCTAACGCCAATCTTATCCGTAAACAACTGATCAAGTCTGAACAGAGCAGGTTTCAGCTCGAGCTTCAGGAAACTGTCACCAGAATATAAAAATAAGAAAGGTACTGTGATGTTCGTGCCTCCAGTGTGAAACAAAGTGTTAATATAATTGTCCAAACTAGTATTTTTCGAGTTACATTACATATATGAGATGCTGGTTATAGTTCATTGGTGCGTCTCGCTGTGCAATACAATAACACGACAGAATCAACACAGACTATATCTTATTCCTGAGTAAAGTTTAAAATATCAATTATCATTATTATCATAATCACAGACATTACCTTGTGAGCGTGTCTAACTTCCCAAGTCCATGCTGTCCCGTACATAACATAATGAACCTCCTTCTCTGGGGCTAGACCTAGATGTTACATGTAGCTTACTGTTAAAAGGTACACATACCAAAATATACATTATGGTTCACTATAGAATATGTTGTATATAATTAGACCTAAATGCCCAGAAATATTAGTGCAATACAAAACTTAAAATCTAAAGCATAACAACAATAATACATGTACATCACATTCTCTATTTTTGTTTTTGCATGGTTTGTTCAGCGTTCGCAAACTAACAATTTTCTTTTTCTAAGCGACAGATGGGAAAAGTTCCCCCGAGTCCTAAATGTTAGGAAATGATGAAGTTAGGAACATTCTGTAATGTGCTATTTCCTATCTTAAATTAAGGAAAATAAGTTAGGAGACCATTTTCTGTAATATCAACTCTCCTAAAAAGTTAGGATATTCTGTCTCTGAAGATAAGATAAGAATGTCACTTATAATGCTTTTGTAATATGGCCCCAGCTCATAAGAAGTACACAAGTGAGAAAAAGATAACTGATGATTTACCTGAATAAGGCACTTCAGATATCCAGCCAAGTAGAAGCAACTCTGTGGAGGCAATACATTGCATGCCCAAGCCTCAAGCCTATGTTACCTGTGTACTTCTCCCATCATAGTGGCTTTATGGACAGATCCTCGCAAATTGCTTACTTGAACTCTATATAAAATGCTTCGTCAATATTTTTATTTTATATATAGCACATCTGTTTAGATTTTTCTGAGTTTGCAGGAACAAGTTAGGAGGATTGACCAGTGAAATAATCCTGTAAAGCTGGCAGAGCATCTGGCGGACAGAAGTCTGACCTATTGTTATTTACTGTTATTGCTATTCTAGTATGACTTCTGCATCGGGGTATGTTGACTTAGCTGTTATGTTTTTCCTTGTCGTTTGGGGTCAGGACGTTGTTCTGGGTTGGTCTTTTGGGTTTTTCTTTTTCCCTTTTTGTTTTACTTTATTGTATCGAGCCGAGGTCATCTAAATTTTGAAATAATGAAATTCTGGTTAATTTTACTATGTCTCACTGTGAAGATACTCATAGAAGTGATATCTGTCCTCATCACGTAACATGTCAGACACTTTTAATATCATTACATGGAAAGTCAAGGAATTGGGACACCCTATTAAGTATGCAAAAATCCTAACATTTTTAAAAAAAGACAAAGTATCCATAGCCTTATTGCAAGAATCTTATTTATCAGATATTGAGCATAGAAAACTGAAAAGAGGCTGGGTGGGGCAAGTATTTTTTTCTTATTTTAAATCCCATAGAAAGGGCACTGCTATTTTATTCAGTTTATGGTAAAAAAAAAAGAAATAATGTTTTTGAACATTTATGTGCCTAATGAAGATTGCACTGTTTAATCAAAACTGTGAAGGTCTGGAGTTAATGGCTGGTGATTTTAATTGTATTCTTAACAGTGACCTTGAAAAATCCTCTCAGTCTCCTATCTCTAATTCCAAAGCATCTAAACTGCTCCACCTTTCTACAAAAGACACTGGCCTTTTGGACACTTGGAAGGAGTTAAACCCACAAATAAAGGATTATACATTTTATTCCAACCCTCATAAATCTTACTCCCGCCTAGACTACTGTTTTATTCCTCAAGATTACTCAGTTCTGTCATGTACAATTGGCTCCATTTTACTCTCAGACCATGCACTGTTTATTTAGAAATTACCTCAGACAAGACTATACCTAAATCCAAGTATTGGAAATGTAATACATCTCTCCTTTCCAACCCTGAGTTCTGTGAAAAGGTCAGAGTATACTACAAATAATAAGAACTCCCCTGTCTCGCCTTTAGTTGTATGGGATGCAGCCAAGGCAGTCATTTGGGGTCACTTAATTTCATACACCTCTTTTCAAAAAAAGAAATTTTTAAAGAAAACAATTGGAAGCAGAGGTATTTCATTTAGAACAGGTCCACAAACAATCCCCTAATAATACAAATTGGATAAATCTCTCAACAGCAAGAACAAAATTAAATTGATATTACTTTAATCATGTTAAAAAAAACTCTTTTTTAACATGATTAATGTACAAAACAAAGACATTGCAAATTTGGAAACAAATCCAGTAGGTTGTTGGCATATCAGTTAAAAAAGAACAAGCAGAACTTGCTATTAAATCAATCTGCACTGAAAAAATAGAAATTGCCTATGATCTAACCAAAATTAACAACGCTTTCTGGGCCTTCTATAAGAACCTCTATCAATATGAATGTACTTTTACAAAAGATGACATGCACGCATACTTCCCCCTTTTCTCCCAATACAGGCTATCAAAGCTATGCCTTCTAAATCCCCCTGGACTGGATGGGTTTCCAGTACAGTTTTAAAAAACATTTTGGCCAGAACTCATGCACATTTTTATGCCTATGTTAAATAATTTTATAGAACACGGATCAATACCGGAATCCATGAGAATGGCCTCAATCACTCTCATACCCAAAAAAGATAAAGACCCCTTAGAGTGCTCATCTTTTCACCCAATTTCTTTATTAAACATTGATTTTAAATTAATTTCAAAATTGTTAGCAGGAAGACTTGAGAATCTCCTTCCAAAAATCATTAAACCTGATCAGACAGGCTTTGTTAAAGGGAGATTTGCATCTGTTGCATATGCGTTGTCTACTTAACATAATTGACAATACAGATAAACACAAGGTGACTTCCTTGGTTGTATCCCTTGATGCAGAGAAGGCTTTTGACAGGGTAGAATGGAAATATTTTTTTGCTGTACTGGAAAAATTTAATCTGGGATCTAATTTTAACAATTGGATTAAATCAATGTATTTTAACCCTCAAGCTCAGGTCTTAACAAATGGGATTCTCTCTGAAAGATTCACACTTCATAGGGGTACAAGACAGGGATGCCCCTTATCCCCACTCCTCTTCACTTTGGTAATAGAACCTCTTGCTGAATCCATAAGATCAAACAGTAGGGTATGTGGAATACAGATTGGGGAAGTAGAACACAAAATCTCTCTCTTCGCTGATGATACTCTACTCTATTTGTCCAATGCTGAGATCTCTGTCCTGGCTGTTTTGAATTCCATAACTGAATTCAGTAGATTCTCTGGGTATAAGATCAACTTTAGCAAGTCCAATGCCTGCATTCTGTGCTCCTCTGTCTCTGAGAAACGGAAAACAATATCTCCCTTCAGCTGGGCTCAAAGAGGTTTCAGATATTTTGGTGTTTTTGTTACTCCAAATTTACATAACTTATATAAAGCAAACTTTGCCCCTTTAATTGGCAAAATCAGAAATGGCTTAACTTAATGGTCTTTATTGCTACTCTCATTTCTGGGTCGAATAAATGGTATCAGGATGAATGTGCTTCCTCTGTTTAATTACTTATTCCAAACCCTTCCTTGCTTTTTACAAGTTTCCTTTTTCAAAAATATCAACAAGATAATTTCTTTGTTTATTTGGAGCAATAGGAAACAAAGGATTACATTTTCAACTCTAATTAAGTCTAAGGGGAAGGGTGGACTTGCCCTACCCAGTGTACAACTTTATTACTGGTCAGCTCAGATCAGACATATAATCAGTTGGCTCTTGGAGCATAAAGAATCAGTTTGGTTACAAATTCAGTGTCTCATGTGTCATCATGTGCACTTGCTGTCCCTTCCACTTATTAATAACTTTAAGTCTTTGGGATTAATTTCTAAAACTTTTGTAATTTATAATACTCTTCTTGCTTGGCAAGATGCTGAGATTTTTTGGAATCCCATCTCAGGTATCTATAACCCAGATCTACCTCCCTCTATTAGAAATACTGGACTAAAGAACTGGAGTGAGAGAGATATTTATAATATTTCTTGTCTTTTTAAAAAACGTGAACTTAAATCTTTTAGTGATCTTAGCACTGAATTTGGTCTGGATAATCAAGATTTTTTCAAGTATCTTTAGATCTGACACTTAATAAACTCTAAATTTAATTTTCAGACTTCAGAAATTGAGCAGTTCTTGCTCAAAGCTACATCTTTAAACAAAAAATCTGAGAATCCTATAATATTCTATCAAATAAGACTACTCCAACTCGTTAAGGATTAGAGACAAGAACAGTCAACCAAAGTGCCAATAGCTTTTATTTACTGACAGAATTTAAAGAAAGAAATGATGGTGATCCATGTGCAAACAAGCAATATACAAATAGGTACTGTGCAAGCAAGCAGTATACAAATAGGCACTATACAAACTAACAATATATAAGTAGGTACTATGCAAACTGACAATTTCTTTAAAAAACACCCAGGCCCAAATAGCATTGGTATCAATTTTCATGTAATTACCACACAAAACAAATAACATCTGTAACATAAACATTCAAACAAATTAAAAATACATCACATAATAAAAAGATCAAATCAAGTGATAGAAAAACAGTGCAACTCTAATATCTAAAATGTAAAAAAGACAAACAAAGCAATTAGTGCATCAAATCATGTGGAAAACCAATAATCAAATAAAACACACAATAAATACAACCATTAAAAATACAGCTCTTAAAATCAAATCTTTTGCTATATTTATTTATTGCACTACTAATTATTTGTATCGGTGCAAGGCCCGATATTTCAAGCACAAATTAAAACAAAGGTACATTGTGTAAAGTCCTGTTTAAGATATATTTAAACCAGCATTGCATCACAGTACAGCAGCCATTACCGATTGCTAAAAATATCAAGTTTGTACCTGCCAACTTATATTAAAACAAAAGAAAAGAGTTACCAATAGTACAGTGTCTTGTTCCTACTAATCGTTTCTGGAAGGCTGTACCTTACTGTAGTTCCCCACAAGTTAAACAATTGGTAAAAGCTCAACAGAAAACTCAATAAAAAAAACAAAGCTACTAAGAAAAAAACACCATAGTAGCAAATATGTAATATCAAGTTTAAAAATTAGTGTGCTTACCGATTCTTTATTCTTTATTCTCGCTCTCAGCTTCTGCAGCAGGTAATCGAGTGTTGCAAATGAGGCAAGCCCCTGTTAAATAACCCCTGATCTCTTTTAAGGGACCAGGGCCACATAACCTAAGCTCCATACGATGTATGTTCTTCTGTGGCCCAGAGTTATCAACAGGGATGACTGTGTAGACTGGATTATCTGGATCCAGACATCCCAACACTCGATGCAGCACAGGACCCCATTCATCCTGGATCTTGTTTCTCCCTTTAATGTTGTGGTTTTTTTCGATATACAAGTTGCCCTACAAACAATGTAGTGTCACACACCTGAGAGTCATGTAGTTCTAATAAATGATGCAGCCATGCCCGAGCAGTCTGATATGCAGGCTGTAATCTCTGCTGGTGCTCTTTGACCCAATCTACAGTCAGTTCTTCATCCAATTCTCCATCTCCAAGAATAAAATCAATATGAAGCTGTGGGCTTCTTCCATACATAAGAAAATATGGAGAAAATCATGTTGATTGGTGCTTTGTAGTATTATATGCAAATAACATTTCAGGCAAGAATTCAGACCACTTATGCTTCTTTTCTGGTGGGAGATCATGTAGTGTCCTGTTAAATCTCTCACACTAGCCATTTCCTTGGGGATGATAAGGGTAGTGTGACTTTTTAGCATAGTTGACAAATTAACTCCCCTTCAAAGCACCATCCCTGATCTGAATGGACTCTCTTAGGCGCCCGATACCTACAGAACCAAACCATTTCTCAATGTCTGCATGCATTCCAGGCCAATAACAGTGACCTCTCACCAAAGCAGTGGTCCTATCTATCCCCTGATGGCCATGTCCATCATGCAATTGCTTCAGCACTTCTTCCTTTAGAGAGGCTGGTAACAAAAGCTGCAAAATGTTTTCCCTTTGTAATTCTTGAATGGCTCGGTAGAGAACTCCTTCTTTCTCCACTGCCTTATCCCACTGTCATAGCAAGTCCAGGATGGTTTTAAACTCCCTTTCCCATTTTTGTTGATCTGAGCCCCTTCCTCTCCTCCAATACACAAGAAACTTTACAATTACTGGGTCAATTTGCTGTAAGGACGACAAATCATTTTTGGTACGTGTTGGCAATGCTAACACTGTGTCCACCAACACAGCCTTCCCTGGTGGTGGTCCAGTCTCTATTTCTGCTGCCAGAATGCCAATGCCCTCCTCCACTTGAACTGTAACTGGCTCTGGTATATTTGTACACGAGACAGCCTCTTCGGAAATAACATGGACTTCTGCCTCAGATTCATACTCAACCAGAGATTCAAGAGAAGTTCTACTGTAGTATATTGCCTAGATAAAGCATCAGCATTACCTTTCTTCTTTCCTGGATGATATTTTATATCGAAGTCAAAGAGGGCCAGCTGAGAAGCCCAGCGCTGCTCGACTACCCCAAGCTTTGCCGTCTTCAGATAGGTCAATGTATTATTATCAGTGAATATAGTAAATTTATTCCCCATCAAATATTCTCTAAATTTTTTGGTTACTGCCCACTTAAGACCCAACAATTCCAGCTTCATATCACTGTAGGTTTGCATGTTACGTTCTGTTGGGTGCAGTCCTCGACTGGCATATGCCACCGGTCTTCGACATCCATCCACATCCTGCGAGAGGACCGCACCCAAACCACAGTGGCTGGCATCAATCTCCAAAAAAAATGGTAGTTGAAAATCAGCATAACACAAGACAAGGGCAGAAATAAGCTTTTGTTTAAGAAGCTCAAAGGCATACTCGAAATTTGAATCCCAACATTGCTCAAAGGAGGATACTGGACACAAGCGGTTTATATCACAGAGGGCTGGCCACCTCGGGTAGCTGATGAGCTGACACCATGTTCAAGGATCAGAGATGAGCTGTCCTGCTGGGATGATTTTTGTATGGCATGGGGACACCACACAGTGGTGCCAAGTACGCTGCGAGCACAGGTGGCACATGAGGGTCATGGCACATGAGGGTCATCTGGGAATCGTAGTGCTGTCGGGACCTAGTATGGTGGCCTGGCATCGACAAGATAGAACTGTTAGTCAAGGACTGTACAGCTTGTCTGGTCAGTGGCAAATCTGGACAGCCTGCTCCAGTGCCATTACAGTTAGTCACTTGGCCGTCTAACCCTTAGGAACACCTGCAATTAGATATTTGTGTGGAATTCCATGCCGTTCCCCGATCACCACTATCTTGTAGTTATTTATAATATGTACTCAAAATGGCCTGAGGTTTTTCCTGTGGGGTCAGACACCACACAGACCATCATCCACATACTGGACACACTGATCACCCACTTGGGATTGCCACATGCCATTACCACGGATAATGGCCCATAGATTATTTCGGCCAAGTTTTCCACTTTTCTGAGTGAAAATGGGATTAAACACATTCAAGCCAATGGGGAGGGGGTTAGAAATATTCAATCAAATACTTAAGAATGACATCACGTCGCTCAAGGCTGTTCATTGCACACGGCCCTCTTACAGACTGCTCTGCACTACAGGACAACCAAGCATGCCACCACAGGGGTCTTGCCAGCACTTTTAATGACATGGGATACAGTTGACATTGGACTGGCTTCACCCCCTAGAACCATGTCCTTCCCCACCTGTGGCTCACATTTCAGTCAGACATCAAGGCCAAATCAAACAGAGGTTTGACAAAATTCACAGAACAAGGCCACTGGGAATATAGGTCCTTGACTGGATCCGAGTCAAGCGCCCATACCGAGGCAGTAAAATTAAGTCCTTTTGTCCTCTCCACTCCACATCAGCCAATGCTTGGGACCAGCAAACTTTAAGCTTCAGAATGGGTCTCGATGGCACACCAGCAGGCTAAGACTCAACCAGTCTGAACCAAGTCAACTGAGAGCCTCCTTCCTTCCCACTAGCAGTGTTGCCCGATTGGCTGGGTTCACGCCCAATTGTGCTTGTTTTTTTATTGTGCGTAAAAAAAATATATACTTTGGGTGGGTGCCTAATTTTGGGGCATTTTGGGCATTTGTGCAGGTATCATATTTGGATATATTTTGAATGGTTTTAAAGTCTTAACTATATTTTTTAACAAAATACTAAGCTCTATGATACACAACCCTCAGTTTTTGCATCACTGTTAGTAAACATCATAACAATAACGTGCATCAGTATCTGAGGATATGACATACTGCTATACATTGCATTATGGGTAGCATATGTTTCGAGTGCACCTGTTAACGGAAAATCAGTTGAGTGAAATATATAGGAAAGAGCGGGAGTCTGATCCTAAATTAAACATGGAGACAGTATTATCTTATATGTCATAGTTTAATGAAAGTTGAAGAAATTTCAGTTCATACATAAAGGACATTTTATTATTTATTTTTTTATACATACATTTTTTGGATATACAGTACTGTGCAAAAGTTTTAGGCAGGTGTGAAAAAATGCTGTAAAGTAAGAATGCTTTCAAAAATAGACATGTTAATAGATTATATTTATCAATTAACTAAATGCAAAGTGAGTGAACAGAAGAAAAATCTAAATCAAATCCATATTTGGTGTGACCACCCTTTGCCTTCAAAACAGCATCAATTCTTCTAGGTACACTTGCACAAAGTCAGGATTTTGTAGGCATATAGTCAGGTGTATGATTAAACAATTATACCAAACAGGTGCTAATGATCATCAATTCAATATGTAGGTTGAAACACAATCATTAACTGAAACAGAAACAGCTGTGTAGGAGGAATAAAACTGGGTGAGGAACAGCCAAACTCAGCTAACAAGGTGAGGTTGCTGAAGACAGTTTACTGTCAAAAGTCATACACCATGGCAAGACTGAGCACAGCAACAAGACACAAGGTAGTTATACTGCATCAGCAAGGTCTCTCCCAGGCAGAAATTTCAAGGCAGACAGGGTTTCCAGACTGTGACTGTCCAAGCTCTTTTGAAGAAGCACAAAGAAACGGGCAACGCTTGAGGACCAGAGACGCAGTGGTCGGCCAAGGAAACTTACTGCAGCAGATGAAAGACACATCATGCTTACTTCCCTTCACAATCGGAAGATGTCCAGCAGTGCCATCAGCTCAGAACTGGCAGAAAACAGTGGGACCCTGGTACACCCATCTACTGTCCGAGAAGTCTGGTCAGAAGTGGCCTTCATGGAAGACTTGCGGCCAAAAGCCATACCTCCGACGTGGAAACAAGGCCAAGCGACTCAACTATGCACGAAAACACAGGAACTGGGGTGCCGAAAATGGCAGCAGGTGCTCTGGACTGATGAGTCAAAATTTGAAATATTTGGCTGTAGCAGAAGGCAGTTTGTTCACCGAAGGGCTGGAGAGCGGTACACTAATGAGTGTCTGCAGGCAACAGTGAAGCATGGTGGAGGTTCCTTGCAAGTTTGGGGCTGCATTTCTGCAAATGGAGTTGGGGATTTGGTCAGAATTAATGGTCTCCTCAATGCTGAGAAGTACAGGCAGATACTTATCCATCATGCAATACCATCAGGGAGGCATCTGATTGGCCCCAAATTTATTCTGCAGCATGACAACGACCCCAAACATACAGCGAAAGTCATTAAGAACTATCTTCAGCGTAAAGAAGAACAAGGAGTCCTGGAAGTGATGGTATGGCCCCCACAGAGCCCTGATCTCAACATCATCAAGGCTGTCTGGGATTACATGAAGAGAGAGAAGCAACTGAGGCGCCTAAATCCACAGAGGAACTGTGGTTAGTTCTCCAAGATGTTTGGGCCAACCTACCTGCCGAGTTCCTTCAAAAACTGTGTGCAAGTGTACCTAGAAGAATTGATGCTTGATGCTGTTTTGAAGGCAAAGGGTGGTCACACCAAATATGGATTTGATTTAGATTTTTCTTCTGTTCACTCACTTTGCATTTAGTTAATTGATAAATATAATCTATTAACATGTCTATTTTTGAAAGCATTCTTACTTTACAGCATTTTTTCACACCTGCCTAAAACTTTTGCACAGTACTGTATATCCTCCTCACACCTCTGTCATCAGAATTCAGGTCGATTTGACATTTTTTTAATGTTTTAAATTCAAAGTTCTTGTGATATATAATATAAATTGTAATAGGGAAAGCAATTGTATTTTGAATTAAAATAGTCGTGTGGCATTATTAGTCTCTTAACCCTACAAAATGTTTTTCTTTTGCCTTTGAAGACCTTTGCTTACATAGTTTAAACTGCACTACCCTGCTGAGTGAACACAGAGGTGTATTCTACAGTAACCTTCGTCAAATTCCTTTTACCCCAGCTCAATCACATTCTCTTGATTGGACCAATTTACGCCTAGGTATATTTAATGTCAGGTCTCTATCTAATAAGGCTCATTTAATTAGTGATTTTATTCAGGATTACAACATTGATATTCTCTCTTTAACTGAAACATGGCTTGGACCGAATGACAATGTCTCCCTGATTGATGCTTCTACACCTAATTATTCTTTTTTCCAGAAAGCTCGCTCTACTGGGCGGGGAGGTGGACTTGCTACTGTTTTCCATAGTGAACTTAGAATCAAGCAGGAAATTGCTGAAGGTTATTCATCTTTTGAAGTTTTAACCTTGACATTAAACAGTCCATTACCTGTTCATATTGTAATTATTTATCATCCACCCAAGTCAAACCCGCTATTTCTGATTGAATTTGGGGATCTGCTTTCTATATTGACAGTCAAATATGATAGGATTCTTTTATTGAGTGATTTTAACCTTCATGTTGACATTGATTCTGATTCTAATTCCTTAGAATTTCTGAGGCTACTGGATTCCTTAGATTATATCCTGCATGTCAAAGGTCCTACGCATAATCGTGGCCATACTTTAGATCTGGTCATTTCTCATGGTTTAGCTGTTAAGAACATCATAACCCTAGATCTTACTATTTCTGATCATCTTGCCATTCTTTTTGAGGTGAATCTGCCAGTATCTACAAAGACTGTGGACATTTAAATCCTGGGTAATTAATTCTTCAACTGCTATTAAGCTTTCTGAGTCCTCATCAGTAGATGAGCTGGTTAATACCTACAACACCACCTTGACTGGTATCTTAGATACTGTAGCGCCAATCAAAAATTGGAGAGTGTCTTTTAAAAAATTGCATGTTCATTACATTGCATGGAAGGGCCACCTGGTTAAATATAGGAAGGCTCTGACATT
Source organism: Acipenser oxyrinchus oxyrinchus (assembly GCA_030684275.1). Classification (NCBI taxonomy): domain Eukaryota; kingdom Metazoa; phylum Chordata; class Actinopteri; order Acipenseriformes; family Acipenseridae; genus Acipenser; species Acipenser oxyrinchus. The sequence continues at coordinate 49,696,517 of CM060248.1, forward strand.
GGCTAGATCATATTATTCTAATTTAATTGAAACAAATACTTTTTGATACTCTAGATAAATTCATTAATCCTTCCTCTAATAGTCCTACCCTTGACACTGGCTCCTTTCACAGCTGCAATGATTTCTTACATTTCTTTAAAAATAAAATACTAGACATCAGAAATGAGATTCCACAGGCACCTTCTATTAAGGAGGACTAAAGCACAATTTTACAACTACAACTATTAAGGCTACTATGGGGGCTTTTTCTTTGATTACATTACAGGAACTGACAGAGCTAGTTTGACATATGACAGCGTGACAGGATGCCCACCCCTTGTGTTTATTTTATTTATGTATTATTATTATTATTATTATTATTATTATTATTATTATTATTATTATTAGTGGGGCTTGTGAAGCAAGAGTCCCCACTTTAAACCTTCGACATACTTCTTCTTATTATTCTTTGGCACACTACTCCTCTTACACTGTTTAAGCTAGAAACGCCGTTCAAACTTTAAAACATGTAGACCAGTCTGGAATAGTGTACTTGTATACAACTTTTTGAAATATTTTATACCTTTTAAACTATTAAGCTTTTTGTCCTTTTTGTCCATCTTCATTCACTTTAATGGGACTTTTTTCAACATTCTAAAGCTCCCCATTGTTTAAAAACTCTCAGACTTCCAACATTCTATTACTGTAAACGATGTATCTTTTGACACAAATCAGCTACTTTGACCACTTTCACAACAAGTAAGTGTGGCAGGCTGGCTCGCAGTGGTGAAGTCACAGACCAGGAAGTAACTGAATCGAAACAATGGATGGGCGGGTGAAGCTGAGTGCAACGGCACTCAGCGTATTTATTAATAAACAAAACAAAAGATTTAAACAAACAAAACAGAAACCAAAGGGCACGAGGGCCAAACGAATAAACAGACAAACAAGTAAGTGGTGTGCTGGCTAAACCAGCACATTTTAGCAATTGTTATTGTCTGTTTCCTTTCTATCTCCCCGTACCTCCTCTCTGCACCCAACAACCAACACCGCAGCACGGACAGCTGCCGGTTCTTATACTCTGGCCGAGGGGTTAACTAGTTGTTAATTATCTTATTACCCTCGCCACAGTCTGCACGTGTTTGGTAGGATGCATGACTGTCAGCTAGTTAAATAATCAGTAGCTGATCAGTCATGCATCCTCACGGGTTTTTAAATATAAATAATAAAAGACGCGGCGCTTTTAACTGCGCCGCAAACAAAAATACAAATAATAATAAATAGGGGCCGGGACACTCCGCCACAGTAAGACAAAAAGTTAGAGGATATGGAATCTTCCTCTACTTCTCTGCTATTCAAATCTGAAATCAGAACAGAAATAACTTTTACCAATCAAGAGGTACACCTGTTTTAGTAACCGCACCAACTAAATTTTCTCTAACTTTTTATAAACAACTGAAATTTTGACCACTTTCCCTAAAGCAAGCCCCACAACTTTACTTGTAAAGTTACCGTCTAGTTATTATTATTATTATTATTATTATTATTATTATTATTATTATTATTGTATTTGTGTGTGGATGGACGAAAGCCATCTGATGTTATTGTTTATTATTTGTGGCCGGCGAAAAGCTGGCATTATTGTTATTATTTTGCAAGGATGGGATTACTTCCCTATCCTTAAATAAACATGTGAGAATGTGTCTGGAGCCTTAATAAGGTACTACTACATGCTCTCTTGATCCTATTCCTACAAAACTATTAAAAGATGTTCTTGGTGTTATTAATACCCAAATTTTAAAAATTGTAAATGGTTCACTTTCCTCCGGTATAGATCCCTCAGCACTTAGGGAAGCTGTGGTAAAGCCTATGCTTAAGAAACACAATTTGGGCCCGAAAGTCCTCAATAACTATAGGCCAATCTCCAACCTACCATTCTTAGATAAGGTTCTAGAGAGTTGTTGCAATTCAATTACAAAAAATTCTAACTCTTAATGGTATATTTGAGAAGTTTCAGTCTGGTTTTCATGCTGCACATAGCACCGAGACGGCCCTTGTCAGAGTTGTGAATGATCTGCGGATAAGCTCTGACTCGGGCTTTCCATCAGTATTAATTCTTCTTGATCTAAGTGCTGCCTTTGATACTGCAGACCATTCCATCATACTGAATCGTCTTGATAGCACAGTAGGACTGTCTGGCCTTGTCCTATGCTAGTTCAAATCTTATCTTTCTGATTCGTTTTAGATTGTCTCTATTGGGGAGGTAAAATCGGCAATTATCGGAAGTTGTCTGTGGTGTTCCACAGGGCTCCAGTCTAGGTCCCCTGCTGTTTTCATTTTATATGCTACCGTTAGGTGACAGTAACCACAGACATGGAGTGAACTTCCATTGCTATGCGGATGATACCCAGCTATATTTATCCCTAAAACCAGGAATTTCTTCCACCTGGGTGGTATTAGCTACTTGCCTTACAGACATCAAGCATTGGATGTCACATAATTTTCTAATGTTGAATTCAGATTAAACAGAGGTTATGCTAGTGGGATCACAGGACCAACTAAAAGGAAATGTGGGATTACATGAACTCAACCCTTGCAGTCTCTCATCAAACCTTAAACTAGAAATTAAGAGTTTGGGGGTCATCTTTGATCCTGATCTATCATTTGAGACTCATATTAGGGAAGTTACTAAAGTATGTTTTTACCATTTGAGAAATATATATCGAAACTTAGACCAATTATTTCCGTATCTGATGCCGAGAGACTAATGCATGCCTTTGTTTCGTCTAGAATAGATTATTGTAATGCCCCAAAATGTGTGGTATCCCTTTTGCAGCTTATTCAGAATACCAATGCTAGAACTCTGACTAAAACCAGGAAAAGTTAACATATTACCCCTGTTCTGGCCTCTTTACACTGGCTCCCTGTGCATTATAGAAATGATTTTAAGATGTTGCTGTTAACTTACAAGGCCCTGAATGAATTAGCACTTAGAGATCACAGGATGCAGGGCACTCTGAGATCACAGGATGCAGGGCTGCTGGTTATTCCTAGAGTCAACAAAAGCAACAAGGGAGGTAGGGCTTTTTCTTGTAGAGCTCCTAAATTATGGAATGCTCTGCCTTCGTTTGTCAGGGAAGCTGGGACCCTTACAGTTTTCAAGTCAAGACTGAAAAAGCACTTTTATAAAATGGCTTTCTTATCTTAGTGGGTTTTAATGTAACTTTAAAATTGCTGCTTTTGTATTATTATATGTATACTATTATTTAAATGGTCTGACTGTGGCAGCTGTTTTTGTGACATGCTATACAAATCTATTGTGGTTTGTTCTTTTTTCTGCTATGTACTGTACAGTGCTTTGCGATACTTTTGTATAAAAAGCACTGTATACAGTGGCTCTCAAAAGTATTCACCCCCCTTGGACTTTTCCACATTTTATTGTGTTACAACATGGAATCAAAATGGATTTAATTAGGAGTTTTTGCCACTGATCAACACGAAAAAGTCCATAATGTCAAAGTGAAAAATAAAATCTACAAATTGTTCTAAATTAATTACAAATATAAAACAGAAAATAATTGATTGAATAAGTATTCACCCCCTTTGCTATGACACACCTAAATAAGCTCTGGTGCAACCAATTGTCTTTAGACGTCACCTTATTAGTTGAATGGAGTCCATCTGTGTGCAATTAAGGTGTTTCACATGATTTCAGGTTAAATACACCTGTCTCTGGGAGGTCCCACAGTTGGTTAGTACATTTCCTAACAAAAACTACATCATGAAGATGAAGGAACATTCAAAGCAAATCCGGAATAAGGTTCTTCAAAAGCACCAATCAGGGGTAGGATATAAGAACATTTCCAAGGCATTGAATATCCCCCGGAGCACAGTAAAGTTCATTATTAAGAAATGGAGAGAATATGGCACAACTATGAATCTGTCTAGAACAGGCTGTCCTCAAAAACTGAGTATCCGGGCGAGAAGGGCACTAGTCAGGGAGGCCACCAAGAGGCCTATTGCAACTCTAAAGGAGTTACAGCCTTCACACTGTGCATACGGCAACAGTAGCCCGGGTGCTTCACAAAACTGGCCTTTATGGGAGAGTGGCAAAAAGAAAGCCATTGTTGAAAAAAACATTAAATATTGGCTAGAGTTTGCCAGAAGGCATGTCAGAGACTCTGAGACCAAGTGGAAGAAGATTCTATGGTCTGATGAGACCAAAATAGAGCTTTTTGGCCTCAACGCTAAGCGCTATGTTTGGCGCAAACCTAACACCGCACATCATCCTGAGAACACCATCCTTACCATGAAGCATGGTGGTGGCAGCATCATGCTATGGGGATGCTTCTCTGCGTCAGGGCCTGGAAATCTCGTGAAGATAGAGGGCAAAATGGATGCAGCAAAGTACAGAGAAATCCTGGAGGAAAACCTGCTGAAGTCTGCAAGAGACCTGGGACTTGGGAGAAGATTCATCTTCCAGCAGGACAATGACCCCAAACATACAGCCAAAGCCACACTAGAGTGGCTTAAAAACAAAAAGGTTAATGTCCTGGAGTGGCTCAGTCAAAGCCCGGACCTCAATCCAATTGAGAATATGTGGAAAGAGTTGAAAATTGCTATTCACCAAAGGTCCCCATCCAACTTGACGGAGCTTGAGCAATTTTGCAAAGAAGAATGGGCAAAAATTGCAGTGTCCAGATGTGCAAAGCTGGTAGAGACTTATCCAAATAGACTCATGGCTGTAATTGCTGCCAAAGGTGCCTCTACCAAATGTTGACTCAAGGGGGTGAATACTTATGCAATCAATTATTTTCTGTTTTGTATTTGTAATTAATTTAGAACAATTTGTAGATTTTATTTTTCACTTTGACATTATGGACTTTGTTTGTGTTGATCAGTGGCAAAAACTCCATTTAAATCCATTAAATTAAATCCATTTTGATTCCATGTTGTAACACAATAAAATGTGGAAAAGTCCAAGGGGGGTGAATACTTTTGAGCGCCACTGTAAATGCAATAAATAAAAATAAATACATTAATTAATAAATAAATTAATAAATATGACCACTGCTACCCATAGCTATACAGTGTGCTGAGTTCTGATAATTCTAATACTTTAAGATAAAATGTAGTAAGAAACTAGAAAATATTGGGCTACCTGAGCTAGTTTAGGCAACATAATGTTGGGCTACTTTTGGACTGGTATTTGGTTGACTTTGGGCTACAAACGTAGTTTAATTTCTGGCAACCCTGCACTCTAGCACTGACAATGCAGGCACTATCCTTGACTTAGGAGCTTGCGCCCCAGCGGTGCCATGGCAACGTCCTCAAAGAGTCTGTCAGCATTCTGGTGACATTCAGGACTTTGTGACTTTTCTTCCTTCTTTACAAGAGGTACTTAAGTAACTAACAGTAACTGCTTCCCCTAATAACTGACATATTTGCAGCCAGTAAGACGGTTTAACACAGATGACACTGCTAGGGTGAAATGACCTAGGAAGTAAAGCAGTAACAGACTTTTTGGAAGACAAGACAAGACAACTGAGGACTTCCTTTAATCTAGTTCAGTACCAGATGCTTGTTTTTAATATGAAAATACATGTTTGCTATAACATGTGTTTCTTTCAAAACTGCACATGTAAGACCTATGTAGCTAATGGCAATAACAAAATAGGTTGTTTGCTCCCATCACTTTTAGGTGAAGTGCCTTTCAATAGAACAGTATTAATTGACTCACAATGTAGTAATAACAATAGTACTGGAATCTATCAATGCCTTTCAAAAATTAACTGAGTTAATAGACTGATTTAACTCAACAAGGTTGTTGTTTTTGAAAGTATTGTACAGTATGTTATTTAGAGTTTCAAGGGGCAAATAAATAATGCCATACAATTTAAAGTGGTTTTGATTTAATGTTTTTTTTTATTGATTTAAAAACAAAAACTTGTTTTGGAATTCCTGAGTTCAAGCACAGCTAGTAAAGTAGTTTAACATCAATTTTATACTGACATAATTTTAGTTTTATTTACCTTTTTCTATAATGTAAATGTAGTGGCACTTCAGTGGTCATGTTTCTACTTAGGAGTTCCACAGGCTACACTTTGTATATTTTAACAAACCAGTGGCATCACCATGGTATGAAGACTCAATAAACTTGTGACATATATCAGGACCACTGTGAAATATTATTGTTGCAAGTGCAAGGTAATGCTGGGGTCTGTCAATAGTTCTGCTACGTTTTAGCAACATTATTTGTGATGTCTCTATAATACATGTTTCATTTCAATGTGTCATATAGTTACTATGTCAATTTAAAATGGCATGGGTGCAGGACAAACAGAAGGACAGGTGATGCCTTTTATTGGATTAACTAAACAATAATCAGTCACAAGCTTTCAAGACCTCAGACCTTCTTCAGGTGAAAGTAGAACAGAGAGATTTTGTTTCTACATTATTTTTTGTACATAATTTGTCACTGTCTTGAGTGCCAAAATCTAACTGCAGACCATAAACATGACCAACAGTGATAAATCTAACATGGCAACTTAAAAAGCTGCATCTTTGTATTCTGCTTTGCATAAAGTCAGCATCTTTGCTTGGGGCAGTACTGCATACAAAAGCTATTTGATGGGAAAAACATCTTGTGGTTCATGTCAGAAGAGCATGCTAGTAAAAAAAAAAAAAAAAAAATCAAAATCGAACTACAATTATTTTACTTAGTCTACCTGACTTAATAGGTCATCGTTTTCTATCAGTTTTACCTTGCAGTTAGTGTATGTACTAAAGTAAAATGTAATATTAAATAAAATTTAAAAAGTCTGTACTGAACACAAACTGGTGTTTAGTAATGTGGAGCATTTTACAGATATTTTGAGAATTTGTGTGTGCTACAGGTTACACATTATGCACTAGGTGCACAGTAATAGCTTATGGTAGAATTTTTGAACTGTAATAATGCTTATTGAGAGCTGGTTGTGGGCCCAAATGCAACATGAGATTTTAATATACATTACACTTGTGAATTGTACAGAGACATTAGTCTCTGCCATTAGAGCACTTTTGAGACAATTGCTGTTACAGATAGAGAAGTTGATAAATACAACTTTATAAGGCGCCACAATATGTTTATGAAAACAATAAAAAGGACATTAGAATCACAACATTATGGACCAAATACCATATATATACAGTCGCAGACAAAGTATTTGGGCAGTTAAAAAAAAAGAGAAAAACCACAAAGAAAGTGATTTCTATCATTTCTAATTGTTCTAAGAAAGATATAAATTAAAGTAGAGATTCAGCTTTATAATAAAACAACAAATTATTACATAACATGAAAAATAACGAATTTCATACTATGACAGAAGTATTTGGGCAATCAACATATTTCGTATGAAACCCATTTGTTGCTAATTATTGACAATTATCATGATTGAAAACCAACACCTGATGATAATTATAGAATAAATAAATACATAATCATCAAGTGCTGAAAAATAAATGGGAGATTTGTGATTCAAAAAAGCAACAAAAATACAGCAACAATCTCAAAATGGCAGTGATACAACTAAACGAAAAAGGAGAAACTACCAGAAAAGTATCAGAAAGACTCGATTTACCGAAAAGCCATATTATTGTCAAAAAGAGGAGAACAGGAACTACTGCAACTAGCTCCAGGTGTGTAAGACCAAGAAGGATTTCTGCAAAATCTGGAAGAATCATCGTTTGAGCAGCCCAATAAAATCCTCAGATTACTGCAAAAGATTTGACACAAGAATTGAAAGAAGATGGTCAAGAAATTCACGAGCAAACAATTCAACAATACCTTAACAAGATGAATGTCCATGGGTGAAAACCAAGATGCAAACATTTGTTAAACAATACACAAAAAAGTGATTGGAGTTTTCCATTGAATACTTGAAGAAGCCTGATGATTTTATGGTCAGACAAATCCAAAATTATTATTTTTTCAGCAAGAAAGCAACAATATGTTTGGAGGAAGAGAAGAATTTAAAGAACAGTTCATCATGCCTAGTGTTAAACATGGTGGAGGTTGTGTGGTGGTATGGGCTTGTATTTCTTCCTCAGGCACTGGTAACCTTTGTATTGTAGAAGGATCAATGAATGCTGCAAAATATCAAGAAAATTTGTACTCTCATTTGTTACCCAGTGCTGGAAGGCTTATTGGACGGAGGTTTGTATTCCAGCAGGATAATGACCCTAAGCATTCTGCGAAGTCTACAAAGAAAATTCTGAAAATAGATTACAGTTATGGATTGGCCGTCTCAGTCCTTGAATCCCTTCGAGATGTTGTGGATTGACTTGAAGGCTGTTGTTGCAAAAAGGAAACCAAAGTTGATTGCAGACCTCAAAGCTGTAAGTGTTCAAGAATGGGCAAAATATCTCGAAAAGTTGCTAGGAACTGGTTTCAAAATACAAAAAAAGACTGCAAGCTGTAAAGGAAGCACATGTAAGGGTTCCCAAGTACTTTTGTCAAAGTATGAAATTCATTTTTGCATGTTATTTTTCATTTTATGCATGCTATGTAATAATTTGTTGCTTTATTATAAAGCTGAATCTCCAATGTATATCTTTGAATAGAACAATTAGACAAAAATAAGGAGATATGATACATTTTATTGGACTAACTAAACAATAATTAATCACAAGCTTTCAAGACCTCAAAGGTCTCTTTTTCAGGTGAAAATAGTTATTTTACATTTGGAAATAGAAGTTACAAACAGAATGATGGCACAGCAATAGGCTCAAAATTAGGTATGCATGGGCAAATGGGAGGAAATGTTATTGAGTAAACTAGACAAGAAACCATTAGAATACATAAGATATGTGGATGACATATTTGGAATATGGACATATGGAGAAGAATCTCTTATAAAGTTTCATAAATTAGCAAATGATATCCACCCTAACATTTCGGATTTAAGGTTGACAAAATCTGAAATGGAATTCTTCGACACCTTGGTTAAACTTGATCAAGGATCTATTAAAACAGATATGCATCAGTACCTACATATGTCTTCTGCACATACCTATCTATACTAAAAGAGCAATTCTTAAAGGACTGGGTATAAGGATAAAAATAATCTGTTATGATGAAAATTACTTCAAAAACAGAGAAAGGAATTAAAAATAAATCTTAAGAAAAGGGGATATAAAGAATAAATTATTGAAAGAGAAGTTGACAAACTCAATAGGAATGAGCTGCTTGATTATAAGAAAAGGGAAGAGAGGGTTAAGAGAGTACTATTAATGATCACATATTATAAATTATTACCCAATATTTTTTTTAAAAATAGTTTGGAAGCATTTATGTACTTCATAAATTTGGAAGCATTTATGTAATTCAGAAAAAATGAAAAAAAATATTTCCAAAAGCACCGATCGTAGCTTTTAGAAGGGATGCAAACTTTGCTTACATTTTAGTCCACAGTAAACATAAAGGGATCATAGATACATTAAGGGACTTTGAAACCTGTAAAAGCACATGTAAAGTGTGCAAATAAATTGTTAAAGATAAAAGTGAAATCGCAAATAAAGAAAATAAATATTCAGTCTTAAAAAATCTGTCATGCAAAGATACCAACCTTGTATAAGGTATATTTTGCATAAAATGTAATGAAATTAAATATGTTGGCGAGACAGGTATATCATTATATAAAAGAATAAAGAACCACCTATCAAATAAAAGAAATAAAAAAGTAAATGAACCAATAGTTCAGCACTTTACAAGGAACAAACACACCATGGATGACCTAAAGTTTGTGGTTTTAGAAAAAATAAAATTAAATAATGTACAGTATAGAAGAATAAAAGAAAATAAATGCTACCATGATGCCTGAAGGTTTAAATAGAAAGGAACAGTATATCGTTACAGCATTAGCTATATAGTGAATGACATCACAAAGACATTAAATTCAAAGAGAAATAAATGTGTGGTTAAGCCTATAAATACCTCCAATGTTTGTTTTCATACACACTTTCCCTCGACAAAGGCATGTTAAACATACCGAAATGTTGGGAAGTTGGCTATATATATATATATATACAGTATATATATATATATATATATATATATATATATATATATATATACTGTGTATATAGATATATATATATATATATATATATAATGGGTATTTTAAATTCTATTTTTTCTTACCTCAGCTTTAGGCAGAAGGATATTTAATAAAAATTAGGAGTTTATGTTGACTCAGAAATGTCTTCATCTAGACAATGCGGGGAAGCTATAAAAAAAAGGCCAACAAAATGCTCGGATATAAAGTGAAAAGTGTTGAATTTAAATCAAGGGAAGTAATGTTAAAACTTTACAATGCAATAGTAAGACCTCATCTAGAATATTGTGTTCAGTTCTGGTCACCTTGCTACAAAAAGGATATTGCTGCTGTTGAAAGAGTGCAAAGAAGAGCGACCAGAATTATTCCAGGTTTAAAAGGCATGTCATATGCAGATAGGCTAAAAGAACGGAATCTATTGTCTTGAAAAAAGAAGACTATGTGGCAATCTGATTCAAGCATTCCAAATTCTAAAAGGTACTGACAATGTCTACCCAAGGGACTTTTTCGACCTGAAAAAAGAAAAAGAAGGACCAGGGGTCACAAATGGAGATTAGATAAAGGAGCATTCAGAACAGAAAATAGGAGGCATTTTTTACACAGAGAATTGTGGGAGTGCGACGGGGGTGTAATAGGGTCCCACTGTAATCCACCCTCCCGATCTCTTGTGGCGTTGCATAGGGCAGCCCGAAGTCGGGCCGAACGACCTGAAAATGATCATACTGGGAGTTCTGGTGTGGTTGGTCGTTTTGCCCTGACGCGGAGCCGCCAAGCTCGCTTCCTGCAGTCAGCTGTGCTGTGTCCGCCGGTTGGCTGAGGCGGGGGCATTAGCTGATTGCAGAGGCGGGGTTGGGCAGTATTTAGGCTGCACTGTTTCTGCATTCAGGCTCTCTGTCCTGGGTTAGCAACAGGAGTACGCTGTGCTGTTGTGTGTGTGTTGCTACTTTCCTGTGCTCCTATTCCAGACCCCTGAACAGGTGGCTGCCTGCGTCCCGACTACTTTCTCCCTCTCTTCTCGAGTGTGTGCTTCGGAAGTACCCGGAAATCTTGTTTCCACTCAGGGCAGTGAGTGCTGGAGTATGCTGCAGCTAGTGTTGTAAGGAGCCAACTGCAGACACATCGCCACCACCAGTAACGTGGCCATTTAAAGAACGACAGCTACTATCTTTTGGTGTTCTATATTATTATTGTGTGGGACTTGTTTGTTTACTCTTTTTATTTTTAACCCGGTTCTACCATAGTTGGTACTACCAGGGGTTTTTGTGTTTATTTTTGTAATACCTGTTACCCTGCCTGGGTGCTGACTGTGGCTTTGGCCCTGTTGGTTTTTTTTGTTTATTTTTAATCAATAAACCACTACTCAGTCGCCAGGTGGCACTGAGGTTTGCCCACAAGCTTCCTGTGTGTGTGACGTCATTGCTGGTCCTCCCAAAGACTACACCTACTACCCTCTAACACGTGGTGTGAGAAGTGAGTTCCGCACCCTATAATTTTGGGTCGAGACTGGCCTTATTACTCAGAGCTTAAGGTTAGGACGACCTGTCCACCGACTGGAGAAGGGGTGGCCTCAGTGGGAGATTCAATTGGCCTGATCTTTCTGCTGAAAGCCGATATGTTTACTGCTAAGTTCCGGCCCCGTAAAACAAAACGAGAGCGAAGGGCCGAGAAACTGGAGTGGGCAGTATTGAGGCAAGGCTGGGGGCTTGTGGGAGAGTCTCCTCAGCTTACCAAATGGAAACTGAAGGGGGTGGGTGTTCAGTGTGACCGGCGGGAACTGGCTACTGAGGAGCCCAGGGCGGAAGCTACCGAACCTCCGCTCAACATGCCGCGAGTCTGGGACCGGGATGTGGACCTAGAGTGGGAGCAAGCTAACGACCCCACTCTGGTGCACATCCGGGGGCAGGTCCAGTCTGTTGAGGGGAAGGAAGTTCACGGTTGCGGGCCGCTCACATTTCCTTACTTCGTCGTGGCTGGGCGCCTACTGTATAGGGTATCCCGGGCACGGGACAACTTTTCATCGAGAGGTCATGCGACTAGCGCATGACATTCCATTTTCAGGCCACCTGGGCAGGGAAAAGACCCTGGAACGGATATTGGCCCAGTTTTATTGGATGGGACTGCACGAATAGCGGTAGACATAGTGGGGCCGGTGCAACCCGCGGACTCTGGATATACGCACATTCTAGTAGTGGTGGATTATGCTACGCGATATCCAGAGGCGGTGCCGCTCCGGTCCACTAGTGTCGTTGCTATAGCGAAAGAACTAGTACAGATTATGTCAAGAGTAGGGATCCCCAAAGAGATTCTGACGGACCAGGGAACCAACTTTATGTCAGATACCTTGAAAAAGGTGTATCAAATTCTAAAAATTCGCCCCATCAGGACGCCTGTGTACCAGCCTCAGACCGATGGACTGGCGGAGTGCTTTAATCAGACTTTAAAGCAGATGTTGAAGCGATTTGCAGATCAGGAACAGAAGCATTAGGCGCGGCTCCTTCCTTTCCTTATGTTCGCTGTGAGAGAGGTGCCGCAGAGCTCAACAGGGTTCTCCCCGTTCGAGCTGCTGTACGGGAGACAACCCCGAGGCATCCTCGATCTAGTGCATGAGGGTTGGGAGGAGCAGACAACTTCTTCAAAAAATGTAGTGAAATATGTGCTACTGCTCCGAGACCGCCTGGAATTGGTTGGTCGATTGGCTCAAGAGAACCTATGTAACGCTCAGCAATTGCAACAGCAACAGTACAATAAAAAAGCTAGAATTCTGACCTTTCAACCTGGAGACAAGGTATTGTTGCTTCTTCCGTCCTCGGAATCGAAACTGTTTGCCAAGTGGCAAGGCCCATATGAGGTGGTGCGTGCAGTGGGAAAAGGTAATTATGAGATTAGGCAGCCTGACCACCGTAGACCCCTCCAAATTTACCATTTAAATTTGTTAAAGCCGTGAGAGAGAGAGGCCTTGTTTATTACCCACGATAGCCCCGGTGAGGATTTTGGTCCCGAAATGGGGCCACTGGGTCAGACAGTTTCGATTATGATGGGGGAACAGTTGCTTCCTCGTCAGAAGGCAAAGCTGAGGTCATTGATTGAGGAATTCGATGACGTTTTTCTGAGGTGCCCGGTAGGACTGACGTCATCGAACATGCTATTGTCACTCCTCCAGGTGTCACTGTTCATCAGCGGCCATAAAGTCAACGGGGGGTCATGCAACGGGAGGTGGACAGTATGCTTGAGCTTTGAGTTGTGCAGCCTTCCCAGAGCAAGTGGTGCAGTCCAGTGGTAATGGTACCTAAGAAGGACTGCACCACCCGTTTCTGTGTAGATTTTCGGAAGGTCAACGCAATCTCTAAGTTCGATGCGTACCCCATGCCCCGGGTGGATGAACTCCTTGATAGCCTGGGAGACGCGAGGTACCTGTCAACTCTGGACCTGACAAAGGGATATTGGCAGATCCTGTTAACATCCAGCTCTAGGGAGAAAACCGCATTTGCGACCCCAGGGGGCTTGTTTCTTTTCCAGACCATACCTTTTGGATTGCATGGAGCCCCGGCGACTTTCCAGAGAATAATGAACAAGGTGTTGGCCCCACATCGTCAGTATGCGGCAGCGTATATTGATGATATTGGTAGTGTTTAGCTCCACCTGGAGGGAGCATTTGGTTAGACTTGCGGCTGTCCTTCAGTCTGAGAGAAGCGGGGCTAACAGCTAATCTGGGGAAATGCGCGTTTGGAAAAACTGAGACCCAATATCTTGACTTCATTATGGGTAATGGTAGAGTGAAGCCGGTAGCCTCCAAGGTCCAGGCGTTGGTGGACACGCCGGTTCCTCGGACCAAGGCCCAGGTGAGATCGCTTTTAGGACTGGCAGGCTATTACCGCCGTTTCATCCCAGAGTATTCCACCATTGTTAGTCCTTTGATCGACCTCACCAAGAAGGGCGCCCCAAATTCTGTGCAGTGGACAGGGCAGTGTCAGGGAGCGTTTGATAGGATTAAGGAGATTCTGTCCCAGGCCCCTGTGTTGATAGCTCCGGATTTCAGCCGGGAATTCATCCTCCAGACTGACGCTTCGGATTTGGGTCTGGGGGCTGTTTTGTCTCAGGAGATAGACGGAGTGGAGCATCCTGTGCTATACCTTAGTAAAAAAATGGCTCCACGTGAGCGTTGTAGCACTAGCTACATGAATGTAGCATAAATAATTTGCTGCCTGCTGCTCTTAATTGAGTCAGAATACCTGGCCAGGTTAAGTTAATTCTCTATTCAATTGCTAAATAAGTAATTTTGTCCTTGTTTCTAAAGTGGGCCTTTCAGATTCATAAGATAATTATGATTTCCATTCCACTGTCAGTTTTTGGTAAGGGGTTTATCTCTGCACTGGTCTCTCTCTTGTTGCTTTAACTGTATGATCTTTTCCTTAATTTCCACATGGAAGTTCTAATTAGATTCAGGTGTTTTGCTAATTGCCTTGGCAAAGGGCTTATTGAGCTTGATTTATCATTAAGTATCTTAATTGGGAGCTCTTTAAATATGACTATTACTTCCTGGGAAGGGTGTGGTTCCTTTTTCTGGGGTGATTCTTTTTCGGGTGTGTTTTTTGTGGATGCAGAGTGTTTGAAGGAAGGAGCAGGGTTTTTTGAAGAAGAAGGTTGCTGGTCTGTAAAGGAGAGACCGGGAAGCAATAATCTTTTGGTTGTTAGAAACTGTGTATTTTTTCTAATCTGCCATTTTCTAGTTTGAAAGTAACCAGTTATCTAATCTCCTGCCCAATTGAAGCTGTCCACATCATCCAAATGGTTTATTTTTATCCTAAGAGCAACAGCGGTGACTAATCCATTTATTATCCGAATCATCACTTTTTGTCTCCTTACCTGGTTGGAAACTCCAAGCTCTACAGGACCAAGGAAGAACTGGGTGAGATCCCCTGATGGGGAGGAATCTTATTTTTTGCTGCTGGATTATCTGGGTTGTTCTGACTGTTTGGGATTATTTTTTTTTGGTTTATTTATCAGGGTTTAACAAGCACCCTGCTCAGAAGTCTCATATTGTTTTTTTTGTTTGGTGGTTGAACTGTCTGGCTCAACTGCATTCTCAATACAAACCTGATATAACCGCTTGGGACTTTTAAAGTATTGGTTGTTGTTGTTGTTGTTGTTTCATGGACATTTTTTTTTTCTATAAGGACTGCTGGATGGACTCATTGGTAAACACTTTAATCAACGTGGGCATGTTAGGCTGTACATTACTGAAAGCTTGATCTGTCCTATATGATTAATGTGGTATTAATGTGTGTTCTGGTAAACATTTTGACTGGTCCAAGTGCTGTCTGATTAAAACCCATGTACACCAAATGTTTGATACAGCTGTCTACAAGTATAATATTCCACGCATATTCAATAACATTTGCTTTTTGAATTCTGGTGTTACCTTCTGTTTTATTTTTCTTCCTATTTTCTATGTGTTGTAAACACATACTTACCCAGCAATTTTTCTTGGTTCTGTCGCTCAATCCTACTGCTTTGGAGAGTTTATATTGTTCAGGGTAGTTCATTTGTATTTCTGTCACAAAATACTAGTTATTGGACGTTGCTTAAGGATTGGGTTTGTTACAGCGTAACTACTCCGTCATAGAGAAGGAGTGCTTGGCCATTAAATGGGCCATGAACTTGCTTCGCTATTATCTCCTGGGATGACCGTTTACCCTTGTCACAGATCACGCTCCTCTTAAGTGGCTAAGCACGATGAGGGACACGAACGCCCGGATTACTCAGTGGAGTCTGGCGCTGCAACCCTTTAACTATACAGTTAAACATTGTGCGGGTAAGGAACATCAAAATGCTGACTTTTTCTCGAGGGAGGGGGGCCAATTGGAGAAGTTAAAAGAGGCCGAGTGGGCCTACGGCTCCACTCTGAGGGGGGGATATGTGACAGGGGTGTAATAGGGTCCCACTGTAATCCGCCCTTCCGATCTCTTGTGGCGTTGCATAGGCAGCCCAAGTCGGGCGAACGACCTGAAAATGATCATACTGGGAGTTCTGGTGTGGTTGGTCGTTTTGCCGTGACGCGGAGCCACGCGGTCGCCAAGCTCGCTTTCTGCAGTCAGCTGTGCTGTGTCCGCCGGTTGGCTCAGGCGGGGGCATTAGCTGATTACAGAGGCGGGGTTGGGCAGTATTTAGACTGCGCTGTTTCTGCATTCTGCATATATATGTGTATATATGTGTGTGTGTGTGTGTGTATATATATATATATATATATATATATATATAACAAAAACAATTTTTTGTTATAGATATCACTTCTTTTTTTACTTCATCAAACAATGAATAAAGTGAGGGAAAGATATTCAAGAATGTGTTTGGTAAATAGACAGACAAGACACGAGAGTAATAAGTAGAGTAATATAAGAGAAATGAGAAAAAGATTTGAAAGTAAAATAATGGTAGAAGGGACTTTTGTACAGTATTGAAAGTGTAAACATTGTATTCTTTTAGTTGCAAATGTACATCCATCAGTGGTGAAAACAATATGTCTATTTTGGTAGGTATTAATATATTGATATTCACGTAGACCTAAAACTACAATGTTACAAATGGTTACACGGTACATATGCATGTCAGTACTAAAGGATAGTATACTAACACATTTTAATGCTGAAAAAAACATTATTCTCCTTGTTATAGAGTTTTTATGAACTTAGACCAATATAAGGCATTTTTAAAGCATTCAATCTCTTCATAAAAGGCCATGACACATAAAGACACACACACACACACACACAAAGAACACGCTGTCCAGCGGCCACGCCCCCCTGCTTGCGCCACAGCTCTGACTGAGGTCTCAGCTGTCAGTCTCATGTGCAGGAACACCCAGAGTGTGAGCGTGAGCTGGCGAGCCAATTGTAAATGGAGCGGGGGAGCGGAGCGGTGTAGTTTCTTGAGTAGAAATTTCCTGCCTGCTCCTTTACAGCACTGAGAAGAACTGAGCACAGTTTTATCTTTCGTTCGGCCATGGATTTTGGACAAAAGAGGTGACAAATACAGATGCAGTCACTTTACAGTATTTTCCATCATGCCTGTGCACGGTAACCACTCATTTTCCAGTTTCAAACCACAATTAGGCACTTTTATGTTTTGCAGACTTGAGAATTGCATTTTTTTTTAAAAAGCTTTTATTTTTCTTTTATATTCAACGTGATTGACGTGGCACTTTATTAATTATGATTGATATATATGATTGATGTATCTATTATAGATATTAATGAGAGCAAAACAAATACAAAAGAAAAACAAGGGAACCGCAGATCTTTTCAAGAAAGCTGGGAGCCTCTGTATAAATGGATTTTATATTTTTAAATGCTGCAATAACAGTTCTGCTTGTGAAGCATCCACACTATAATTTGACAAAACAGGTGATTTATTTGCACTGTGCAGAACCTTATTTTCCCATTGGTGCTTGAGCCCCGGAGCACTCACGGAATCACCGCCTGTGCACCTATTATCAGTGATTAAAGCCTGGTTTTCAAACTAACTGATTATCACTCACCAATACTGTATTGGTATAAGAAAAGTGTGTTTTTAAAAAAGTAATTTCAGCTTTCAATTACTTAAAATATGCTGACGATAATGTAAACAACAGCAATCTACAGACAGCGAGTCCAAAGCTTTAAACGTGTTACTGTTTATGGATAAGAACTCAACTTTATTATGAATATTGTGTTATTATGTTTTAAGCAACATACTACGATAGTGTTCATTATGGTAATTGTTTGTTTATTAGTTTTAAAATGTTTGGTAAAACGTGACCTATTGTTTGACCTCGTTAGTACAACCGGCCCCCTTTGCTAATGACATCTTTAGTCAGGGTCGTAACCAAGTATAAATCTCCACATTTTTGTAAAATGACTTTACACTTACTTCTAAATAAAATTAAAAGAATAAACTTTGCATCCCGCGCAGAGGGAGAACACAAACGTAAAACACCATTAAGTGTGGTTGGCATTGCAAGGGAGATGAAGCGGGAGGTTTCACAGTTCCGATTGAGTGACAGTTTTCTAAGCATTATTTGTGAATTCTTATTCACCATTGCTACACCCCGTTGTTGCATTTTCTTAAAAATTATTCATCATTTAATCATAAAATCACAATTTACAAGATTAAATACGCTACTATACCTCCTGGGCGCTGCCAATAGGGTCACACTGCGATACTGCACGCCCATTGGCTTAGTGGATTTTGCTAAATTAGAAGCCTGGCATATAGCACGTTATGGAAAGAAACAATCATTTGAGTATTTAACGTGGTGTATATCGTGTTTTGAGGAGAAAGGACATTGAACATCAGAAAGTAGGCACTGTGAGATGAATGATCCTGCTTTTAGCTCAGTTTTGGAGTGAATGGCGTATTATTATTATTATTATTATTATTATTATTATTATTATTATTATTATTATTATTATTATTATTATTATTTATTTCTTAGCAGACGCCCTTATCCAGGGCAACTTACAGTCGTAAACAAAAATACATTTCAAGAATCACAGTGCAAGTAATAATACAATTAAGAGCAAGATAAATACAATGACTTTGGTTCTAGCAAGTACAAGTATATGACAAAATACGATTCAATAACGGAGCAGATAACAGTGTCAGTGATAGTTACATCAGGATATAAATAAATACAAAATACTACAGATTAAATAACACTTGTGACAGATTACAGTGCTCTAAAGTACAGGATTAAATGCAGTAAAATAGGGGGCAGATAAGAGCAAGTAAAGCGCATTTAAGGAAGAGTGATAAAGTGTCCAGAGGGGGAATACAAATCAGAGGAGTTCTACAGGTGCTGTCTGAAGAGGCGAGTCTTGGGAGCAAAATAACTATTTCTACAAACACAGGGAGGAGTGGAGCCTGGTCAGGTGAACTGCAAAGTGCTGGATGTAAGAATTGGAATTAAAAACGCGTCCCGCGCTGGCCGGCGGCCCCCTGGATATCACGTTTTGCATCTAAACTCTTCATATATATAGGAGGCTCTGTGGTACAGTGGTTAAAGAAAAGGGCTTGTAACCAGGAAGTCCCCGGTTCAAATCCTACCTCAGCCACTGACTCATTGTATGACCCTGAGCATGTCACTTAACCTCCTTGTGCTCCGTCTTTCGGGTGAGACGTAGTTGTAAGTGACTGCAGCTGATGCATAGTTCACACACCCTAGTCTCTGTAAGTCGCCTTGGATAAAGGTGTCTGCTAAATAAACAAATAATAATTATATATGGCACAAATGCAGCTCCACAATCGGGAATATATATATATATATTCTTTGCTGGTCATAGGTGGGGATTTTTTTTTTTACTTGAGTCGAGTATGCGATTAATAAGGACAATTAAATGGTATTCCTTTCTGAATGTACATTTCATCTTTTCATCTGTAATCGGCAACACGATGGGGGAAAAATAGCTAGTTTATTTACTTATTATTATATATATTTTTTTTTTAATACCATTTTGTCTGGAGCGGGGGAGCGGAGCGGAATGAAAGAAAGAGCCGAGCGGAGCAAAGAAAGAGCGGAGGATATTATTAAGAGGAGGATATTATTATGAGGTTTGAGCAGAATTGTCACCGCTTCGCTCCGCTCACATTCTCTGAACACAACACGGACGCTCGCCGTTAAAACATATTGTCTTTAACACAGGATTTGCACATCACAGGAGAGTAGAAGTGAGTAAACTCTGTATCCCTTATATGAGAAGTGGGTAAACGATATATTGTCCAAATTCAAAGTGGGTAAACGCCGTTTACCTGCATATACCCTCAACTACACCACTGAGTAAAACGCCAAAGAAAAGTTTAAAGTACCTGGTATTGCCAAGCAGTCTCCCATCCAAGTACCAACCAGACCTGAAAAGTTATTATTTTATTTCTTAGCAGACACCGTTATCCAGGGCAATTTACAATTGTGACGTTATTTTTATTTATTTTTTTTACATACAATTACTCATTTATACAGTTGGGTTTTTTACTGCACCAATCTAGGTAAAGCAGCAGTGTGTCCCCTACCTGGGATGGAACTCATGACCTTCCAGTCAAGAGTACAGTGCTCTAACCACTACTCCACATATGCTACAAGTAAAGAAGCACTAATGTCTCGTTGTATAACTTTTTTTTTTTTTTTTTTACATGAAACGTACTTTTTGTAAATAGGTATACAAATGTCAATTGCTCTGGATAAAAGCATTAGCCAAATCAATTAATATGACATGTATTTTTCTAGCTTGCTATTTATTAATTTATTTATACATTTATAATATAAACATGTATTCATTTCTACATTTATTTATTTAAAAATATTTTTTCTAAATATATTTATTCCTCTATGGCTTGTATACATATAGAAAATAGCGTATTGAGGGGGTTCCCAAGTGGCGCATCCAGTAAAGGCGCTCCATGTGGAGTGCAGGATGCACTCTATAGTCTGGACGTCACGAGTTCAAGTCCAGGCTATTCCACAGCCGACCGTGGACGGGAGCTCCCAGGGGGCAGCGCACAATTGGCCGAGCGTCGCCCGGGGGAAGGGAGGGTTAGGTCGGCCAGGGTGTCCTCGGCTCACCGCGCACCAGCAACCCCTGTAGTCTGGCCGGGCGCCTGCGGGCTTACCTGTAAACTGCCCAAGAGCTGCGTTGTCCTCCGAAGCTGTAGCTCTTGGGTGGCTGCATGGTGAATCTGCAGTGTGAAAAAAAGCGGTCGGCCGACGGCACACGCTTCAGAGGACAGTGTGTGTTCGTCTTCGCCCTCCCGAGTCAGCGCAGGGGTGGTAGCGGTGAGCTGAGACTAAAAAATAATTGGCAATTCTAAATTGGGAGAAAATAATAAAAATAATTGGCAACGACTAAATTTATAAAAGAAAATGACTACTTTTGGCGGTTCTAGTTAGAAGTGCTTATAACTTTTTTATTTTTCCGATTCTGACTTTCAAACGGCGTCAAGGTATTTAATACATGTATTTAGGAAAAGTCTAGAACAGACAACCGCAGATCTTTAATACACGCAGAGTAATTTAAATTTTAAAAGTGAAAACGACTAAATTTATAAAAGAAAATGACTACTTTTGGCGGTTCTAGGTAGAAGTGCTAATAACTTTTTTATTTTTCCGATTCTGACTTTCAAACGGCGTCATGGTATTTAATACATGTATTTAGGAAAAGTCTAGAACAGACAACCAGAGATCTTTAACACACGCAGAGTAATTTAAATTTTAAAAGTGAAAACCGTCAAAATGACTACCATGGCGGTTCTAGTGTTAGGATTTAAACACTGTGTGGTGTTCATTTTATAAACTCTTGGATGTGTTTATGATTTGTAACACTTTTTAAACATTCACAGGTGTTTATAACAGGGCTGATGTTTAAAATCTAAACAATAAAAAAATGGCACAGATTAAACACATAACATTTAACAATTATTTAGAGTTCCAAATGACTAAACATCAGTGTTACACCTAACGACGTATAAACACTGCTGTTTAGGAATAGAGCACTTCTATTTTTTTTTTTTTTTACTATACACACATGCCATTTACATACAAACGTTTCACACGTCTGTGGTTTTACAGTGTAAATGTATGAAAAGAAGACAGATGTAGACATAATACAATCAAATTTAATGTCACTTCTGTTAATGTCACACTCTGCTTATTATCATCAAATTGAAATGTCCTGGCCCAAATATAATGTATGCTGTGACTTTAATGTTTTGTGTTTTTAAAATGTATTAATGATCAATGCTGAGTTTGTTGTGCTCACTTATCAGGTGGTGTCTGGAATGATCCAAATCTTGCTTGCTATTTATTAATTTATTTATACATTTATAATATAAACATGTCTTCATTTATACATTTATTTAAAAAATATGTATTTCTAAATGTATTTATTTGTATACAGTACTGTGCAAAAGTTTTAGGCAGGTGTGAAAAAATGCTGTAAAGTAAGAATGCTTTCAAAAATAGACATGTTAATAGATTATATTTATCAATTAACTAAATGCAAAGTGAGTGAACAGAAGAAAAATCTAAATCAAATCCATATTTGGTGTGACCACCCTTTGCCTTCAAAACAGCATCAAGCATCAATTCTTTTAGGTACACTTGCACACAGTTTTTGAAGGAACTCGGCAGGTAGTTTGGCCCAAACATCTTGGAGAACTAACCACAGTTCTTCTGTGGATTTAGGCAACCTCAGTTGCTTCTCTCTCTTCATGTAATCCCAGACAGACTCGATGATGTTGAGATCAGGGCTCTGTTGGGGCCATACCATCACTTCCAGGACTCCTTGTTCTTCTTTACGCTGAAGATAGTTCTTAATGACTTTCGCTGTATGTTTGGGGTCGTTGTCATGCTGCAGAATAAATTTGGGGCCAATCAGATGCCCCCCTGATGGTATTGCATGATGGATAAGTATCTGCCTGTACTTCTCAGCATTGAGGAGACCATTAATTCTGACCAAATCCCCAACTCCATTTGCAGAAATGCAGCCCCAAACTTGCAAGGAACCTCCACCATGCTTCACTGTTGCCTGCAGACACTCAGACGTGTACCGCTCTCCAGCCCTTGGCGAACAAACTGCCTTCTGCTACAGCCAAATATTTCAAATTTTGACTCATCAGTCCAGAGCACCTGCTGCCATTTTTCTGCACCCCAGTTCCTGTGTTTTCGTGCATAGTTGAGTCGCTTGGCCTTGTTTCCACGCCGGAGGTATGGCTTTTGGCGCAAGTCTTCCATGAAGGCCACTTCTGACCAGACTTCTACGGACAGTAGATGGGTGTACCAGGGTCCCACTGTTTTCTGCCAATTCTGAGCTGATGGCACTGCTGGACATCTTCCGATTGCGAAGGGAAGTAAGCATGATGTGTCTTTCATTTGCTGCAGTAAGTTTCCTTGGCCGACCACTGCGTCTACGGTCCTCAACGTTGCCCGCTTTCTTTGTGCTTCTTCAAAAGAGCTTGGACAGCACATCTGGAAACCCCTGTCTGCCTTGAAATTTCTGCCTGGGAGAGACCTTGCTGATGCAGTATAACTACCTTGTGTCTTGTTGCTGTGCTCAGTCTTGCCATGGTGTTTGACTTTGACAGTAAACTGTCTTCAGCAACCTCACCTTGTTAGCTGAGTTTGGCTGTTCCTCACCCAGTTTTATTCATCCTACACAGCTGTTTCTGTTTCAGTTAATGATTGTGTTTCAACCTACATATTGAATTGATGATCATTAGCACCTGTTTGGTATAATTGTTTAATCATACACCTGACTATATGCCTACAAAATCCCTGACTTTGTGCAAGTGTACCTAGAAGAATTGATGCTGTTTTGAAGGCAAAGGGTGGTCACACCAAATATTGATTTGATGTAGATTTTTCTTCTGTTCACTCACTTTGCATTTAGTTAATTGATAAATATAATCTATTAACATGTCTATTTTTGAAAGCATTCTTACTTTACAGCATTTTTTCACACCTGCCTAAAACTTTTGCACAGTACTGTATGCATTTGTTTAAATCATTTATTTATTTCTACCAAATAAATTATTCCTTTATTTTTAATTAAACGAAGAACTACAATTTATCAGAAATCAGAGATTTAGACAAGGAAGCTACATGCCACTCTTCAATGTACAATTCCATTCTATGGTATCTACCAAACAAACAGGAAACTGGATATTTTCAAACGGGAAATAGAAAATTTATAGAATAGAATCGAGCAGGACCTTCAGGTTTTCAGTGAAAGCTGGTCAGGCATGAATGTAAGCTTAAAAAAATGAAATGTGGAGTAGTGGTTAGGGCTCTGGACTCTTGACCGGAGGAATCGTGGGTTCAATCCCAGGTGGGGGACACTGCTGCTGTACCCTTGAGCAAGGTACTTTACCTAGATTGCTCCAGTAAAAACCCAACTGTATAAATGGGTAATTGTATGTAAAAAATAATGTGATATCTGTATAATGTATAATGTGTATAATGTGATATCTTGTAAGTCTCCCTGGATAAGGGCGTATTTATTTATTTATTTTTTTTGTGCGATATGTGCTGTTTTAAAACATAAATAAATTCTGTACTATAACTGGTATGTATGTCAAAGTGCTTGATTTCTCTGGTTTAATTAGATGTTGACCAACATGTGAAATGCCATGACTGGTACATATCTCGTTCTTTAGTTATTGTTTTCCAAGATCACTACATACACAAAGTAAGGAACGGAAGATGATGATGATGATAAAGAAGGACAAATTTGACCTTAGTTTGACGACTTATATCTTAATATATCTCAGTGTGTACAAGAGGTATTTACGTTTTTTTCCACATTTGAGCTAAGAAAGCTTAAAACGTTATGTTTAAAGTGGAATCAATATTTTTTTCTGGAGCAATAGGTAAAAGAGCAGTGCGTCCCCCGCCTGGGATTGAACCTATGACCCTCTAGTATGT
Source organism: Acipenser oxyrinchus oxyrinchus (assembly GCA_030684275.1). NCBI lineage: Eukaryota > Metazoa > Chordata > Actinopteri > Acipenseriformes > Acipenseridae > Acipenser > Acipenser oxyrinchus. The sequence goes on from CM060248.1 coordinate 49,721,039, forward strand.
AGTGAAGTGCCCTAACCATTACACCACTGACATATATTGCCAAATGCAAACACTATATACAAATATAAACTGCTCTGGATAAAAATATCAACCAAATCAATTAATGACATGCATTTCCCTGGCTTGCCATTTATTAATTTATGTAAGTTTAAAAATTAAATACATTTCAACAACTACCCAAAGGCGCAGCGGGTTGGAAGTTTGAACCTCAGGATTTTTTTTTTCTTTTTTGTGTTATATGGGCTGTTTCAAAACATAAATAAATAGCTTAGTGTAACTGGTATGGATATCAATGTGCTTGCGTTCCCTGGTTTATTTTGACGTAGACCAACATGTGAAATCGAATCAGGCTGTTTTAAAACTGGAAGCTGGAGATTTTCAGTCGAGCAGATCCTTTTCAGTGCAAACTTGTCAAGTACAGATGTCAGCTTCAAAATTGGTGGCATTCCAACAGCTGACCCGCGGTGCAGCGGGCTGAAGCATGTCTGTATCAGCCTACAATTCTCATGCTGCAGCGTCAAACCCTGTGTTTTTTTTGTTTGTTTGAACGGAACGGAAGGTGATGATGATGATGATGATGAAAAAAGGAGAATGACAATTTTACCTTAGTTTGATGACTTATATCTCAGTGTGTATAAGAGGTATTTACGTTTTTTTTCACATTATATCTAAGAAAGCTTAAAACTTTGTTTAAAGTGGAATGGTACTTCTAAGTTATTTAGTTTTTTCTAACTTGTATGAGGAACTATCGTTCCTCTCAATATATTCCCAGTGAAGACAGTCGTACACCTGGCATTTTAGTTAATGAAGGACTCTTATGTCCGAAAGGTCCTGAATACTTTTGTATTTATGTTGTACTTTGTGCACCTTAACTATTACTATAAACCATGACAGGCCGTGCGGTTCCATTGATATATACCATGCCTGGGGTGGTGATAAACACCCACCCCAGAAGTGGTATATATCATCAGAACAGCACGTCCTGAAGTGGTTTATACCGCTTATAACACGGCTAACTGTCATTTGTGGAAAGAGAAATAATTAAAACACATTTAAATGAAGATAAAACTAGAAACCTTTATTGTGTATACATCCGCAGTGTAATATAGTGCCAAATTTTATTTCATTTAATTCATTGTTCTCTTATTAAAAGTAAATTGCACATGTTCGTTTATTCTGAATTTCTGCATCGAAAGTGCCATCTCACTAGAAACTAGAGGACTGCACAATCTGTGATGATGGGCGGAGTTTCAAATGACACTAGGAAGTAAGAGGAGGTTGAAGCCGGATCTTGAAGTGAGTTTGTGAACTCGTTATATATGCGAGGCACACATATTCTAGTACATTTTCATCCTTTTGGATCTCAAATTATGTTTTTGTTAGTTGTTGGACACCCTCGCGTCGAAGTCGTGCCAGATTAAGTTGACGATTGAACCAGTCTTTACACACCAATCCGACCGCGGTGTCAGGGGAAAGTACCTCAGTTTTCCGCAGACAAATCCAGACCGGTAATTCGGGGGGGGGTGTCTGGCCTTGTCTTTACCTGCTTTTCTAAGAGTTTTTCTGACTGACAGGAATACATTATTGCTGGTTTTAAACTCGCTGTCAGCAGATATGTTAAATCTTCTACTGTTAAAATATCTATTTAGTCCAGCTCAGCGTTATAAAACTGGAGACTGAATACTGGTCCCCAGTTGAACTTCTTGCACTGGCATAAAATTCCCTTAATGTGTGTTGACTTATTTCCATAAAATGAATGTCCATATTTTTTTCTTTAAGTACATTAACCAGCCCATGCTGTAATTTGTTTTGTGTGTGTGTTTTTTTCAATCTTTGTTTTCTTCTATTTCATTTAGCTGTTCCTCATCTACTGTTATGTGTCTACTCTTGCTGGTGCACTTATTTTATTTATTTATTTTTTTTCAGATGGACTGCTGTCTTCACTCAGAAAGTTGGTGTTGTACCAGTTATGTGGAGTTTCATCCCCAAATATATTAAAGGAAATAGGTGAAATGCCATTCATTTTTGGCTGTGGTTTTTGTAACTAATAAGAACTAAAATGGCAGTTTGTATTAGAATTTAGAATGTAGTGGTGCATAGTGATTTATTCAGTATGAAGCGGCTCAACAGTATGCAAGCCGTGCTATATGCTATATACATGCACGGTCATGTGATGCTGTTTAACCAATCAGAGGTTGTTATTTTTCTAATCCGTGATTATATATATATATATATATATATATATCTCATGGCTTAAAAAAATAGCAACCTCTGATTAGTTAAACAGCAACAACAACATGACCATGCTGGAAAAATATGATTAAATTAGGCACAGTTAAATGAAATACAGTAGAAGAAAACAAAGATGAAAAAACACTAAAAAACAACAACACAGGCTGTTAATGTAATTAAAGACAGACTAAAAGAAAAAATAAATATGGACATTAACTAAGATAAGTCAAAAAAACCTCAAAAGTTCAACTGGCAACCAGCATAATTCATATCTGTTGACAGCGAGTTTAAGACCAGCAATAACATCTTCCTGTCAGACATGAAAACTTTCAGAAAAGCCGATAAAGACAAGGCCAAACATCACCCCTGCATCACTGACCTGCATTTGAAGCACTTTCACCAGACACTGCAGTCGGATTGGTAGGCAAGGCCTGGTTTGATCTTCATCTTAACCTGGCACAAGGGAAATAATGTCTGTAACCAGACATCAATCTCAAAGCGTTTGCTAAGCTGCTGGACTCCAGTGCAGCAATACAGAAAAGAGTGGAGTTAAATTTGATCCTCAAACTCTCCTCCATTGCAGTTACTCCACTTCCTTCTTCAGTTTCATTGAAATTCCGCCCAGACCATCCACATTATCAGCTTGTGTTCCATCCTTTGCTTTTGCGGTGCCACTTTCAACGCAAAACTTCACAATAAATAGAAATGTGCAGTTTTTTTTTAACGTTTCTTTTTTATGTAAAAAGTGCTTTAATTATTTGTCTTCCCCTAATGACAATTAACTTTGACATTGCCGGTTTCTAAGCGGTATAAACCACTGTGGGCTGTGCGGTTCCCATAAAATATACACACACCTTGGTGTGTGTATATTTCATGGGAACTGCACGGCCTGTGGTGGTTTATACCTTACATTTTGTAGAGTCGTACAGAAAATTAGACACACAAAGCTGCTGATGCAGTTCTCGAATCCATGGTGTATTCACTGCTAATTAACTGGGTGCTCACTGAACATGCTGTAACAGTTGGCAGTCCCAATGACAAAGACATTAGCTACAATGACAAAGTGCCACATGCTGTAATATTTGTGGCGGTCACTGTAGGCCTTGAACACATCGAAATAAAAGGATGAACAAAATCCGCTCATTACTCCAAGCTCTCTCCACCCCAAGTAGGGGTGGCTTCCCTTTTATACCTCCCCTAACCCCTACACCTTATAACGTCATCCCTCCAATCCCAATCAGTCTCTGTGCCCAGTCCCTTTTGTGCAAGTCATTCTCGACAAATGATCGCTAACTAGGCTGTGAGCGTGCAGTTGAACATCTCGACTAACCCATCGCTCTGCGGGTGACGTGAGTTTTGTGGATGCCCAGTTTTCAGCACATCTCTGCGAAGACCCGTGACTCAAAGTTCCGGCCTTGATCACTGTGTAGCTCCATGGGGACCCTGAACCGGCTGAAGAACCCCTCCAACAGTGCTTCAGCCACTGTTGCCGGTTCCCCCTGTCGGAGTGGGGGAATGACCCCAAGATGTCGACCCTGACCCTCACCCCCGGTGCCCAGACAGGAAACTGTTGGAGGGGAGCGTGCAACCGGTCCATCGGTCCCTTTCGCACAGTGTCCCCAATAGAACCCTTGCTGGACTTGACGCAGGGTTTTCGTTACTCCAGAATGTCTGGTTCCGGGGGTGCCGTGGAGTGCCTTCAGCACGTCATCCCGCAGCGCGGTGCAGACCACCACCTGCCACCTTACTTCTCCCATGGCCAGCTCTCTCCACTGCCGCTGTAAGACGCCATCCCAGACTCTGAGTTCAGCCCACTGGGAGATTGGGGGGGCCATTGCGAGGGTTGGCCTCCCTGGAAGCGCAAGACCTTGGTCCGGAGGTCCAGCTGGCACCCGGTGGCTCAGAGGAAGTTCAGGCCGAGAATACATTGGTACTGCACTGTTGCGACCCACAAAGTGTGGCATACTGTCCGGCTGCCCACCTGGATCTTCATAATGCCATTTCCTTTCATGGCACCAGCGTCACCATCAACCCTGTGCCTACCAGGGCGGTGCAGGGGACCCCTTCGATATAGACCCAGAGGTGGGAGACATCCCCCACCTAAGTCCTCCCGATGGGGGTATAATGCTGTCAGCTGCTTCTGGGGAGAACGGAGCCCCGCTCCCCAGGCTTTAGAGAGGAGTGGCCTCAGCAGGCCCTGTGTGCAGCAGCAGGCCTGGTGAGTGTAGCGCAGCATTGTCAGCTGCCTCTGGGGGAAGCAGAGTCCTGCTCCCACGGCTGTGCGATGGCTGGTTGTTGACAGGCAGGTTGGGAAGTTGGTAGGGGAACCGCACTGTCCCGCTTACATGGGGCCCCCCGTTGTTTCCCCAGGGCTGGCGTGGCATGCATGCGGGTGGCGGGGTGTTGGGGTTGGGGCACTGTCGCTGTAGATGTCCTGGCCGAGACATAACACGCAGGGCTGGGGGTTCCATGCAGAGGCAGCCTGGAGTAAGGCAGTTAGTTCTGGAAGCCAAGCAGGTGCAGGTTGGACGGCTTCGGCCTCCCCTCCTCCGACCTTGGCCTTGTGAGCTGCTTGTAAGCGAGGGGGGGTGGTCTGGGTTGGCATCAGGAATTGTTCCAGGTGGTGTGCTTCGCTAACAGCCTCCCGCAGTGTCCTGGGCTCCTGCAGTAGGACGTGGCACAGTAACTCGCCTGGTGTCACTGCCCCAAAAAAACATCACGCCCCACTTTATCCTTAGCCTCGGCCATCAATTCTGGGTACGCCTGCTGGATAAGCCCTGTGATGTCGTTCCCCAAAGCCCCCAGGGACTCACTCAGCTGTCTTCCCCGCTCCTTCAGTCTCATCACATGGGTGAAGCTGGAGGCAGCTTGTCCAAACTGCTGTTCCAGTGCTGTCGCCAGTGCTGTGTACATTCCTCCTGGTAGGGCCAGGATGCAGTTCTGGGCCTCCCCGTGCAGCGCAGCAATCAGGTGTTCTTCCTTCTCCCCTTGTGACACCTATTCACCCCAGCGATCGCTTCAAAAGCAGCTTGGAAGGCTTCCCAGTTACCCCGCCCATCAAATTGATTTTTTTTTATGTGGAATGATGATGACACCAAGATCACTCGGCCACAAGCCCCCACTTGTGGTTCATGGTACCCCAGATGGACCCCCTGTTCTTCTGCTGCCGCAGTGGGGCTCATCTCGGGTACCTATATCAGGGCGTAGCTAGCTGTCCCTCAGTCCCAAAACAACATTGCAGTAGTCCCTTTAATGCCCCAGTCTTGTCTCTGTTCAGGTGTTATCAGTAGTAATTATGGCAAGGCTTCATCAGTTAAACAGGCAGCTACCTGTTTTTTTCACAATCAGTCCATCCCTCTATCTAAGCAATAATTTTGAATTGTGTTTGAAAAGCATCCCAAGGGACCCTACTGTTAAATTTTGGTGGTGTTATGTAGGTTCCTCCAGTCCTGTACGAGTTGCTGCTTTTTCAGGACTGCATAAAGCACATACCTGTTTCAGGACTGCATAAAGCACATACCTAATGGTATCAATAGCATGCCTCCACGTCTGCTTTCCCAAATCGGTGCCGTTTTCTGCCTGGATTGCTCTTGTTCTGCCATTCATCAAGAATTTTCTCCCAGTTCTTTTGAATTCGGGAAATAGCGCTTTGTAACTCAGCTGCAATTGACTTCTGACTTTGTTTATTTTCTAACTTTTTTAAAACATCAACTCCTCCTCTAGAAGTCTCCATAACTGCAAATGTTGTTTGTGGTCACACGGTCAACTCCTCAGCCAATGCAATTATCAGAGCTAATTATACAAATCAACTGGCTATCTCTCATGCAATTAAGCGAATTATGCAATTACCAGGTATGCATTTGAGCGGAGTGCAATACCATGTAAACACATAGCACATTTCTAGTATCCAGAAATTGCTGTGCATTTAAATGGAGTATGTAATTATCTGATTTGCAATTAAGTGTACACAAAATAAGATCTTCATTTCTGCAAACTTCAGTGGCTTCCTAAACTGTAAAACTCAAGACACATTTTACCACTAGCAAACAAGTCATAAAGAACAAATGCCCCATTTACCAGTATTAGCAAAACAAAACATACAGTACTAAATTCAGTACTTACTCAAAAAATGCAGGTGTTCAAATGAATCCTAAAGTTTGCATCTTTTTTTTTTTACACAAGGTAAAAACAATCAATTCCTTGTTTTCTATTACAAAAGAATGGTGCATACTTTGGACTGTAGGAAATGCTTAGTGAATCTGGCTCAATGTATACTGGCTGACTCTTATTGTTGTTAACTTCTTTTATACCACTAAAATCTTTAATTTACAAAACTATAAGAAATCAAGTTTGTTATCAGTAGGATCACATGGGCTATTTATTTTTGTTAAAAGATTTTCAGAAAAAAAGGTTGAGCTGAAGCTTACAAAATGGAGCACCGTTCTTGCAGCTGTCAATATTTAGACAGAATAAACTGGGCTTTTCATTCAACACAGACCAGTCTATGGGCTCCTATTTGGTGACTTCTCATAACTTATTTGCTCTATGTATTAATATTTTTTCAATAACGTAGTTACAGACTATTCAAAAGTAAAAGATTTCAACAATATGCATCCTTAATTAGGAAAGCTACCCGTACCCAAATGACTGTTTCCCACCCAGAATCTGTAGTTAATATATTTAACAGATAGTGTTACAAGTACTTCAGTTGTGTTAAAAAATGCGCCACCCTGTTTTGCATTTGGCATACACAGGAAGTCAATGTAAATATAGTTTACTACATGAAATGATGTCATCCCAGGTGAGCGCCTGAACACAGGGAATTGGTTTAGCAGATGTATTTTCAGCTTTGTTTATTGTTCTGTTAGTTTGCACTTGTTTATAGGTGGCTGGATGATTTGCAATAAGGCATGAACGAAATAGGGGTCATCCTGTGTGCCTGTGTAATCACGCTTCTAGACTTGTAAGAACTCACAGAGCAATCCTGTCACTCTGATTAGAGTTTCAGCTATGCATGTTTATAGATTTAATCTGTGCCTTATTTTTTTATTTTTTTGAGAGTTGCATTACAGAATTCATATCAAAATTTAATCAAAGTAAAGCTTTGAAAATATTGTGGCTGGATGACTTTCAGCTTTGAATTTTGTTGTCTGCCAAAGCTCTCTCTAACTTTTGAAATACTTTTCTATTTGTTCCAGTCAAAAGTAGTGCATATTACAAAAATTATAACATGTGATTCGAGCTGCAGACTCACATCAGGGCCTGCATCTGAATGATAGCCATAAAGATAACATTAGGAAAACCTTTATCAGAGGGAGAATCCTCTGGCCTAGCCAGCAACATAACACTGTATGACATGCCAGTGCCAGAGAGAATGCAAGGCCATGTGAGGGTCATGACCATTGAGTCTGCTGAGACAAGTCATTGCTCACCCCATTAAATATGAAACCCCACTCATTGCCTCAGCATTGATTGTATCCTGTCATTCAGCATGGACACACTGTCACCATGGTAACTGTAATAGGAGGATGTGCACCGGTCCGCATTATGTGCTGGTCATAATGTCTGTAACTAAGGAAAGTTTTGTTGTATATGTGTGGTGATTAATGCCTGGTGCCATTATCTCTAATTGAACAGGCATGAAATGAAACCAATTTGCTAGCCCTGATAAGCCTATTGCAAACCATCCATACAGTATTCAGATAAAGCCTTCTGTGAATAACATCATTATATTTTCTTTTAATCACTGGGAAACAAAAGTGCTAAATATCACATATTAATTATAAACCAGGGCCTAAAGGGGAAAAATCACAACTGGAAAATCAAATCAAAAGCAGATTAACCAAAGGATTATTTTAGCAGCTCTGAAATGCTTATCAAAGCAATCATGTTTTCCAATTTCTCTACTCAGTATAACAATTGGCTTTTTCAACAATTTAATACAAAGACATAATATAATAAATAAAACTTAATGAGATGCCTAGTTTACCCTGTCCTCCCATGTAGAATTGCAAAATGAAATGGGCATTATCGTGTATTTTTGACTAAATTAAATCATGTATATCCTCCATGTTTCTTTTTTCCCTAAGATGAAAGGCAATAACATACTGACAGCTCTGCCTACACAGCAAGCCCAATGTGTTTGCTGTATGTAGCGAACAAATTTCCTTTTTAAGAGCTATAATATTTATTACATTGTTTCTTTTCCCTCCTGGTATCCATATTCAAACATACATGGCTAATTAATTCAAATGCCATAAACTACTTCAGTGGAACCAGCTTTATATATTTGCACAACAGTAAAGAACCAGCTCATCTCTTACACAATAAACCATACAATATAAAACAGCAGCTTTTACCACCCAACCCATCGGCATCTTCATCATCATCTTTGCATTATTCCAGTTTTAAATTTTTAGATCTCCTCTTAGTGACTGGTGAATTAATAATACTGACAGCATCAAACATGTACTGAAAGGGGAAGGGAAACACTTATCACTTTGTGATTATAATGTTTAAAAGGTACAAAAGCAATGTGATCTCGGGTTTCTTTTTATTGTTTTCGACCGGTATTTGTCAAACGAGCTGTTTAAACTCCTCGATTTATCAACCTGTAATTCGCCATGTCTGTAATTCACTTCCAGTGACGTCACTGGTTGGAAGAATCAGACCAGCATAATGTAAATTGCATAGGCCCTGGCTGTACAAATCATTTTTTATAATAATTCGGTTATACATTATCATCATCTCCCAAAACAAAAAGTGGCTGAAAGTACTGAAAAGAAAAATGTTCCTGATTTAAAATATTCACGAGTTTGCAGTATTCACTTTGTTGATTACAGCAGAGAACATACAGCTGATGGCACATAAAAATAAATATGTCAAGACAGGCGATTTAAAAGATACGGCCTTGCCGTCTGTATTTCATTTTGTCGTATGATCACAAAAGCTGTCGAACACCAACAACAAGTGAAGAAAAACACAATCAGAGTTTATAAGAAGACAACAAGAGTTGAAGGTCTTGATATATAATATATCTGTGGGTACTTTTGGAATTTTACTGACATCCTGCTGTACAGTATTTTCTCAACACTGGTAAACTCATACGCACCAATCACAAAGAACAGGTAAACATTTTAATGCCCAAAACACTGACATTTATAAAAAGCGTGACAATGAGCCAAAAACAGGATGTTCAAGCAATACTGCTATATTATATAATAATCCCTCGCATTTTCTACCTTGTATAAATGCAACTGTATTTTCTTTTCACGCGATGCAGTTTGCTGCACGATCTAAGACGAACATGTTTGTTTTTCCCCCCAGATAAAAATAAATACGTAACGTAATAACTCATGCATAAATTAAAAACCAAAAGCAGCGACTTTGATCTAATTTCCTCACAAGGCCACAACTTCACACTCAGATCCAATAATTTTACTTACAGTTCATTGAAACAAGAGCGACTCAGCTCAGCAAAGCCTGATACTTAAGCGATAGCGCTGCCGATGCGGGTCTACCGTGTGGTAGATGACCGTGACTGGTTATGCATCCCAGGCCGTAGGCAAGGGCGCTAACGAAAGTCAAGGTCATCTACCACACTGTAGAGCCTGCATCGAGAGGGCTCTATTGCTGTTAGAAAATGGTTTATTTCTTTATTTTCTCTTTAAAAATAACTTTAAAACCTATATTTACCTTGAACTGATATTTCGCCTGGTAACCTTTCTCTGAGGAAAATAGTCCCTAACATAATTAGAACAGAAAAACAACATACACGTATAGAAAATATTATTATTATTAAAATTATTATTTGGCTAACATATTTATTTATTGGCGTCTTACTCTTTTTCTTAATATAATTTATCTGGACATTGCAAGATAAATTAACTGTACAATTGTTGAATAGTCCATGTAGTATAGAGTCGGACTTGAAACTTGTTGTTGGAGGCGGGGCTCATTCAAGCTGGCAGGGAGTGGATTGGCTGGTTTGGAAAGACCTGAAACAGGGTTGGCAGTTTCACTGGCTGGTTTTGAGGCTGGTGTTGTTTGGATCCAGCTGATGACAGAATTGTAGACCAATTGTGTCTTTCCTGTTGATTTGCTGTCCAGTAGCTGTGAATTGAGCCTTCATTATGGTGTCCTGTCACAGACATGATTTCACTTCTCTATAGACCAGCGTCAGAAAGTATCAATGTTTAGTAGCTTTTTATATTATCAGATTAGTTGTGGATCAGAATGTTAACGGAAAAAGATGGTATTTATGCATGGATTGATTTAAAATGTAATTCACAGTTAAGCACTTCAATGTTCCAGCGGGCATCTATGCAAAATAGAAGCCCGCTAGATCTGGAAGCTGATTGGCTGTTCGTACACAATCGTTTTCTAATACGCAGTAGAACATGTGATGTATCATGAAAGCAATTGGATGTATTTTTGTTTTTATTCAAACCATAATAACTTTATTAAATAATTTTAACAAACCTGGAGAGTTCCCACAAAGGTCTTCTATATAATATATTAACTATATATATACTATAATATATTAGAAGACCTTTGGTTCCAAGTTATGTGCATATCCCGACGTGACATTCGCCATCTCTGTTATCCAACCAGTGATGGCACTGTCAATATGGTGGAACACACTAACAGAAAGTGCCGGTTTCCGTATTTTTAAATGCCGTTTTATTGTATTATATGATAAATATGTGATGTTTTGTTTGGCAATTGTTATTTTTTATTACTTTGTAAATCATTTTAACACACAAAACCCCACCTTTTCCCTTCCCTTTAACACTTGACTACAGAGCTTGCTCTGTAGTTGAATGGTAAAACATATACTGTACACCTTTAAACCATGAGGTAAGCATTTTGTCTACAGCCCTTGCGTCTCCATTCAATTCAATAGGCTGATGCCAAGCCATTGAATACAGAACAAGCTTAGCACAAGCATTGGGAATTACATCTTATGCCTCAAGTCTGCCCTAGGAATATTCTTACAAGGTGAGCAGTATCCATGCCCATCCAATCTCTGGCTTCTCTATTTGAAACTTGCTGCAAAGATGCCCAGTAACAAGTGTGTTGACTGTGGTCCATGTTTTGTTAGGTGTACTTATATAAGCTTATGCTATGAAAACATACTTGTAACCAAATTATGGTTTGAACCCAGGACTTAAGAGGTGAAAGGCTAGTTGGCACCTACAGTACTGTGCAAAAGTTTTAGGCAGGTGTGAAAAAATGCTGTAAAGTAAGAATGCTTTCAAAAATAGACATGTTAATAGATTATATTTATCAATTAACTAAATGCAAAGTGAGTGAACAGAAGAAAAATCTAAATCAAATCCATATTTGGTGTGACCACCCTTTGCCTTCAAAACAGCATCAAGCATCAATTCTTCTAGGTACACTTGCACACAGTTTTTGAAGGAACTCGGCAGGTAGGTTGGCCCAAACATCTTGGAGAACTAACCACAGTTCTTCTGTGGATTTAGGCAGCCTCAGTTGCTTCTCTCTCTTCATGTAATCCCAGACAGACTCGATGATGTTGAGATCAGGGCTCTGTGGGGCCATACCATCACTTCCAGGACTCCTTGTTCTTCTTTACGCTGAAGATAGTTCTTAATGACTTTCGCTGTATGTTTGGGGTCGCCACGCTGCAGAATAAATTTGGGGCCAATCAGATGCCTCCCTGATGGTATTGCATGATGGATAAGTATCTGCCTGTACTTCTCAGCATTGAGGAGACCATTAATTCTGACCAAATCCCCAACTCCATTTGCAGAAATGCAGCCCCAAACTTGCAAGGAACCTCCACCATGTTTCACTGTTGCCTGCAGACACTCATTCTGCACGCCTCCAGCCCTTCGGCTAACAAACTGCCTTCTGCTACAGCCAAATATTTCAAATTTTGACTCATCAGTCCAGAGCACCTGCTGCCATTTTTCTGCACCCCAGTTCCTGTGTTTTCGTGCATAGTTGAGTCGCTGGCCTTGTTTCCACGTCGGAGGTATGGCTTTTTGGCCGCAAGTCTTCCATGAAGGCCACTTCTGACCAGACTTCTCCAGACAGTAGATGGGTGTACCTGGGTCCCACTGTTTTCTGCCAGTTCTGAGCTGATGGCACTGCTGGACATCTTCCGATTGCGAAGGGAAGTAAGCATGATGTGTCTTTCATCTGCTGCAGTAGGTTTCCTTGGCCGAACACTGCGTCTACGGTCCTCAACGTTGCACGTTTCTTTGTGCTTCTTCAAAAGAGCTTGGACAGCACATCTGGAAACCCCTGTCTGCCTTGAAATTTCTGCCTGGGAGAGACCTTATAACTACTGCATTATAACTACCTTGTGTCTTGTTGCTGTGCTCAGTCTTGCCATGGTGTATGACTTTTGACAGATGTACTATATTTTAATGGGTTAAGTTTTGTATGCATTAAACTTTTCTAGACAGCTGATTGAGAAAGCAACCTGTCAAAGCTTTGTGAATTTAACCTGATACCACTACAGCCTTTTGACTAATGACTTGCTATTTATATTGAGTATATCTACACTATAACCATGCTATTGTAATTCTTGAAATATAATCATATACAGTACTGTGCAAAAGTTTTAGGCAGGTGTGAAAAAATGCTGTAAAGTAAGAATGCTTTCAAAAATAGACATGTTAATAGATTATATTTATCAATTAACTAAATGCAAAGTGAGTGAACAGAAGAAAAATCTAAATCAAATCCATATTTGGTGTGACAACCCTTTGCCTTCAAAACAGCATCAATTCTTCTAGGTACGCTTGCACAAAGTCAGGGATTTTGTAGGCATATAGTCAGGTGTATGATTAAACAATTATACCAAACAGGTGCTAATGATCATCAATTCAATATGTAGGTTGAAACACAATCATTAACTGAAACAGAAACAGCTGTGTAGGAGGAATAAAACTGGGTGAGGAACAGCCAAACTCAGCTAACAAGGTGAGGTTGCTGAAGACAGTTTACTGTCAAAAGTCATACACCATGGCAAGACTGAGCACAGCAACAAGACACAAGGTAGTTATACTGCATCAGCAAGGTCTCTCCCAGGCAGAAATTTCAAGGCAGACAGGGGTTTCCAGACTGGACTGATGAGTCAAAATTTGAAATATTTGGCTGTAGCAGAAGGCAGTTTGTTGGCCGAAGGGCTGGAGAGCAGTACACGAATGAGTGTCTGCAGGCAACAGTGAAGCATGGTGGAGGTTCCTTGCAAGTTTGGGGCTGTATTTCTGCAAATGGAGTTGGGGATTTGGTCAGAATTAATAGTCTCCTCAATGCTGAGAAGTACAGGCAGATACTTATCCATCATGCAATACCATCAGGGAGGCATCTGATTGGCCCCAAATTTATTCTGCAGCATGACAACGACCCCAAACATACAGCGAAAGTCATTAAGAACTATCTTCAGCGTAAAGAAGAACAAGGAGTCCTGGAAGTGATGGTATGGCCCCCACAGAGCCTTGATCTCAACATCATCAAGTCTGTCTGGGATTACATGAAGAGAGAGAAGCAACTGAGGCTGCCTAAATCCACAGAAGAACTGTGGTTAGTTCTCCAAGATGTTTGGGCCAACCTACCTGCCGAGTTCCTTCAAAAACTGTGTGCAAGTGTACCTAGAAGAATTGATGCTGTTTTGAAGGCAAAGGGTGGTCACACCAAATATTGATTTGATGTAGATTTTTCTTCTGTTCACTCACTTTGCATTATGTTAATTGAAAAATATAAACTATTAACATGTCTATTTTTGAAAGCATTCTTACTTTACAGCATTTTTTCACACCTGCCTAAAACTTTTGCACAGTACTGTAGCTCCCAAGCATTTACTTCATACATTATCTGTTTTGCTATAGGGCAATTGTGATGACCTTTTTGTATAATTGACCTAATAGTTGTGCATAGGCTGCGGCTTTGAAACGGCAAGTCAACAGGAAAGCAGTCAAGGTAATGTGATTGCTGAATGATTCGTTTCAAAATGTTTCCTGACTGTATGGATGAAAACAGAATGCAAAGCAGTTAGAATGCAAATATGGTGCACATGTTTACATACAGTAAAGTCCGAATAGAAACATATTTAGGAACATTTCCTTATTATATTTTACCATTTATACTATTAACCCAAGTAATACAAATATTTACATTTAATATTATTATGTCCAAGTAGAAAGTGTAATAGTTCTATATTTAGAATAGGCATGATAAATCATGCCCAACACTGGTTTAAACACATCAAAAATATAGCTGTAGACAGTAGAAGCAGTTGGTGTTCCTTGTGAACATCTGCTGTGGAAAGAAAAAACATTAATTTGAAGGATGGTGTCCACCAAGATGACTTGTGTGCTTTCTCGTTTGTAAAGTTAGCATGATGGAACCCTTCCTCAAGAGAAATGGCTCAGATATTTTGCAGTTAGTGGAATTACACTTCAATGTCACAGGTCTTTTTTTGACTCATGGTGGTAGTCCTAGAATCTTGTTTCCCATAATTTGGTGTATCCACCTGCAAAGTTTATTTACCTCAGCAGCAAAAAACAAAGTGGTATACAGACTTTCAAACAACCCTCTATATGTGGCGTAATTGCAAAGATGTTTTAGGGATAGTAGTTACACAGCAGTTTTTTATCCCATTGCTTCCTATATTTTCAGTAAAATACCTTGTAAATAATAGAGAACCGTTGTGCTTGTTCATTTCTTACAGAGTTTACAGAAATAAATCTATCCACAGCAACATTTTTGTCACATCTTTATCGGCACCAGGGATTCAAATGAAAATTGCCGAGGCAGGAAGTCCTTGTGGGTATGCGTGTGTGCTTGAGGATAGGGTGTGTACCCAGGGCCGGCTTTAAGGCAAGACGAGTGAGGCGGCCGCCTAGGGGGCCCATGCTCAACCGGACTGAGATTTAATGTGCCGTGAGATTTAATGTGTTCGTTACGTGCGAGTAAAATGCTCACAGGTGGAAATTTGGGGTACCACATATAGCACCAGCAACATTCAATTCTGGCGCAAGTAGTATATATATTTTATTCCTTAGCAACCATAGATGATGATGATAGTTTCTCACTGGGTCTGGACTACTTACATGACCCACCCACAATCATCCACATACACAGGAGAGAAGGTTTGTGTCGTGTAGGAAAGTGGTAGCAAACATGTCGCACAGCAGACTTTTACACAGGTATCAATTACATCTTTGTTCAGCAAGTCAAAGAGATATGTGAGCATGTGATGGGGTACACCCCACCCCTGTGCATATTATGTTTTGTATTTTGTATCTGTTGTATTATTATTTAAAAACATATTGTTTAATTTGTATAAAGCACACCGTTTTGTTGTTTTTGCAGCATGGATGGGGTTAAACTTCCCGATCCATGCTAACCCCGTGCAGAATGTGACCGTCTCCAGATTGATTTATTGATTAATTTATTATTAATTTGGAGACGGTCACATGTATATAAACCTGCAGCTTTGGCTGATCGGAGGAGAGTGTGTTCAGAATGGAGAATGGGAGAGACGTGAGTGAAACAGAAACTAAAAACATAACAATTGCTACTCCTGCTGGATTTGGATCAGCACAATACTTGTTTGTTCAGTGTTTGTTTGCTGTATTGTCTGTTTCTTTTTGGCCATCGTGCCTTTTTGTTTTGGAAAGTGTTTTGTTTTGTTCAATCTTTTTATTTTACAATAAACCGGCGCATCAGTGCATTTATTCATATCCCTGCACTGTTGTCTGTGTCCACTGTCTTCTGGGTTTGACATCACCACACCAGCCATCCTGGGGTGCGTTTTTGAGCTATGACCAAGTTGTCAGGTCATCTAATTGTGTGTTTTCGCGATGCAGTCATTGGACCTAGCGGTCATGGGTCCACTGTTCATGGTTGTAACCAGAGGTATTGTGGGATAGAGATTTCCTGTCAAGATGGTGATGCAAGTTTTACAACTTGTTTCTGTAACCTTTTCTGAATTATTATGTAGTTTACTTTTGTTTTTGTGTAAATAATAAAAACAGCACAATTGTGTAAATGGGTTTAATATTTTAATATTTTAATGCAAGCTGGTTTGCGTAGATTATAAAGTAATGTATAATAATGGGGCTGATTATATATATATATATCTCAAGAGGCAAGAGTGCAGGGATGCCCAGTGGCCCGACCAGGTTCTGCGGACTCCTCTGCCTGCCCAGACCACCCCCCAACCAGACTTGGATGTGTCTGTCGTCACCACTTGACGGTTGTGTATCACTCCCATCCTTACGCCTTCGCTCAAGTGAGAAGTTTTCCTCCACCAGCGTAGGGCTTCCCAGCATAGGCGAAACTCGGTCAGTCAATGGTGTCTGTCACGCATGGGGTGTAGCCGAGAGGCATTGAGTCAGGCTTGGATCGGGCGCATGTGGAGTAACCCCAGTTGGGTGGCTGATGAAGCTGCAGCCATCAGACCCAATAGTTTTTGACACCACACCAGTTGTACTGTGAACCCTTGTTGAACAGGACTAGACATTGGGAATGGCAGCTACTCTGTCACCTGACAGGTAGGCTCACATCGTAAGGCAATCCTTTGCACCGGTATTAAATGGCTTTTGGCATCATTGAGGGTGGGCCTTTGCTCCTTCCTGTGACTGGGAGCAGATCAACCCCATCACCCCAATCTGTTGCAGCCGCAAGGGAGCTAGGATGGAAACCTTGCACTTTGAAAATATGCAGGGAGCTAAGGAGAGGCCGAATGGCAGCACGGAAAACTGCTCCCCTGAAAGGCGAAGCAGAGATATTTCCTGTGCACTGGACGAATAGGAACGTGAAAATACGAGTCCTTTAGGTCCACTGTTGTAAACCAGCCGCCCAGCCGGACAGACTGGAGGATGTGGCAATGTGTGACCATCTGGAACCTCCTCTCCCTCAAGAACCCGTTGAGGTGTCTTAGGTCTAGGTAGGGGTGGAGGCCGCCGTCAGTTTTTGGCACCAAAAAGTATCTCTTCTTGAGAGGTGTGTTCTACGAGACAGATGGCTTGTTTGAGAAGTAGTGTGTCTATTTCTTGCCTGAGGGCCAAGACCTGGAGAGGGTCATTCACAGATACAACCATGATCCTTCGAAAGGGAGGAGGTCCCACGCATAACTGGTGTGTATGGTGGCGAGCACCAAAGAGCCTGAGGTGCAATTGCACCAGTATTGCAGCTGGTGTTATATGAACTGGTTGGTCTGAGGCCGCAAGCCTTCAGGGCCCTTGCTGGGGCTGCTGAGGCTGAGGCGGAGCCTGTCTTGGAGGCTGCCTGGGATGATTCCTTTGGAAATGTGTCCCTGAGCACTGATGCACTGGGGCCCCACGTCCGGCGTTCCCTTGTCCTTGCCGATGGCCCCATGTATTAGCTGCTGCGGAGGCCTGAAGGCGGTGCAGTGGGGATTGGAAGTGTCTGGGTTACCGTGGTAACTGCCGGACGCTTCCTCATCTCTCGTGCGGGAGCACGGGAGGGGAACATCACAGCCACCTGTCAAGACGCCTCTCGCTCCCTGTGAGTGCGTTTCAATATTTCCTCTACCGCTGGTCCAAAAGTATGGCCAGGGGAGATAGGTGTGTCCAATAGGACGGACTTGTCCGCATCCGGGACCCTCGCCTGAAACAGTCACAGCGGTCTGTGTGCCACCACCAAGCCTGCCAGGCTTCTGCCCAGGGCTTGCCCCTAGAAGTCAGATATCTGTAACAGAGTACCCGAGGCCAAGCGTAGCTCTGAAGCTAGTGGTTCGGGAAGGGCTACAGATTGCAGTATGTCATCCAGGTAGGCTGTCAAGAGACCTCCTGTGTTGGCAAGGCGTGTCACTTGCACTTCCACTGCATACGCCTTTTTGAGGTGGCTTTCTGTGGTCCTGCAATGGTCGTTAGGGCATACAGGATCCTTGGACAGGCCTTATACCACGGGGGCTCGCACCAAAGCAGCTATGGTGGAGTCCACCGGCAGGAATTGTGCTAGCCTCATCGCCTCTGCACCTTCCAAGGAGACCAGTGAGGCCGCGCTCTTGGACACACTGTACGCAGAGGCCGTGTGTTGACAGGAGGATTTGACCTCCTCCAGAAAATCTAGGAACACCGGGAAGCACTGAGGCACCGAGGCTATAGAGCACCACACTGATGCACGGTGGATAGGGCGTCGAAGCGCTAAGGTCTTGAGGTGCAGAGGATGCCGAAGCATAGAGTCACTGAGGCTACACTAAGTGTAGGGCGCCGAGGCTGAGCAACACAGGGGCACCAAGGTACCGAGGCCAACGATGTCAGAGAGTACTTGACCACCAAGGGTACCGAGGCTGTAGGTCACCGAGGCGCCGAAGCACTGGGGCACTGAGGCTCTGAGGCACTGAGGAACTGAGGGTACCACAGACATCGAAGCCGAGGCACTGGGGCACCAAAGCACTAAGCACCAAGCACCAAGGGCTTCAAGCACCAAGGGTACTGAGCGGTGTGTCTAGTCTGCGCTATTTGCAGTCACACAACCAGTAGCAGCGCATAGCTTGCAACAGTGTGGAGCGTAGCCTACAGACAGTTGCAGTGCAGTCACACAACCGGTGAAAGCAAAGCTTACAGCAGAGTGGAGCAATCCTCAGGTGCGGGGTGGCACAGCCTTGTAGCGGGGTGGCACAGCCTACAGACCTGGAGAAAGAGACAGAGAGAGAAAGAAAGAAAGAGAGACACACTTTTTTATATACTGCGAACTTCACCGCTCTTTTGGTTGAATGGTTCGAATGTGTGTGGTCTGCTCAACAATAGAACCAGGTAATATCAGGCCTAATGCAAGGCAGTAACACGCACAGACACTCAACAGCAAGCTGGAGCGTAAGGTGAGTGGCCCATTTGATGGCCAAACACTCCTTCTCAATTTCCCTAGGAGCCATTTTCTTGCTAATGTAAATGATAGGGTGTTCTACTCCATCAACCTGTTAGGACAGGCCCGCCCCCAGACCAATCTGGGAGGCATCAGTCTGGAGGATGAACTTCTTACTGAAATCTGGTGAAATGAGAGCTGGGGCCTGGCATAGTCTCTTCTTTATTATTATTCAAAGGCCCCCTGACTCACTTGAGTAGCGATAGTTGGTAGACAAATCTACCATTTACTAATTAGCATATCAGTGGCAGTTAGAATACGTCTTTAACGCTACGTGTTGTACGTTCATTCATTTTGATATTGATGCTGCAGTTCAAGCTAAAAACAGGCACGTCGCGTGTTAAAAACACTCAAACCATTTTCAAGGGAGGGCGATATCAAGTGTTATTAAATAAAATTCTGAACAGTATTTACTTCTCTTACAGTGATGTACACATGATGCATATGCATTCTAAGGCTCTGTAAATATAACAAATGTAAGGTGAAATATGTAAGATCATAATTATGGGGCCCCTAGTTTTCTGGGGGCCCTGGGCCCCGTAGGCCCGTCCCTTAATACGGCCCTGTGCAGTGCGTCCTGACTGCTTGTGCTTAGCTGTGCAGTGCGGTGCTTTGCAATGACTCTCTCGTGCTCCGGGTGGATTAGGCTGGCTGGATAGCTGCAGCTTCCCTGGCATTCAATCGTCTGCAAAAACACAAAAACAAACAACCAACAGTGCCTTGGCTTGTTAGTTCAGTGTAAGGGCTCGTACTCCTGTAGCTGCGTCCCCTTTGTACTACCACAACTCCTCCAGTAATCAGCCCTTCGCCATGGTTGGTCCAATCGTTGTCTGCCTCACAGCTGATTGCAATGGAGCCGCTCAGTGTACTTGCAGCTACACACTTCCCCCAAGATGGCCGACTTCCGCTTTCCACCTACCGACGAGTTAGCCCATCTAGGAGAAAGCGTACCACCAACTTTACAGAGCACCCTTTCTGGGAGGCAGGGAGATTTACAGTTCAAATTCCTTCTCGGTCACACACCTGTATACTAACTTTAAGATACGGTTGCTACTGTAGCATTAATTTGATGTTCTGGACTCCATACTTAATCATCACCGCCTGGGGCCCCGCACAGCCTAAGGCTGGCCCTGGGTGTACCTGTGGGCTTGTTCTCTCTGAAAGTATATAATGTATATCCTTTTAAGACTGCAGGTAGCAGTTACCGGTATATTAACAAAAAAATAGGCTGAATGGGTACACTCTGCCTATTGGAAGCCTGTTTTGAATTCATCCACATACATTTACTGTAAGCTGCCTAAAAGTTTTCTTATTTAAAAAAAGTTTCTACACAGTTAATAGTGTAATAATTAGCATTTAAACATAGCCAATACTGTACCTTATTTAGCTCCAAAAAAGTTATTCAAAAAATTTAACAAACATTATTAAATTCATGAACATTTTGAGCCAGTAAAGAAATTAGTTTTTTTTTTTTTTGTGATTGGGACTTTACATTTTCAGAAAGTCATTTTTGAACTTAAAATAAAGATAAAAATAAATAATTTGGGCAGTGCACATTTTATCCCCATTGAAATCATTGATGTCATGATAATCTGTGGTGTCAGCCGAAGTTGTATGGCATGATTTTGTTTATTTCGTTTTTTTTTCCCCAAGTCTTTGAGCTGTAGTTGCTTCCCTACTTTAAGAAATCCAGGCATAAAAAAAAAATTCAATTCCACATAACTCAGTATAAAAACTGTGAAGCAGTTTCAAATGTAATATAGCTATGTGACCCTTAAAATGTTACAACCATTTAACCAATCTTTATACAGCTGATGACTTTTCCCTTGCTTATTTTTCTACGGTAACATTGATCAGATATTATTATGCATTAATTTCAAAATTTACATTTTACTTTGAAACTTTATCATAGGTATAATTTTTGCTTCGTATTTTTAAATAAATATTTGGAATACTTTCAATATTTTGAAAATTATGCAATTCATCTATTAGTTAAATAATTAAATAATGTAATCATTCATTTATCTATTACAATCCTATACATATTTTCAAGTTTAAAGTTAAAACCTTTGAAATTAGGTGACTTTTTGAAAAACAGTACTATCATGTATATTCTGTCTTTTCTAAAGTACCACAGAGACAACATTTATTGCTATCCATGAACAGCACAGAGGGGGAAAAAAACTTCAAAGGGTTTTAAATATTAGCTAAGTCCTGTATCCGCTAAAGTGTTGTGCCTGCCACATCTATCTAGCAATTCTGCTAAACAGCTTTGTTAGATGTTTATCCCACAGAGACAGCTCATTGCTGTGAGCACAGAAGAGCTAGAGAGGGATACAGCCTGTTCCATGCATACATAACTGTGTTTCTCAGTCACACACAATGCAGCAGGTTATCTACATAATCCTCCTCATCCTGCTTGGGGGGATGGGGAAAACGAGAGTACTGGCATGTCATCCCTGACAGCTTTGTTAAACTACAAACCTTCAACTGTAGCGATCACGGTGGTTCTGCTATTGGACCTCTACAAATCTGGCAAAGTGTTGATGTTTCATTTGACCTCATTACAAACAAAAGAAATGGCAGTCAGTTCCCTTTGCACAAGTAACCCCCACAGCGCAGAAATCAAACAGATACACAATAATGATAAGCAGACCAGCCAGTTTCTGAAGTGTCAGAAAATATAGTTCACAGGTGCCCTGTTATCTTGACCGTTTCTTAAAAAAGCATAGCTAACCTATTCCCTGTCCATTTGTCCAGCATTGATTCAAACTGAGTTGGTGTCAGTGCCTTAGCCACAGATATATAATTTCACAAAACTAGCCTCCATATAGGGGACTAGGTGGCATAGTGAGTCAATAAGGTATCTTTTCATGGGTTTTATTTCTGGGGGTCTGGCTTCATATCTGTCTCAGGTCACAAGTGAAATGTGTTTGTGGTCTCAAAACCACAGTACAGTTCAGCTCGTCTGACATTTCACCAAAGAGAGGCCAAGGGTGGCATGGGGATATTCAGTATTGGTGAAACTATTGTAGAGACTGCTGCCACTGTCTTTTCATAG
The DNA here is from genome assembly GCA_030684275.1 of Acipenser oxyrinchus oxyrinchus. Classification (NCBI taxonomy): domain Eukaryota; kingdom Metazoa; phylum Chordata; class Actinopteri; order Acipenseriformes; family Acipenseridae; genus Acipenser; species Acipenser oxyrinchus. The sequence continues at coordinate 49,743,207 of CM060248.1, forward strand.
ACAAAAAAAAGGTGGCTGAAGAGACTCTACATAGAGGCTAAAACTACAATGTGGCTAAACTTTGGACATCAACTGTGCAGGTGGCAGTGACATTGCTCTTGACTTTGAGACAAACCATTAAACTGTGTAGGCACTGTATTACCTCTGTAGATTTAGGACAAAAAATTATAATCCCCCTGGGAATTTTGAAAAGCTGTATCAGGAATGGGAGACATGAGACATCCAGAGACATGAGACATCCAGAAAATGTGACAGCAACTTTAATGGTTCACAGGTGGAGGCCAATGGTAAGGTAATTGTGTCCTCGTTAGGGCAGTTTCTTTCATCGGTGTAAACTGGGAGCTTCCACAGCAGAGGGGTTGAATACTTATGCAAGCAAGATATTTCAGTTTTTTATTTTTCTTAAAAATATTTCCCAACATAAAACCAATGTCACCTTACAATAATTGATTTTGAGTTTCAGTGTTTTAAAATAAAATATCAAACAGAACGAAATTTCAATGTACCATTTGTAATTCGGTAATATGAGAGAATTGGTCAGGGGTCTGAATACTTTTGCAAGGCACTGTGTGTATATATTGTAACAGCAGCAGGATGTGTGAGACAGCAGGGAGGGGGTTAAAACCTCCCTGAAGAGTAAAATGGGAAAAAAATGCACCTTTTTATTTAATTGTTTTGCTTTTCTGTTAATTAGTTTTGTTAATTGTTTTAGTGTTTAATTTAACTGTTTTATTATTTAATTATCCCCTGCACCTGGGCAGTAATTAGTAATTGGGACCAGGGCAGGGTATAAGAGAGGATCAGTTAAGCTGATCGAGGCTGCTGAGTAGAAGGAGGCAGATTAGGTGCTCTGCTTCCGAGCAGTCGTTACAAAGTAAGTGCGGTGTTAAGCCTGTGTGTGTTTTGGTTGTGGTGGCAGGTAAACGGCTTAGCTGTCCTGCATGTTAGTAAGGGAAATAACCTGTTTAGTTAGCGCTCCAAGCGGAGCTAGGTGTTTCTGTTTTTATTTTGTGTTTAATTAAAAATAGCGCGTCAGCGCAATAAAATCCATTTTCTGTGTGCTGGGTCGTAATTTTAAAGGGGCACGAACCCATGAGTGGTGCGGATCGTTTACAATATATATATATATATATATATATATATACAGTACTGTGCAAAAGTTTTAGGCAGGTGTGAAAAAATGCTGTAAAGTAAGAATGCTTTCAAAAATAGACATGTTAATAGATTATATTTATCAATTAACTAAATGCAAAGCGAGTGAACAGAAGAAAAATCTAAATCAAATCCATATTTGGTGTGACCACCCTTTGCCTTCAAAACAGCATCAATTCTTCTAGGTACACTTGCACAAAGTCAGAGATTTTGTAGGCATATAGTCAGGTGTATGATTAAACAATTATACCAAACAGGTGCTAATGATCATCAATTCAATATGTAGGTTGAAACACAATCATTAACTGAAACAGAAACAACTGTGTAGGAGGAATAAAACTGGGTGAGGAACAGCCAAACTCAGCTAACAAGGTGAGGTTGCTGAAGACAGTTTACTGTCAAAAGTCATACACCATGGCAAGACTGAGCACAGCAACAAGACACAAGGTAGTTATACTGCATCAGCAAGGTCTCTCCCAGGCAGAAATTTCAAGGCAGACAGGGGTCTCCAGATGTGCTGTCCAAGCTCTTTTGAAGAAGCACAAAGAAACGGGCAACGTTGAGGACCGTGAGCGCAGTGGTCGGCCAAGGAAACTTACTGCAGCAGATGAAAGACACATCATGCTTACTTCCCTTCGCAATCGGAAGATGTCCAGCAGTGCCATCAGCTCAGAACTGACAGAAAACAGTGGGACCCTGGTACACCCATCTACTGTCCGGAGAAGTCTGGTCAGAAGTGGCCTTCAAGGAAGACTTGCGGCCAAAAAGCCATACCTCCGGCGTGGAAACAAGGCCAAGCGACTCAACTATGCACGAAAACACAGGAACTGGGATGCAGAAAAATGGCAGCAGGTGCTCTGGACTGATGAGTCAAAATTTGAAATATTTGGCTGTAGCAGAAGGTAGTTTGTTCGCCGAAGGGCTGAGAGCGGTACACGAATGAGTGTCTGCAGGCAACAGTGAAGCATGGTGGAGGTTCCTTGCAAGTTTGGGGCTGCATTTCTGCAAATGGAGTTGGGGATTTGGTCAGAATTAATGGTCTCCTCAATGCTGAGAAGTACAAGCAGATACTTATCCATCATGCAATACCATCAGGGAGGCATCTGATTGGCCCCAAATTTATTCTGCAGCATGACAACGACCCCAAACATACAGCGAAAGTCATTAAGAACTATCTTCAGCGTAAAGAAGAACAAGGAGTCCTGGAAGTGATGGTATGGCCCCACAGAGCCCTGATCTCAACATCATCGAAGTCTGTCTGGGATTACATGAAGAGAGAGAAGCAACTGAGGCTGCCTAAATCCACAGAAGAACTGTGGTTAGTTCTCCAAGATGTTTGGGCCAACCTACCTGCCGAGTTCCTTCAAAAACTGTGTGGAAGTGTACCTAGAAGAATTGATGCTTGATGCTGTTTTGATGGCAAAGGGTGGTCACACCAAATATGGATTTGATTTAGATTTTTCTTCTGTTCACTCACTTTGCATTTAGTTAATTGATAAATATAATCTATTAACATGTCTATTTTTGAAAGCATTCTTACTTTACAGCATTTTTTCACACCTGTCTAAAACTTTGCACAGTACTGTATATATATATATATATATATATATATATATATATATATATATATATATATATATATATATATATATATATATATTATATATATATATATATATATATATATATATATTTATATTAAAATATATTCTTTTATATATATATTTTAACCTTTCATTTAAAACTGGTCATATCTAATCTATCAGTAGTACAAATATGTTCTTGGTCTTATTTTGTAACAAACATTTCCAACAAATACCTTACATATGGAACAGTTCGCCATATTTTCGACCTACGAAAACCTACACACTAAATTATCTGATTGGCAGATGAAAAGCAGATGGACCAATCAAATCACTGCAAAGATATCTCCCGGATGGTTACTGTTATAGTTTGAATATTTTGCTAACCTTTCTATGTAATGGGGTTCGGTGAATGTTTATACAGCAAATCATGAGAGTCCCAGTGCGTCTTTGAGGCTTGATCCAATGTAGGCAAAAGAGCTCTCACCTAGCACACGGTGGAGAACAAGAATGCCTCCATTTTATATCATGAACAACAACTGCTCAGCATTTAGGCATGTCCTCTGCAGCATTGTTATTCAACAATACAGACTCCAAATTGCAGCGGTTTGTCATTTTCAGTTAAAATGTATTATAGGCCTAAAATGGTAAGGATACTTGTACCCTTTTCCTATTTTAATTGTGAATGACTCCTATACTGCTATATTCTTGAACCATAAACAAAAAACCTCTCCTCTGTAATGAAAAATGCACGTAACTGAACTCTCAACACACAGACTCTCTGTTTCAAATGCAGATCGGTGTGTCAGGGATGCGACAGGATGTGAGAGGAATAGACAAAGCAAGAGAAATGAAAGGATATTTAATTAAGCATAAAATAATATGCCTATACAAGATATTCAGGACAAATATATCTCTAATGAAATTTGGTTGAAAACTGTATGGCTTACAATAAAGAATGAATTGCAAAGAAATGTGAAGAATACAGAAATAAGCTTAACCTTTTTGTTACCAGGCACTATTCTCCTGCTATGCCATGGTAAAAATTGAAATGTAACAGGTTTCTAATAAAATCCTTTTTTTACAACCACATAACAAATGGCTGATATAACCTATGTTAGAAATATTGCTGTTTGTCTATAGTAGGTGTCTTAAAACAGTTGGGTTTTAAGGGCTTATTATAGTTTTGTTTGTTATTGTGTGGCAGTGTGGGTGGGGTTAAAAGCTCAGTACTGTAAACTTGTGTGGAATGTGATCATCTCTGAATTGAATAATTGAAGAAAGTACAAAGACAACAGGAAGTTTTAAAAAGTCTTTAATCTACTGTACTGAAGTCACAGGTTCCAGGGTTGTCCAGTCGAGGTCAGGAACCATACAGAGACTCTCACCTACAGGACCGGCGAGCTCCAGCAGAAGGAGCCAAAACAAAGAAGTCAACCTGAAGGAAAAGAAAAACGTGATTTAAAGAAGAAGAAACAAAGGCTGTGGGTTATAAAAATTAAAAAGACAAAAAATATACTTACCTGAAGAAGATTTCCCAAACGAACTTTGGTGTTTTCAGTCCTTGTTTAATGTTTTGTTTTATTTTATTAGTCAAAGTTTAGTTAATACCCTGATGAGGGTTAGTATTTTATTTTCTTTTTTATTAGTTTCAGTATTGCTTCAGTTACTTGTTCTTTAGTCTTTTTTTTATTTATTTTTTTTATAAATTTAGTCGTCGCCAATTTTTTACCCCGGTTTTCTCCCCAATTTAGTATGCCCAATTATTATCTGTATCCTCGGCTCACATTCCAGATCCCCCACCGACTCGGGAAACGGCGGCTGGAACACGCGTAATCTGAAACATGCTCCTGCCAAGCCGTCATTTTTCGCACTGCAGATCCACAGCAATGCCACCAGACCTATAGTGCCGGAGGACAACACAGATCTGGCGGCTCCACTGCAGAACCACAGGCGCCCTATCGGCCACAGGGGTCGCTGAAGCAGTATCAGTTTATGGAACCATATCCTTCAAGAACACATTGTAATACACATGTTGCCAAAATGATTTACAACTTTGCATGAGAAGGGGGGAGCCGTACATTATGAAAAAAAGGCTAAACGTTGAATCACATTCTTTGTTACCTGTATAATACATTTTTTGTGTGTGTTGCTATTATAAATACAGTGTCAATTTGGTAACAATACATCGATATATATTTGAGTTGTCCAACTGTCCTGAAACATTTGGAACTGTTCAAATAAGAAGGACCCACACCACTGCATAATGGGCTGTAACATTAATCGTGCACTGCAGTTCATCCCAAATGGTTGCAGAAAAGTTACTGAGGATTTTGACTGAATTTAGGCTGTGATTAGCATTTGTCTTTTATATTTATAAAAACTAATATAATAAACAAAAAATATACTGCCTTCCAGCACAGTTCATCGACAGATGAAATGAATGGCTTCTATGCTGCTCAGTGCCACAGCTTTGAATTACTTCTGTTGACTGAGTCAGAGTGATGAAGATATCAGGGGTGTTTCTGAAAAGTCACACTGGCAGTAAGTATTTGTGTGACTTTTGTTGGAAGAAGGGGGGTGTGTATAGTGCATCAAGAGGCCTAGAACAAAAAAACTGATAATGCTGCATGACAGATCGACTAAGGCAAAACTATAATAAACCAAGCCAAGTAGACCAACGCTTTGGCGAGAGTAGTCTTCAGTGTCTTAGGAAAAATGTTTGTATACTTGGGTACTTGTAGTAGGCATTATTATGGCAAGGCTGATCCATTAAATCTTGACAACTTTCAATTGTACCTACTCAGAGGCTAATGAGTTAGATAATTGGAAACCAATAACAATACAAGCACTCAACTACTTTGTATCATGGTTGATAAAGACTTTAATTATGTGAGAAACAATTGTACAGTTCTTTGCAAATGTCTAAATCTCCTAGCTACTATTTTGAAACAACAAGTTAAAAGACAATGTAGTATGATGACATACAACCTTTTCTTATGTCAAATATAGAGGCACTGTGTACTACAGAATAAACTAGAAGTTACAAGCAACTTTACAACTTAGGAAAGGAAATGGATATGAGAACGGACAGTACTTTGCAAAGGACTAGCTCAAGATCTGCAGTTAGCAAAGACATTATTATTATTTATTTCTTAGCAGACGCCCTTATCCATGGAGCTCCAGAATTGTGTCTGTGGCTGGAGCAAAGTGACAACGGTTAGGGGTTTGAAGATTCATCAAGGGAGAATGAAATGCTTGAAGGAGAAGGGACAATAGTCTCGCATTGATCAGTGCTTTTTACATAGTCATTCAAGTCAGTTGAATTAAATCCAGCGACAGGAAGCAAATCACAGTTAGTAAGACATCAGCACCCCTGTCATAGATGAGAGGAGCACTTGAATAAACACAACTAGCGATGAACCTAATGATCCTTGTGAACCCGGTCAGATGAACCAGCATAAGAGAGAAAAGAACCTAAACAAACACAAGCCTGGAGTTAAATGGCCAAAAGCTTCTGAGAAAAAAAGCGTGGGACACAGTAAACACGGATCTCTGTTTTGCGTTGGAAAGGTTAGATGGAAAAGTTGAAATGAAGCTGGATAAATCTTGGGATACCATCTACGCACATGGAAGCGATAGGTTTGGAGTTGAAAAAAGAAAGGAGAAAATACAAACTATTCCTGTAAAGTCTAGACGGCAGCAGGATTGAGCGCTTAGAGAAAGCAGGCAGCTGAGGAAGCAATGGAGGAGAGCAGAACAATGTCAGAAGGAGGCACTTAATCTATTACAAAGGGTCATAAAAGATAAGCTTGTAACACTGCGCAGAGCTGAGCACCTACGGAGAAGGAGCGTGCGAGAACTAACTTTTATAAAGACCCATACAAATTTGCAAATAAGTTATTCACTAAGGAGACAAATGGCACACTAAAAGCAACTAAGTCTGAGTTGGAGAGGAAACGCACACAGATTCAAAAAGACAGGAGCCTATGTTGATTCCTTCAGACATCCCACCTATTAATCCACCAGAATATCAAATGTAGGACTACGCACCTAAGTGGAAAGAAGTAGAACAAGCTGTGAAAAAGGCAAGGGTGTCATCATCTCCTGGGCCTAATGGAGTTCTGTACAGAGTGTACAAGCGTGCCCCTGGTATTCTATGAATCCTGTGGAAATCCTCCACGACTCTGTGAAGTTTCAAGAGTTTTTGTTCAACGGTGTTCATTTTATGCGCTATATACGCAACTAGCACAATGCTGAAATTTGATTGGCCCACGGCAGCCATGTTATTTTACTGTAGCAAACCATTCTTGGATCATGTATGCCAAGTTTTGCTTCAATCAGATTTGCGTTTTTGGAGAAGACATTTGTGTGTTAATTAGGTTATGCAGCATGGCCGCCATACCACTGAACCAGCTTCATTTCAAGCACCGTGCATCTTGAACTATCCCTAACCATGTACACCAGGTTTCAAAACTCTGCGATAAGTGGTTTCGACAAGAAGATGTTTGTAAATTGTCCAAAATTTGTCATAAAATCCAATATGGCTGCCAAACCATGTGACCAATTGCGTTCATTCAGCTGTGGACATTATGCAACTTTTTAAGGTTTTGTTGGTGGAAAGAAAAATAATAATAACCTTAACAACAACAATAGGCTTCCCAGCCATGGGCTTGGAAGCCTAATAAATGTGGCATTAGAAATGTGAATATTGGCCCAACTATACTATACTCTCTGTAATGGAGCAGGGTGTGGGGTTAAAATCCTCCCTGCCAAAATACACGTTCAAATGCACGCTTATTTAAATTGTTAATTGTTTTATTGTTTTGGCAGTTGGCTTGCCAATATTTAAGGGCAGCAGTCAGTCTTCTTGGGGCTCCAGCAGAGTGAAGAAGCCAGTGTGTGTGTGTGTGTGTGTGTGTGTGTGTGTGTGTGTGTGTGTGTGTGTACAGTCGTATTGAAAAGGTGTGAAACCTTTTTTGTTCTGTTTAAAATATAACCTGTGTTTTGTTTTATGCCTGTAAACAGCCTAGCTGTCCGGTTTATGGCTAGGAAGTTCCTGTATGTTTAGTAAGTTTTAGTATGTTTTCGTTTTATTTTTGTATTAAAAGTTTGCGTAAGTGCTTAAAACCTCAAGTTTGTGTCAGGTCTACGTTTTTATAGGGGCATACGAACGTGAGTGAAAATGGCCATTTTACAGTTCACACTGCCATTCTGCATAAAAAAAGCTCAACATATTTCATGTACCATACTATATTATGTGCTTATGAAAAGACAGATATTAATCTTAAGAACTGTGGCATTCTGGAAACACTATATATAGTGTAACAGACCAGGGGGAGGAAGGGGAAAAGATGTAGTCAAGGAGGGGCCAAAAGACTACATCCCCCAGAATGCCACGGGAGGGAGCCAGAATGGGGTACACCTGGCTCTAATAATAAATGAATGCCACCTGCCTGCAATTAGCAGGCAGGTATTTAAACCAGGAAAGAAATGTTTGTTCTGGGCAGTCTGCAGTAAGTGTGAAGGCTAGAGGCTGTTAGTAAGGAAAAGGTATCGTTTAAACCTTTTGTGTATTGTGGTTATGTGTAAAAGTGGTTTTGTAACTGGTAAACGGCTTAGCCATCCAGGTTGTTAGTTAGGTTCCTGAACAGTTTAGTTAGCGCTCCAAAAACACAGGTTTTTGTTTTGTTTTTTGTTCTTTTGGCTTTGATTTCTGTAATCAATAAAACAGCACAGAAGTGCTATTAAAAACTTCAAATTCTTGAGTCTGGGTCTGATTTTAAGGGGTTACGGACCTTAAAACAAGTGATATCTTTCACAATAGTCAGAAACTATTGAACTATGTAGTTTACTATTGTGTTTGTATTCCATTTTTCTGTAAACTGTTCTACATTTTTCAACCCAAACAAATATATGATAAAGGGAGATCCATCCAAACAATACATTTTTGTTTAATTCTTCCCATATCTTCATTGCTTACAAATGTAGAGGACAATTAGTCCTTGACAGGGAATTGTACAGTATTAAAATCAATATATTGTAATGTAATGGACTGAGCCTGTGCAAATTAAATCTTATCAGAAGATTTGAAAAGATTTTCTCATCACAGCTGAAGAAGATAAAATAACTGCAGATGCTGACTCATTGACACATATCTTGCACAAATTAAACTGCAGAAGCACGGTGAACTAAAAAGAGAATACAGGCCATGAAAATAATAAAAAGACAATTAAAGATAAAAAGTTTCTGTTGCTCCTTTGGTACATATAGACCATCCCCAGTCACATCACCTTGAAGTCTAACCTTACAACCTTTCCAATGCGGAGTTACGTTGTGCATGTTCATTACTTGAATGGGTGACATGTATCCTTACAAAATGATTCAATAAACATATAAAAAAATCAAGGGCTTAATATGTCTCTCATTAATTTCTATGTATTGACCTTATAGCCTTATTTTGTTGGCTAATGCAGTGCACCATGAGGTTTAACCGTATGAGCCACCATTCTGGCTACTCTGTTTGTTACTCATTTCCACAAGGAAGCTTTCTCTTTTCTACAGACCACCTTTTTATAGTGACCTCTAAAAGATAATGATATTTAACTAGATGTAACTTAGTCAGTGGCTTGTGGTCAGGAAACAAATGACAAATATTGAAGGGTAAGAATAAGAAAGAAATTCACAGAAAAGGATATGAAAAACATTATAAGTTGGTCTTTAAGTTGTTTTAAGATCTGGCTCAAGCTTTGATTTATTCCAGTTCTTTCTCCACTGTTTATGGAGTCTCCTGGGTTATTTGTGTTTCACAAACATTTCTGATCCTGTTCAGCTTATATACCTCGGGCACACTAATTCTTATGGTCCTACAGCATATGTCTGGTTTCAGAAATGTATTATCTGGGTGTCTTAGTTGCCAACAATATCTGTTTGGTGCTGTTCTGTGATACTGGTATGCAGCAGTTCCCATAGTAAGTCAATGTATGTGTGACAGGATGACAGAGGTTGAGACTCAGAGACAGTGTGAAAAGTTAAAAAATAAAGCTTTTTAATGCACAAAAATACAAAATAAACCGACACGAGGGCCAAACAAAAAAGTTTCTCAGACACAAAATAAACACAAAATGAAACTTACACAAAATAAGGCTTCCAGGCTGGGCGGTGCTTTCACTGGATTAAAAAGTGAACAAAAACAGCACACACAGAAACACACTCTTGCTTCTTCTCCTTCTAGAACTCTCCCCCTACTAATTGAATAATGAATTGGTTGATTGCTCCCCCAAGAGTCCCCTTATGTCCCTTTGGTGGGCTATTTCAGCGGGTGGTGGTGGGCGGGGTTGATGTCGGATCCCCCAAGCTTTCTTCAATAGCGGGGGTCCTGGACCGTCAAAGCATGCGAACGCTGGCAGGGAACCTGGACCCTTCAGCAGGAGCAACGCTGGTAGCACCTCTAGTGGCGCAGGCGGGAACGGCGGCCCCTCACGAACAACAGGCGGAGACGGCGGACCCTCAGGAACAGCAGGCGGAGACGGCGGACCCTCAGGGACAGCAGGCGGAGACGACGGCCACTCCAGCAATGGCAGTTCCAGCTCCTCCAGTAGCAACGGTTCCAGACACTCCGGCATTGGCGGTGGTGGCTGTGGCCATTCTAGCGGCCTCTGAAGTTGGGCTGGCACCTCCTGCCGTTGCAGTCGGGTGCGCCTCCCCTGAGCTCCTCTCAGCAGCATGTGCAAGGGCTGCTGAGGGGCTTCAGCCTTCTCCCCTTCTGGCTCTCGGGTCCGTGGCTCCTCCCATTCTGGCTCTCGGGTCCGTGGCTCCTCCCCTGCTGGCTCTCGGGTCCGTGGCTGCACCACCTCTGGCTCTCGGGACGGCAGCTCCACCCCTGGCTCTCGGGACGGCAGCTCCACTCCCTCTGGCTCTCGGGACGGCAGCTCCATCCCTGGCTCTCGGTACGGCAGCTCCAACTCTTCTGGCTCTCGGGACGGCAGCTCCACCCCCTCTGGCTCTCGGGATGGCAGCAGCAGGGGAACCAGCCGGCATTCTCCCTCTTGGGCTCTGGACGCACCGACTTCCCCTCTTGGGTTCTAGACGACCGACTCCCCCTCTTGGGCTCTGGACGCACCGACTCCCCCCTCTTGGGCTCTGGACATTCGCGCTACTCCCACTCAGGCGCAGGATGTTCGGGCTCCTCCCACTCAGACGCAGGACGTTCGGGCTCCTCCCACTCCAGGTCTGTGTCCTGTAACATCTCCAGGCAGTGGTACTCCTCATGCCCGTACTGCATGCATTGGGTGCACCACTCCTCTTCCTCCCATGTCTTCCTTCCTCTCTGCCTCCTTCTCCTCCCCTCTGTTTGGGTTGTGCCCATATGCCCCACAGCCGGGGCACAACTCTGCCTCCTCCTGAGCCAGGGTGTAGGAGCATCCTGCCCAGTTGTGGTCGTAGACCTCGCACCTCTGGGCAGGATCTCCACCGATGGTCCTCCTTCCCACACCAGGAACACCAGGGAAAGAGGCTGGCCGGGTCCTCCAGCTGGGATGGCAGCAGCTTTTGATGCTGCTGTCACTGCCTGCTTCTTCTGCCCATTTTTTTTTTTTTTCCGCAAAACAAAACAAAACAAAAAAGACTGTCGAGCCTTCAGGTGGCGCTATCCCGTTCTGACACCAAATGTGACAGGATGACAGAGGTTGAGACTCAGAGACAGTGTGAAAATTTCAAAAAGCTTTTTAATACACAAAAATACAAAATAAACCAGCACAAGGGCCAAACAAAAAGGTTTCTCAGACACAAAATAAACACAAAATGAAACTTACACAAAATAAGGCTTCCAGGCTGGGCGTTGCTTTCACTGGATTAAAAAATGAACAAAAACAGCACACACAGAAACACACTCTCCCCCTACTGGGAGGCTGAGGCCTCCTTTTATGTCAGGTGGCTGGTGACTAATTGAATAATTAATTGCTTGATTGCTCCCACCTGACGCAATCAACCTGGGCAGGGAGGAGAATTTAACTCCATCCCTGCCAGTATTTCCAAGGGCAGAGCCCTGCTCTGCCACACACCTCCCCCACGCATACAAAGTACACAGGCATAATCGGCCAAACTGCCCCCAGTTTGAACCCAAGCCCTCCCTCATTTCAGTTTCAATAGGATCAATAGGATAATTTTTTCATGTACAAAATCTAGTATTGCGTGTTGAACACTTCTTGTTGTTTTAGATGGTTTGACTAAATTGCTCGTGATTTTATGCACAGTAGATTTGCATGCAGTTAATTTATTATAGTGTTTCATATACGAGACAATTGCAATCCACACCACTTTAGGCAGGATGGTTTTTATCAGTGTTTTAGAGCTATAAGCAAGAGGTAATGCTTTTGGTTTGTCATTTGTAAGTAATCATTTGAATACAAAGTGTATCTAGATCAGCCAATGCAATCTATGCTTACAATAACAGCAATATCAAGTTAAGAGGCTCAAAGACATAATGGACATAATTATTAAATAAAGCAACCTATTAGCAAGTGCATGAAGCTCATACTTCAGTAAAGAAGCATAAAAATGTGAACATCCAAACACTGTTCAGCAAAAGCTGAAAACAAAATGGAAGCCCTGGAACTGTCAGTGGTAAATAAAGGGTTTTTGTATAGACTAATGCAATCTGATGACATATCTGTCACACATATGTTGCTACTGGATTGAATCTCATGAACAGGTCTAAATAACTAAAAAGACTATTACTGTATTTGTAGAACTGGAGTAATGCTTTTTTTCTAGATTCTGCATGAAATATATAATAATTACATACAAAGAATAAATAAGGGTTACATTTAAAAGTTGATATGCATGAGTCAATTGAAGATTAAAGGGGCAATTTTGGAAAATAGTGCAACCCTGCTGCATACAAAAATGCTGAATCAGCAGGTAGTGGAAGAAATGAGCACGAGGTAAATTTAGATTTTTGAGAAAACTGTTCAAATGATGCAAAGTTGTTGTTGATATACAGATCCTCAAGGGATTTAGCACCGTTTCTGTACCAGGTAAAAAAGGCAGTCTCCCAGTGAGGGTAGGAACAAATTATTTGCATCAAATGGTGCAGACGTAGAGATGGGACTGCCTTCCAAATTGTACCCAAATCCGGAGGGAGTGACAAACCAGAGGGTTAGTATGGAGTTAAGATACAGAGAGGGGAAGGGGAAGCTCAAGAGCGCAGAAAGAGACGTAGCCATGCAGGTCCCTCCCACGGGTGTAATTGCAACCAGTGTGACATAATCTTGGCTGACCAGTAGTAAAACTGGAAGTTGGGTAATGCTATGTCCCCTGCACGCTTCAGACTCTGAAGAAAGTCTCTGAGGATAAGAGGGAGCTTTTTATTCCAAATAAATAAATAAATACTCTGACACTGAAAGAGGTAGAGAAATTTAGGATGCGTATACATCTAACAGAATTCATGTGGCAGCGAGTGAAAGGGGCAGAGTTGACCAACGAGTAAAGTCTAGTAAAATCTAGCACGGGGGAAAATTAGATTTAAAGAGATTAGCAAACGGACGAGTGACTGAAATCTCTTAAGTACATTGTTTTGTGTGTAATTGAAGGTATAATGTACGACTTCCGTATATCTTTCCATGCAAAAAACGTTTTTGGTCAATTGTAGAGCTATTTAGCGTGAAAAGACGATTTAACCTGCATTTGAAGTCGTACCATGTTTTAGACGTACACTTCCTGTAAGATGTGAACATCACATAAATAATGACTGTAGCGAGAGAGTGATGACTTTCGAACCAGCGTGGAAACCTGACCAATGTGAGTTTGTGGCAAGTCTTAACTTTTTAATTTAGGGAAGTTGTAAGAGATAAGGACGACACGTTTCCAGATAACTTGCTTTTATGACAAAAGAGTCTGCAGTTTGCATTTCCCATTTTTTATTTTACACTGCCAGTAACTAACACTGTAGGCGAACGCTCATTTTTAAAACTGTCGCTAATTCAAACATCGAATCAAATCAAATAATGAATCAGCTAAGATTGAATAATTTGACATTAATGTTAATCGAGTGTGGTGGTCGTAAAACAATAAAGGGAAGGAAATTAATATGCAAAGAGGGGCCCCCAAAACGATAACAGCCCCGGAACCCCATTACTCTTAATCCGGCCCTGTGTATATATATATATATATATATATATATATATATATATACTGTATATATATATATTCAATGACAAAAACTTTGTTAAAGTAACATTAAGGTTTGGTTGCGAGTCCAAAAGGTTAGGAAATTGCAAGTTAAGGTAGCCACGCAACCTTAAGTCTACACCCAATGCACACAATGTTTTGAACCAAACAGCGGACGCAGTCTTTTCAAGGCCCGTCTGAAAGAGTGTTGAAAGTGTCAAGCAGGAAGCCGTCACAAACAAGGAGTCCAGACTGATGATCACTGGAGTAGCAGCGCACAAAAAGAAACATGGGACTGGCATGGTTTTGGGGTGTTAAGTGCAGAAGCAAAGACAAAGTAAAGACAAAACTACATTGTTAGGAGATTGGGACTTTATTATTTCTCTGGAACCTGTGGAAGAGAAAGGAAACCACAATTAGTACCCTGCAATCACTGGGAACATTAAACAAGAAACAAACTTTAACCTATTACTTACCTAGTTGGTCCGGGAAGAAGTCACAGTTCCAGGGTCACCCAGTAGCTGTAGAGTTGAACTCTAACCGCGGAGAGCTGGTATACCAGCTTTCACCACCAGGGGGGTGGTAAGACTAATCCTAAAAAGATATATACTTACCTTTGCCAAGAGACAAAAGCTTTTTAGCTCTTAGTTGGAAGTTGGAGTGGACTCTATAAATAGTGTGTGGTGGTGGTGGTATATGTGCACGTGAAAATAATAAACATGCCAGATGGCTTGCTGGAAACAGGTTACAGTCTCATTGGCAGTCAAAGATATGTATGTGTATATATATATACAGCTCTGGAAAAAATTAAGAGACCACTGCAAAATTATCAGTTTCTCTGGTTTTACTATTTATAGGTATGTGTTTGGGTAAAATGAACATTTTTGTTTTATTCTATAAACTACTGACAACATTTCTCCCAAATTCCAAATAAAAATATTGTCATTTAGAGCATTTATTTGCAGAAAATGACAACTGGTCAAAATAACAAAAAGATGCAGTGTTGTCAGACCTCGAATAATGCAAAGAAAATAAGTTCATATTCATTTTTAAACAACACAATACTAATGTTTTAACTTAGGAAGAGTTCAGAAATCAATATTTGGTGGAATAACCCTGATTTTCAAGCACAGCTTTCATGCGTCTTGGCATGCTCTCCACCAGTCTTTCACATTGATGTTGGGTGACTTTATGCCACTCCTGGCGCAAAAATTCAAGCAACTCGGCTTTGTTTGATGGCTTGTGACCATCCATCTTCCTCTTGATCACATTCCAGAGGTTTTCAATGGTTGTTCAGGTCTGGAGATTGGGCTGGCCATGACAGGGTCTTGATCTGGTGGTCCTCCATCCACATCTTGTAATTTGATAATTTTGCAGTGGTCTCTTAATTTTTTCCAGAGCTGTATATATATATTCCATTTATTTTTTAACAGACCATCACTGGACCAAGGAGATACTAGACTGGATCACAAGAGATATAGCCACCAAGAAGAAGACCTTCAGGAAGATGGCAAGATGAAATTAGGAAACACGCTGGAGCAACGTGGATGAGGGACACAGCAGACAGGCTTTTGTGGAAGAATCTTGGGGAGGCCTTCATCCAGCAGTGGATTTAAAAAGGCTGATGATGATGATATATATTAGGGATGGGAATATTACACGTTTAAACGTATAAACTATAAAGAAGTGGTTAAATGTTGAATAATATGCTAGATATATAACCGGTCACGTGACAAATGTCACCAAACGCACATTTTTTAAGGTATTAATTTTAGTAATTTATCATCAATAGTTATCGCATATCCAACTGCTCTAGTGCCACAGTAAGGGCGGATATTATAAAAAGGAAGGGGTTTGGCAATTGCCTCCAAGTAGCTTTTCTAATTGGTGCAACAGAAAGATTGACACTGAGGCAGGTTTTATTCTCGGTTGATCTGGCACTTCATTGGTGCACTGTGTGTTTATGCTGTAGTAGGCATGGTATGGAATCACTTCGACGGCGGGGTAAGAAAGTTAATGACCAGTGTTTTTTCTGAGTCTGTGTGACAGGATGAATGGTGCAGTGCAAAAGATGTGGAATGTCCAGACCGTTGTCTCCCAAAGAATAATCCTTTTTAATAATTAACAAAAATATCATAAAATAATCCAAATGAAAAATAATAATATACCCCACTATCAGCGATGATATTGGGGTAAAACAACAACCAGTCTCGACTCAAAAAGTAAACAAAAGACACTCCTTAAACCACAATCCTCCGTGCACGAAACTGTGCTCTTCTCCTCGGTGGATCGTGGTGCGTGCGTGCGCTGTGCTGTGTTGTGCTCTGTGGTAAGGGCGTGCTCTGGGGTAAGTGCTGGCTCCGCGGCTACAGCCTCCCGTCCTCCTGCTCCTCTAACGACAAACACAAACAAACACGTAATACAAAATAGAACACACAAACACCAGCTCCGGCCGGTCGTTCTAGTTTCTCAGCGCAAGAGGAGGTTTTGACGTAGCTGCTTCCCCTTTGTACCCAGCAAACTCCTCCCTGCAGTCAACGCGTCGCCGTGGTTTCTCCAATAGAGGGCTGCCCCGCAGCTGACTGCAATGGAATCGTCCTGAGTACTTGCAGCTACGCACCCCTCCTAATATGGTCACCTTCCGGTTTCCACCTACCACCAAGGTGGCAGATCTAGGAGGCAGCATACCTTCCCCCTTACACAGCACCCATTCTAATCGGGAGGGAGATTTACAGCATCGATCCTTTCTCTCTCTATCACAGTCTGTTATATATTTTTTCATAAAATTGCATCTCTAAACAAAGGAACGAGTCGAAGCCACATTTGGAAGTATTTTGAGGAACTGGACGAGAAAACAGTGGTATGTAAATAATTATGCCAAACAAAACTGACGTACCACAAAAACACAAGTTCAATGCTTCACCATTTGAAATGAAAACATTCAGAATTACTGTGGATGGAGCTACTGGTGGCAATAAAAAGCAAACATCCATAACAACATTTGCTATAGATTTGGCCGAACATTGGGTGTGATCACGTTATCCCCTATGAGGACAGTGCGTGTGAATCATGAATGCTGCAGTTTTGAAATCGATGTAAGATTATCCCAATACTGTGCCGACCCGTAAAATAATAACAGTGAGGCTGGAAAAACTTAAAGAAAATCGTGCTGCAGCTGTTCATCCAAAACTTTCAAAGGGAGAAAAAGTTTACGATTACCACAGACTCGTGGACCCCATTCCCCAATCTTCTCATAGGTGGAAGTCTTTTTTCACTTGAAATTGTTCTGTAGGCCTTTGGACCGAACAGTCGTTTATGTTTAGTACAATTTTTATTTGTATGTTGGAACTACTGTACTAAAATTAAGGACACACGTCAAACAGGTTAGACCAGGAAATGTAATGTAAAGTTTCGTGGATATATGAATTTGAATACTTTACGTGATTTAATAATTCTTGACTGCACAAGAAGGCAAACATTATATTAATGACTTTATATATTACTTGATTGTGGATTAGTTGGCATTTAAAATAGGACTTGTGGCAATGTTTGGGAGGTTTATGTACACTAGTACAGCATGTAGATGAGACTGGCGTTTGATTTGAGTACTTGGAAATTGTAACGCTCAAGTACTCGAGCAATATATCTCGAAAATCCTACCCCTTCTATCATAGACTGCAAACTTTTATATCCCTGATAACTCCTTTTTCCAGAAGTGAATGTATTTCCAACTTTTTTCATTTGTAAGCACAACTCGCTTTCGCTTTCCTGTGGCCATTTTGCATTAACGCATTTAAAGAATTTTTTTTTTTTTAAACCATAACATTTTGGGTAAAGTTACTTATAAAAAAAACTACAACAAAAAAACAGACTAGGTTCCTGTTTTTCTTGTTGTTAAATAAACCTTTAAGAAACACTCTATTCTAAAAACATTATACTATCCGAAAATGTGTTCAATATGTATATAGTTCTATCTCCACTAGCAACTTCTTTGCAAAAATCTTTGTTAATACATCAGTTAGGGTTGATATTAAAACAGCAAAAGTAGGTATCCTGCCACAGTCGGTGTCAGAGTGGGATAGCGCCTAGAGACTCAGAGCAGAACTGCAAGTGAATAAAATTTTTTTTTTTAAAATGACAGATGAGCTGGGTTGCGGAGAGGGTGAGCACCTCCAGGACCTGTGCCCACAAAAAGACATATAAAGAGGCAGAGTCGGCCGAGGAATGGCTCTGCCTGAAGGTCCAACCCAAGCCGCAAGCCACATGGGACGGCAGGTTAGACGCTCTCCTCGTCTGCCTCGAGGACCAAGGTTGGTGCCTCGCCTGCGGGGAGTTCGGGCACTCTGTGCTATGCTGCCCTCAGGAGGAGGAGCTACCTGCCTAAACGCCTGAGAAGAAGGAACGACCTGCCCGAAAGAGGAAGAAGGGGAGGGGTGTCTATTCCCTGAGGCAAGCATAGGGAGAAGCCCTGCTGCTTCCAGAGTCAAAGAGGGAGGAACCATTGCCGTATCCAGTGACAAAGGGGGAGGGGCTGCTGCCATTTCCAGTGCCAAAGGGGGAGGAGTTACTGCTGTCTCCAGAGTCAGCAGGGCAATCGCCGGGCCAACCTCAGCAGTCACTACCTCTACTGCTGAGGGGATCATGACGAAAGCCAACCACATGTCCAGAGTGTCCAGCACCAGCGGCAGAGTGCCCAGCGCTGCTGTCAGGGTCGCCCCTGCTGGAGTGCCCTGCACCGCTGCCAGCGTCGCCACTGCCGGTATGCCTCACGCGCCACCACCTCTGGGGAGCCCCCAATGTTGCCACTGCCGGAGTGCCCCCCGCTGCTGCCGGAGTTCCCATTGCCACTGCCAGCATCACCACCGCCAGAGTGCCCAGCTTCACCACTGCCGGAGTGCTCTTCACTGCTACCAGAGTCGCCACCGCCAAGGTGCCCAGCGTCGCCACTGTCGGAGTGCTCTTCACTGCTGCCAGTGTCACCACTGCCGGAGTTCCCCGCACCACTACCAGCGTCACCACCGCTAGAGTGCCCAGCTTCGCCACTGCCGGAGTGCTCTTCACCGCTACCAGCGTCGCCACCGCCAGGGTGCCCAGCGTCGCCACTTTCGAGTGCTCTTCACTGCTGCCAGTGTCGCCACTGCCGGAGTTCCCCGCGTCGCCACTGCCGGAGTGCTATTCACTGCTGCCAGCGTCGCCACCGGCAGAAGTCCAAACGCCGCTGCCAGCGTTCGGACCAACCTCTGCAGTAAAGCCCAGAGCGGGGAAAGGTCACTCGTGCTAAAAAGGGGGTTAAACAGGCACCCCCTTTCAAAAGCCCAGGGGTACCCACGGTGGTTAAACGACCACTCCCATACAAAAGTGCAGGAGTCACAAGAGGGGTTAAACGGGCACCCCTGACAGAAGACCCAGGACCACCTCTACCACAACCCCAACCACCTGTTTTTCTGGGTAATCTAAACTGAGTGGGCCTAGAAAGCTGTGTCTTTGTTACCCAACTACTGTACAGTAGTTACAAGAAAGGTTGCATAACCAAGTTTTTTTTTAGTCAACAAACAATTCAGTTAATGCCCTTCAGAAGGAATGAATTGGCCTAATACTTTTGTTTCTGTATGTCCTACCCAAGTTTTGCCTTAGAATGAATGTATGATTGTGTGTTTTGAATTTATCATTTTTTACTGTCCTCAACTTTTTGTGATATCTGAGTGCAGTTTCTCATATACTGTTTTTTAGTTTCTTCTAGCCTGTCTATAGAGTCTCTAGCTTTGCATAACCAAGTTTTTTTTTTTTTTAGTCAACAAACAATTCAGTTAATGCCCTTCAGAAGGAATGAATTGGCCTAATACTTTTGTTTCTGTATCTCCTACCCATGTTTTGCCTTAGAATGTATGATTGTGTGTTTTGAATTTATCATTTTTTACTGTCCTCAACTTTTTGTGATATCTGAGTGCAGTTTCTCATATACTGTTTTTTAGTTTCTTCTAGCCTGTCTATAGAGTCTCTAGCTGTTTTAAAATAACCAGGTCCAAGTTGCTGGCTCCCTCATCTTTCCTGGTAAGCAGCGTTCGAAGCTGTATCCATGGCTACCAGTAGTTGTGTCTAAAGTAGTGCAGTATAATTCGGCAAATAAGCACACATACTGTATAGTTAGGTAGATGCTGTTTTCAGTGAAAATGCTTATTCCTTTTGTTTAATTTATAAATCCATGCTCAAAATGAAAGGGTTGTGATTAGAATTCTGAAAACATCCTCCACCAATTATCTCCAATAAATTAATCTCACCTGTGCCTTTTATTATTCAAATAAATACTCAAATAAAATCTAAGTGTACTTATAGAAGATGTTTAATCACAATTTTTTTCCTGTGTATGGTCTAAGTCCTTCACAGTAGGAGGATAGAATGTTAAGTGGTAACACTTAGCTGCAACCCGAAGCATTGGGGAATGCAATGCAATTATTAAAGTAACGTCATTCACACCGGAGGTGTTGATTGATTGGATATGCAAATTAAAAATCCTAACAAGACTTATTTAATATTATTTGAGACAGACGTGGCAACCGAGATGCACTATCTCTTTTATAAAGGTGACCTTGCTGCAATATGCTGTGTACGTCACCAGAGACACTGATAACAATATAGCAATAACAACAACAATAATAGTACATTCAATTACTATTATAGTAATGCTGAGTAAAATGAAAGACGTGAAACATACATCAAATGTTTGTTTATTTGAATAAGAAGTTTGTGGAGTTTTTTTAATGATATTTTATGATTGAGTCTTCAAAGTGATGGATTGGATACTGTTAGCTGTTAATCTCTATAAATGTCCTTATTCCCACCCTCCAGAGCCATTGATTTGTCAGCATTTAGACTAAACCCGCCCCAGGGATCTGTAGCAAACAGCTATTGGTTAGAAAGCCGAGTAAATATATCAAGTTTGAGTTTGCTGCAGTGCTGAAAAAACAGTACGTGACTGGAGATGAAACAAAGACAAACTTAAATATAGCAAAATAAAAACGGGCTGATAGAGCAGGAATATGTTTGTGGCCCGATGTAGAAAACATTTTGTTTAAATTGAGTACTTTGAAAGACTTTAATACATGACATACTGTAACTTGTTTTACATGTCAGTGCAATGCAGTGGTACACTTGTAAAGTATGTGAATGGTTCTGATTAACAAAACAAATGATGTAAGCAGCACTGTTTAATACTTTTCTTTTATATTTGAATTAATACAACAAATTTGTAAAAGTCAATGCAGCTGGAACTATTGTCTATGGCTGTGGAAAGAAATGTTCAGTAAAGGAAAGATATGTTCTTGAAGTGTTTGGGCACTTGATAAGCTAAAATAAAATAGGTTAATACAGATGCGATGTGGGATTTATAACTTGATTTTACGCTGTTAATTATTACTTTTTAAATCCATTCAAGTACCATTTGTTAGTGGTTTACACTGTTACTGCTGGAATTCAGTACTACTATAGTAGTATTATATCTATATTTGATGTATTTTGACATTGCATTTCAATTTACTTGAACCAAATATTTACAAATTTTGAAAAACGAAATAGATTCTAGCATTTTAACTCAAAACAAAAAACAGCACCGTAAAATTATTAAATGGAATAAAATGTTGCAAACAAGGGTTATTTCGAAACTAAACTTTATTTATAAGTGTTGAGCATGTAGGAAAAAAAATCGATCGTAAAAAAGCTATTTTAACACAAAAAAAACTATGTAGTTTTGCTAAACTTGAAGTCTCAAAAAGGGGGGAGCGACTTTTACGCAAGTGCAACCGATAAAACGATTTTTACGGTAATGCTACCTGGAGAACCGTAACATATGGGCTAAGTCATTAGTTTAGGTTAAAAAGAGCTTTATGTGTTTGGTGGCCAGACAGCAAAAATTAAAGCTTTATATCAGTTCCTATTATTATTCAGAACAGGAGGTAGGCCTAGCGGTATCCACAAAGCAGTTACAGAACACACAATAGTAATTGTGAGCTTCCCAGCACAACCCGGCCCTGAAAGGGTCACAATGTACGGAAGTCGTACATTATGCTTACGAGACTTCAGCACTGAAAATCCTGTTTGTGACGTGACGTAACCTCACGCAGCTTTCTACGATACGCAAAGGCCATACCACCAAGCAATCCTTTATTACCTGAGAGCTGCTGGAAGTAGCCATCCCTGCTGGAAATTCCAGCACTGACCAGCTTGGAACTCAAGCTGGTTGCTGCTGGTCAAGCTGGGTTGAAGATGGTCAAGATGGTGAATGAGCTGGTCTACTGCTGGTGAATCTGAGTTTTAGATCGTCATCCTGGTGAATTTGCTTGCTTACAAGTTGGTTGCTGCTAGTGTAAAGCTGGTGGAACTGGTCTGGAGATGGTCAAGCATTTCAGTGATATAGCTGGTCATACTTGAGAATTTTTTCTTGTGTGTATACTAAATGTTAATTCAATGTTTTTTTTAAATCTTTAAACTATTATTTTTACTGACTCATTTCAACCATGTTCATAACAGAGGGCATTACATTCATTTATCACACACTACCACATGCAGTATTTTATAATCTCCGGTGAGGACATTTTTTTCCCTGGCTGAGAAGCGAGTGAGAGAAGACTATGTGAGGTATGGTTAGAATTCCTTGACAGCTCGCACTGGTGTCTCGCTCTTTTGCTGGTGTGTCAACCGGTACAGGAAATATCAACTGGATGAGGCCATTGAAAAAATTGCTCACCAGTTATTTTATATATATATATATATATATATATATATATATATATATATATATATATATATATATATATATATATATATAGTGACAAATAGACAGGGTTTGAATGCTTTGAATATAGAACAGGTGGTTTTGTATTATTTTGACCATCGCAAAAGAAGAATACTATAAGTAAATTATAAATAGTTAAATGGGTGTTTTAAAGTGACCTACAGGTTATTGTTAGAAAAATATAGCATCAGGTATCAGATGTAGTGGGAATTATGGGAGGGGAAAGGGAAGTGAAGAGTGGGGAGGGGAGAGCACTGTGCACTGTGGAGTGTGTAGAGCGTGGTAATGGCGGTGTGTGTTACCAGCTATAAAACTGAAGACTGTGTGTTGGGTCTTACTTATCCTGCGGTGGAATTATAAAACTACCAGCTTCCGAAAAGGCTTTGTGTCTGTGTGTGTGGCACCCATACCCATATCTGGAAAGGAATAAAATGGAGCAGTTTTGGAATACTAGTGATGCGAGAAGAATACTTCTAAAACAAAAATAAGGTAGTGTGCATTTCCGTTAATCTTACAAAGAGTGTGGTTAAGATTAAGAACATATTTTCTTCTGTGCCCATGCCCTGGTCTGTCTGCGAGTGTGGACGGGAACAAAGATAGTTTTTTTATTCCTGCACGAGTTTACTCTGTGTGGAGAACGTGCTGTTTAGAAAAGAAAATAAATATATTATGATAGCAAAATGGCTGTAATATGATCATTAAAAAGCAGAGGGTTTTTCATTAAGATTAAAGCATTTACAGTATGTGCTTCTGTTCACCAAGCACTTAATGTGGCTGGGTTAGCAAGGTGGAGCCTGTGGATCTTTCCAACAGAATTATATCAGACAAGTAGTGTAACCAAGTGATGCTGTAGGGTAGACCAGGCTCTACCCAGCACCTCAGAATTGTTTTTTTTGGCTGTTGTCAGTCCCGCTAGGAAGAGTCGCCTTGAAAGGGCCAGTTGGGAGTCATCAGCAAGTAGGGGCAGGGGGAGGTATAGAAAAAAAGAAAACCCAGGGAGTGAATAAGCTTCTCTGAGGTCCTGGAATGTGCGTATGCCCTTATCATAAATATCATCAAGAATATAAACATTCTTTGTGGACCAGGGTGGGTATGTAAATGGTTGAGAATCTGATAACGGGAGCGAATTGTTCCAAATAGGGGAGAGTTTGTGGAAGTTGAGAGATATAGGAATTTGCTAGCTTTCCTTCATATATCTATTGTTTTTGCAATAATGGGACCCATACGAAGAGAGAGGGCACGTTGTTTGAGGCCACAGATAAGGAGGTCTTGAAGTCGGATCGGTTTAACTCGGGATTCTTCGACCAAAGTCTCTGGGTTCAGCCAGATCTTAAGTGTTCTTAATTGGAAGGCCCAATAATAGAAGCTTTTTGGGACGTTGCAGTGTCTTTAGCCTGATTCTTGGGCACTTATTATTCCAAATAAAGCAAGAGCACATATAATTAAGTCCTTCCAAGTATTTTGGGGGAAGAGATATAGGGAGCATGGAGAACAAAAAATTGATACGAGGAAGATATTCTACCATGGAGTGTGAGCTGCAGGGGAGACCATGTAGTCAAATCAGATTTAATCTTGGTTAGAACACCTACAAAATTGTCCTTGCGAATCTGTCCTTGTGAATATATCTTAATTCCCAGATATGTGAAGCCAGCAGAATGAGGTTGGAGAGGGAGAACAGGGGGCAGATGAACAGTTTTTGATGCAGAGTTCAAAGGCAATAAAACAGATTTAAACCAGTTTATTTTATGGAGGCAATTGCACCAAAATCATTGAACAGCTTGAGGGCTTGGGGAAGCGATTTTGAGATATTGGATAGAACATCAGTATATTGTCAGCATAAAGGGAAATATAGTGTTTAGATCCCTGTATATCGATGGGCGTTATGAGAGTACTTTGTCTGACGGCCTGAGCAAGATGCTCCAATGAGATGGCAACCAATAAAGGGGAAAGACGACACCCTTGCCGTGTTCCTCTTTCAATAGGAAACTGAGAGGATATAACAGAACCGGTTTGAACACATGCAGTAGGGTTATTGTACACAGTATGAATCGTATTGATATATGACTGGCCAAAACCAAAACGCTTTAAAACTGCCCACAGATAGTTCCATTCCAGGCGGTCAAAGGCCTTCTCTGCATCCAGAGAAAGCACTGCACATGATGTGGGCTGGTGAGGGATTGATTCAATTATATGAAGAAGGCGGCACATATTATCGGATGCCAGGCGCCCCTTTATGAAACCAGTCTGATCAGGATGTATTAATTTAACTATGTGAGATTCAAGCCTCCTGGTCAGAACTTTAGCGAATAATTTTATGTCGGCTTTAAGGAGCGATAAAGGTCTGTAACTGGAGCACTCGAATGGGTCTTTATTTTTTTTTGATAAGGAGTAAAATCAGAACCGACTTCTGATCTCTGTGAAAAGAGCCAATTTGTAATGAATAATTAATGGAATCTAGTAATATGGGGCCAATCTGATCCCATGCTGCCAATAATAATTCAGGGGGTATACCATCTAAGCTAGGAGATTTACGCTTTTGCATGGCAGATGCAGCAGATTTCAGCTCCTGTAAAGTGAGAGGTGCATATAGTAGTTCTGCTTGTTCTGCCGTAAAACTGGGCAGCTCTAGCGTATTCAAGAATTCAGAGATTTTGTTTGGATCTATAGTAGCCTCAGATTGATAAAGTTGAGAATAAAAGCTTTTAAAACTGTTTTAATATGGTTGGGGTGGGAAAAAAACAATGCCACTAGAGTCATTAATTGCATTTATAGAGGCCAAGCTTTCAGACGGTTTGAGTCTTACAGCCAATAGTCTACTGGGTCTGTCTGCATGTTCGTAGTATAACTGCCTAGATCTATGCAGCAGGAACTCAGCTTTAGTTCTGGACACATTTTTATGATCAGCTTTTAAAGAAGCAAGCTGCATGGCCCTGGTTTCCGAGTAATCATTGTTTTGCTCCATCTCCAACCGCACGTTAGTCTCTAATTGAGAGATCTGTTTGTTACGTTGTCTATTTATATTGGAAGCAAAGGAAGTGCAGCTCCCTCTAATGAAACACTTAAATGACTTCCCATAAGGAATGTGGATTTATATCAGGTTTGGAATTAAATTGTAAGAAATCTTTTAGTCCTGTAGACAAATGTTTTAAGAAATCGTCGTTCTGTATGGTCAATGGTGCATGGTCAAACCAGGCGAAGTGGGACCAGCAGCGACCCCAGGCGAAACGGGACCGTCAGCAACCCCCGGCGAAACGGGACCGACAGCGACCCCAAGTGAAGCGAGACCATCAGCAACCCCAGGCGATGCAGACGTGGCATCCCTGAGTGGAGCGGCCGTGGCATCCCTGAGTGAAGCAAGGCAGACATCCCTGGGCGGTGACGCGCCATGGCAGCGGACCCTCGGGAGGCTACGGTGGGAGGGGAGCCCCTGGCCACGAAAGTGGCAGCGGGAGCTCCACGTCTCCCCCTAGTGCATGGTCTGAGATCAATATCAGTAGAATTAATAAATTGAAATATATTTGGAGAAATAAACAGATAGTCAATGCAGGAGTAAGTTTTGAATCTTTGACTCTTGGATTATTGATTTGCCATGGATCCCATAGATTCAATTCTTGTGTGAATTTCTGGAGAGATCTGGATGCAGAAGATAAAGAGGTGGCTGTACTACGAGACAAGTCCAATACGGCATTAAAAGGTGCATTAAAGTCTCCCCCTATCAGGAGTGAGCTATCCTGTGCGACAGACAGCTTGAGTCTAACTCGTTAAAAAAATTTTGGGTCAGAAAAATTAGGAGCATACACGAGGCCAGAGATAATTTGATATTATTTAAAACAATAGTAACAAAACAGAATCTACCCTCGGAGTCGCTCCTGTGTCCTTCAATGGTAATATTTAGTTTCCTTTCAGCTAAAATAATCACCCCTTTCATCTTAGATGAGGCACATAAGTGGGAAATAATTTAAAAATGTTTATTTTGAAATCGATGTACATCATCAGATTTTAGGTGAGTTTCCTGTATGAAAGCAATAGCTACATGTTTGAAGTGCAGAAAATTAAGGCATTTTGCTCTCTTGATAGGAGTATTAAGTCCTCCCACATTCCATGGCACAATATTCACATTAATCATAAAGGATACATAACCTTAAAACATAGGCTGATTCACTCCCCAAGCAATTGCCTCTCAGATACTGCAACATCAAAGAACAGAGCAACTGGAAGCACGGAGCGGTGAAAATCCACAGGGCAATAGATATCACAGAAACAATACCATAGACAACAACATACATCAGTGTGAATGAAATCCAGTGTAATAAAATGTATATAATTCTGACCAGACAGATAAAGATAATGCTGGTAGCCATATAATTGCCAACAAGTGAATGTAGTAAGCACAAGAAGCCCTAACTTATTACCTAAAAATAAAGACATTAATTGATAAGTAAAACAAAAATAAAATAAAAACACAAATATAAAAACATGAAGAGACTTGCCAACCAGTAGCCGAGGATACAGCAGAGGCATATGCTGTTACCTCGATTTAACTGGCAAAAAACAAAAAACGTACTAGCTCTGTTGCATTTAAACTAAATTGGCGAACATACACACACTTGTTTATATTGTGAACTTGCAAATAAGAAATTGAATTAGTTGAATCAGTTTCATTGCTGTAAATGATTAAGAGTCACGCTGAAAAAACTGTATATACACAAATAACAATACTGTATCAAAAAGTATCACATCCCTTTGAAAAATAAAACAGCATTTTCTATGTTTAATCATATTTCAATAGATTATTCAAACTGTATATAAAGAAAACAAGGGACAGAACTGCTTGCAAAAAGTGTACTTGCAGTTTTTGTCCGAACAGATACCTTCCATTGTGTAGACCAACAAGAGTCCCTGCTACAACTGCATCATAGTCCAATAACAGTCCGATGAACACATGTGTTTGCTGTGATCCGTTGATAGAGAAAAATAAATACAAGATTAGATTGAAATAAAAAGTAAGAGAAAGTCAAAATATGACACAGTCAGTGTAATGAGCAGGAAACGAGAAAAAAATATATATATATATATATATATATATATTTTAGCTCAATATCGTTTTTAGTAAATCGGACAGTATCGTTCCAAATAGGCAACTGTAGAACAAAATAGAACACTAAAATAATGTAACTTAGGAAAGGATCTGCGCACAGCCGGGAAGAGTAAGCATCGCATTAGCAAATTTATTTGCTGCCTGAGGAGAACTGAACATCAAAGACTCGCCTTTGTAAATAACTCTTAGCTTTGCTGAGTAGACTAAAAAATTCTGAATTCCCTTTTGGTGAAGCAAGGAATGAGCCTGAGCAAAAGCTTTCCTGTTTTGTGCTGTAAAGTTTGAGTAGCCTGGAAAAAAGCGGAGCTTGGAGTTTCCATGCAGGATGCTTGCCTTTTGTTGTCTGGAGGCTTTTAGAATTGCTTGTCTGTCCTCATAGCAAAGAAGTTTAAAAACTAAACGTGCAGGGCCTGTATCTATATATCCGATGTGCTCTCTCGACCTCAACTGGATGCTGAACGGGGATCGAAGAAAACCAAATCGGGAGTTGTGCCTGTAAGAAAGTGATCGCTTCTCCCCTCTCTGCATTTTAGGTAATCCATCAATGCGTAGACTGGAGCTGTTTCTGTCTTCTAATTCTGCCAGACGAGTTTGTAAAGATGCAATATCTGAAGCCGAGTCTTTGATGGAGGTTCTATTTTGCCTTTCGGCTGCTTGTAAGATATCCACACGTTTGATGAGAGTTTGAGTAATTGAGAAGTTGGAGGGTGGACATTTTGTCATCTGTCTCCTGAAGTCTAGACTTTTTTCATGTCTGCCCGAATTGCCTTAACTTAGTCAATAAGCTCAGATAATGCATTCTTAAACTCTTGTACAGCTTTGGCAAAAAAAAAACTTTTGAGCGTTAGTAACTGAGAGTTAGACAATACCAAAGCAGTACCTGCACATGGTTCAGGGTCCGGGATGAGTTGCTTTTTGATTTTTTTTCTCTTGCTCGTGGGAGAAGGGGTCTGTGAGTCCATATCCGACACCAGTCTTTTCTCTGGTGTTTCCATGTTTATATGAAAGCAATGAATCTGTTGTTGAGATAGTGCAAAGGTATATTATTTTAATAATAACAGGAACAAGTGCGTGCACAAAAAGTTTTACGCAGCCATCTTAGAAGGGCTCAACCGGAAGTTCAGTATACTTTTTTAATTGACAGCTACCGGTAAGCCACGGATAACTTTCATAATTTCAATTTGTAAGTGGCGAGAATATCCCTTCCCTTCCTGTGTCAGTTCAGGTATTTGTTGTGTATACATCCATTTTTTCTGAGAATGTTCTTGAAAATTGATTTGTAACTAGGGCTGTAAGGGTTTAAACGCTTAAACGGTAAACGTGGATTAAAAGTTTTTTCGTTTAAAATGTATTTCTCTTGGTCTTGCTCGTGGGAGAAGTGTATTATACGTTTAAACGCAACTTAACAGTAAAATATTTGATCAAATTATTTTTGCATATTTTCCGTAAAGATATGTTTCCCTTTCTATGGTTTTCCCCTTTAAGGAAACCTGACCTGTTCTTCCACGTGATCACTCTAAATACGTCTTGCATAAATTAAGGACAGACCAGCTTCCTGCGTTGTTGTGTCTCCATCGCATTGTCTTTTTTCAGGTCTTATAGGTCTTTATGGAATCCGTGTTAACGAGAGAACGGACGGAATTAAAGGAATATTAACGCGGAATTAAGTGCTGTATGAAAAAAATGCATTTGGCAGTAGAGCATTAAGCTTGAGATTTACATATTTGAAGGGAAAATGTGAAACTAATGGTCAGTACAGGCAGTGGCGTAACTTTGGTTTCAAAAGTGGGAGAATGGGTGGCGGGGGGACGGTTTCTGTAGCTGGGTTATAAATGAGGCGGGGTATTCTGTAAGGGATAAGCAACTAGAAGGGCTGAATCAGTGAAAATAATTAATTCAGCGTTTGAGTGCATTAAATAAATGAGTTCGTGGAAAATAAATATAAACCTTTTTAAGGACTTAATTAGACAACGTTGCAGACTATTTTTAACGTCTGTATTACAACACAATAAGTACTCCTCACACAGACTGCTATTACAGCAGTCACTTTGAACAATACGATCCCAATGTTCACACAGAGAAGATTTATGGCAGTGAAACCATGGGCATAGCAGTAATATAGAATTGATCAAGTTGAAAACTAAAAGTTATGAAACACGCCTGTCTGTTTGCTTTGGAGCGCCCCACACTGCATTAAAAAAAAAAAAAATACAACCTGTTTTTAAAGTTAACAATACTATTTTTTAATACAATTAGATAAAACAATACTTAATCCAATGAAGACGAACGCAAACCAAATGGAAAAAGTAGAAGCCTGTAGGTTTACGGTTTTCTGTTGTTCACCTTGCCTGCGGTGTGCATAAGTTCATTTACATTAACCTAATTACATTTTTTTTAAACGGTAAAAATGGAAATCAGAAAAAAAATGGGAATCAGAACAAAATAACACAAATTCCATAGGGCCCTAGTCTTAGTACTGTACATTATTTCAGTAAAATGAATTGCCTGTGTGATTAACGCACCTCACGGCAACACTGTAACACATTGGAAAAGAGAAACATGTAGCTACTATTTATTTATTTATAAAAAAAACGGCGAATAAGATGTCTGTTACAAAGTGCTTATACCTTTTTATTTGTCCATATTTTATTGTGTGTGTTTAACAGGACATCTGCAATTACAGAACAGCTTTTAATTATTCAAGCGAGCTGAACCGAAAAGCAGGGAAAGAGAGGAACGCTGGGAAATGAAGTCTTTATTTTTTCACGTGAATGTGCAAGCGCCGTTGTGAAGGGGAGGGACGCTGGGAACTAGTATTGTATCAGACAACGGCTTTGATTTTTAATGAAAAAAAATAAAGGTTTTGGTTCTGGACATGTTTTGTTTCCTGCCAACAATATACAAGTGAATGAAACTAAAAATGTAGTCTTGTCACTGTGTTTTAAGTTTAATTTAAATGGTACGTTGTAAAATCGACCATGAATCATTTTTTATGCTATTAAAATCGATTACATTTTAGTGCTAATATTCAGTTTACTCATTTATGTTTACCATTGTTTGTCTTTAAGTGGATCTATATGGTATGCGCTTTGAATAACAAACCAAGGTTAAAATATGACAAATAAAATATAAAATATTGGAAGTAAAATATAAAAATATGAAATGAGTGAAACATTAAATTTATGGCCATTTAAATGGTTAAACGACTGGATTAACAATGGGTTTAAATGTGTAGTCAATTAAACGTAGATTTGCAGCCCTATTTGTAACCAAATCGACTACAATGTCTCTGTTGTATTATGACTTTTTTTTAAATTTGTAAAAAGCAATTCCAAATATTACTTCAAAGTTCTCAATATTATATAATATAATTCTCAATAACGGTCTCTATAATAAGCAGTATCTTGCAAAATTCAACTATTCTTACACCCTACCCTAGCATATTTATGTCCCACCTCTACTCACTATTGATTGGACAGATGTAAAACCAGGGCAGATCTTTGACTTTCCCATTGGTTAAACTTGCAATTATTGCCAGCCTCCGCTCACTTTTGATTGGACTGCTGCTGAGAAAATGAAGATCTTCCATTGGTTGATTTTATTTTATATATAAAAATAAAATTCTGCACGATTAAATTGTAAAAGAAATTAATCTACGATCAACTCTTTAGTTAATTAATCAGTCCGAGCATCCCTAATATAAATTTTTTTTTTTTTTTTTGAGGATGCAACATCGACAATGGATAATTGCAAAGCATACGACATGGTTTATTTAGATTTCCAGATAGCTTAAGTCCCACTTAAAAGATTAATTCTCAAACTGAACACATAAGGGGTTCAAGGAAATGCATGCACATGGATTAGGGAGTGGTTAACATGTAGAAAACAGAAAGTACTTATTAGAGGAGAAACCTCAAAATGGAGCAAGGTAACCAGTGGTGTACCACAGGGATCAGTATTAGGTCCTCTGCTATTCCTAATCTACATTAATGATTTAGATTCTGGTATAGTAAGCAAACTTGTTAAATTTGCAGATGACACAAAAATAGGAGGAGTGGCAAACACTATTGCAGCAGTTTTTTCACACCTGCCTAAAACTTTTGCACAGTACTGTGTGTATATATATATATATATATATATATATATATATATATATATATATATATATATATATATATATACAGTACTGTGCAAAAGTTTTAGGCAGGTGTGAAAAAATGCTGTAAAGTAAGAATGCTTTCAAAAATAGACATGTTAATAGATTATATTTATCAATTATCTAAATGCAAAGTGAGTGAACAGAAGAAAAATCTAAATCAAATCCATATGTGGTGTGACCACCCTTTGCCTTCAAAGCAGCATCAATTCTTCTAGGTACACTTGCACAAAGTCAGGGATTTTGTAGGCATATAGTCAGGTGTATGATTAAACAATTATACCAAACAGGTGCTAATGATCATCAATTCAATATGTAGGTTGAAACACAATCATTAACTGAAACAGAAACAGCTGTGTAGGAGGAATAAAACTGGGTGAGGAACAGCCAAACTCAGCTAACAAGGTGAGGTTGCTGAAGACAGTTTACTGTCAAAAGTCATACACCATGGCAAGACTGAGCACAGCAACAAGACACAAGGTAGTTATACTGCATCAGCAAGGTCTCTCCCAGGCAGAAATTTCAAGGCAGACAGGGGTTTCCAGATGTGCTGTCCAAGCTCTTTGAAGAAGCACAAAGAAACGGGCAACGTTGAGGACCGTGAGACGCAGTGGTCGGCCAAGGAAACTTACTGCAGCAGATGAAAGACACATCATGCTTACTTCCCTTCACAATCGGAAGATGTCCAGCAGTGCCATCAGCTCAGAACTGGCAGAAAACAGTGGGACCCTGGTACACCCATCTACTGTCCGGAGAAGTCTGGTCATAAGTGGCCTTCATGGAAGACTTGCGGCCAAAAAGCCATACTTCCGACGTGGAAACAAGGCCAAGCGACTCAACTATGCACGAAAACACAAGAACTGGGGTGCAGAAAAATGGCAGCAGGTGCTCTGGACTGATGAGTCAAAATTTGAAATATTTGGCTGTAGCAGAAGGCAGTTTGTTCGCCGAAGGGCTGGAGAGCGGTACACGAATGAGTGTCTGCAGGCAACAGTGAAGCATGGTGGAGGTTCCTTGCAAGTTTGGGGCTGCATTTCTGCAAATGGAGTTGGGGATTTGGTCAGAATTAATGGTCTCCTCAATGCTGAGAAGTACAGGCAGATACTTATCCATCATGCAATACCATCAGGGAGGCATCTGATTGGCCCCAAATTTATTCTGCAGCATGACAACGACCCCAAACATACAGCGAAAGTCATTAAGAACTATCTTCAGCGTAAAGAAGAACAAGGAGTCCTGGAAGTGATGGTATGGCCCCCACAGAGCCCTGATCTCAACATCATCGAGTCTGTCTGGGATTACATGAAGAGAGAGAAGCAACTGAGGCTGCCTAAATCCACAGAAGAACTGTGGTTAGTTCTCCAAGATGTTTGGGCCAACCTACCTGCCGAGTTCCTTCAAAACTGTGTGCAAGTGTACCTAGAAGAATTGATGCTTGATGCTGTTTTGAAGGCAAAGGGTGGTCACACCAAATATGGATTTGATTTAGATTTTTCTTCTGTTCACTCACTTTGCATTTAGTTAATTGATAAATATAATCTATTAACATGTCTATTTTTGAAAGCATTCTTACTTTACAGCATTTTTTCACACCTGCCTAAAACTTTTGCACAGTACTGTAGATATATATAATTAAGGATAATATAATGGATAATATGTGTTTTATAGAGGAGGAGTAAGAGTCGGGAGCTGCAGCCAAAGGTTTGCAGCCTGCACCAAACCTGGAGAACAGCACAGCACAGCACCAGCACCAGCACTCACCACGATCCCCGTAGGAAAGAAGCACAGTTTCGTGCATGGAGGATTGTGGTTTAGGAGTGTATTTCTTTTGTTTAAACAGGACTGTAAACCTGCCTTATCCCCATTGCTGGTGAAGGGGTGGCTTATTATTTGTTTATTAAATAAAACACGGACATTTTGGGAGAGTACTTTGGCCTGGACTTTGATTTTTTTTTTTTTAATGTTGCGTTATTATTTACACTACTGGAAATACCCAGGATGCAACATCATCCACCACTGGGATATTGAAGCCTACTCGTGGAATAATGAGGAAAACGTTTCTATTCATTAGCAACAAAAATTAGTGTTGCATAAACTCACACAAAAAAAAAAAAACAGAAAAGTGCTCAAAGAAAATCGAGGACATTTGCCAAGCTTTTTGAGATGTTATGGTAATAACGTATAAAAATAATCAGCTTGTGTGAAAATAAATTAGACCTGACACGCCTGACAGGCACTGAATAAATGGATCGAAAAGGGTTAATAGTTGTCATATTTAAGGCCCTGTGTAAATCGCAATTTCACGGGCAGCGCGGAAATCGTGAAATTAGCCCAATACTGCAATTTTTACAATATTCTTAAGAAATAAAAATTAATTATTTCATAATTATTTGTATTTCCTACAACAAAAAAAATCACATTAACAAAACTGTACAGCTCTGCTGTGTGCCTGCATGTACTATTCACCATGCACACAGTGTTGTGCGGTGATTATGTCATGTGACTATACGCAATCTAGGCGGGAAATTAAAATACTACACATTTGTAAACAAGAAAATTGATGTTTCTAATAAGGCTAAAAATGTGTATGCAGCAGATCACGTAAAGCAGTATCCAGCAAGAGTTTTACACAGCGATGGTAAGCTCTTCTGTAGGTCTTAAAACGTTACTATAGATCACTACCGAGAATCGGCTGTTGACAGGCATTTAGATTCAAGTAATCACTGAAAGAGAAAGGCAGAAATCCAGAGCAGTACTGCGACTGCTTTACTTGCAAAGAAACAAAAAACAATGACTTCCATTTTCCAAAAGTCTACTGAAAACCGTGAAACATGAAATATATTTAATTTTGACCTGACAGAGGCATTTGTTTGCGCAAATATCCCTCTTAAAAAATTGGACAAACGAAAAGTGTAGCAAATGGTGGAGTGATTCCTTCATCAGCCCAGCTGAGACATGAATACTTATCTAAAGTTGCCGAGTTTCACAAGCAGGAGATTATGGAATAGGTGAAACAGTCTGGTTGCTTGTCAGTGGTCACTGACAAGTCGACTGATGCCCAAGGTCAGTATGGGTTACACATTGTATTTGTTTTGCAAGGCCTAAATGGTGAACATGCACCTGATGTACTAGAACTGAAAGCTGTCCTTGCAGATACACTTTACCTACAGGCTGTTAATTACAACACCGTTTCACAAGCTACTGTAAAGTGCTTGAATAACTTTGACGTTGATTTTGATGTCAGTGCATTTATCTCTATATTTGATGTTTAAAAAAATAATAACAATCTGTACACATCATTTATAAAATAGTTCAGTGCACATTCCACGAAATACGATACTTTAAGTGTGACACTGCCGTGAATTTTAAAGAAAATGTCCGTGATTTTCACAGGGCCTTACTCATATTGAATGCAAAAAATAAACTACAAAATATTGATATTTTTCGCATCATCTCGATTTTAAAATCACTACAAGCACAAAATATGATAGTGTTTACTCTCATCCCCCCGATGGATGCGAGATATCACAGTCAGAAGAACCTCTAATAAAATTGAAACTACTTGCAGCTTTAACTAGGGATGCATCTTCATGTGTGTGGTGTCTAAGGAAAGACATTTTTTTCTGGGCAAAGTAGCAGAGATTTAGAATAAATATTGGAAGTACTGCCACTTAACTATTTTTATCTGTAAAGACAAGCCGGGGACAAAAGCTATGTACTGAAAGCCAAACCTCAAAACGTAGTTTAACCACTCAGAGCTTGCTGCAGGAAACTCAAATATTTTCTTCATTTGAAATGCTATAAGAACTACGACCCTAGAATCAAACATTGCTCAGTTTTGCTCAGAACTTTTCCACTGAGAATTTCTGCAGCCCTGACGTTACTGTGCCTCTCTTCCAGACTCCCATGCCATCTCATCGGAATTTAAGTATAATTCTTTTCTATCTACATTCGGGAGTAGCTAGATTATTGTGAGTTTTGTGTGCTCGCACATGCGTTGTTTATCGTCAGTATTTCATTGATAAATTGTTGTCTAATGCCTTGTTTTATTGTAATGTTGTTTTAGTGTAATATTGGCTTTGCAATTGATTGTTGATTTTCTGAACTTATTGTTATTGCATGTTTAATTGATATCCTGAATGTATTGTGCTGTTGCATGTTTAATGGATTTTCTGAACTTATTAATAAATTCCATCATTTTAAATACATTCCTAGTCAATCATTTGCCCATGTAACAATCTCGATTTATGAACTTTAAATTAAATGGGTATTTTAATTTGTTATAACATGTAAATCTGCTGTAGTTTTCAGACAGCGATATTGAGAACAGGTTTAAATATCATAATAAATGTAGTTATTGTTTTAAGAATAATACTGCTACGATACTATCCACAAATCCAAGTTCTATTAAGCACTCTCATAGTGTTTTTATTCTCATGTTGTAACATTATAATTAATGAATCTCCATTTAAAAAAACAGGAGTTAATAGAATGGAGAAAGAACTTTGAAAAAATGTCCCTTAGAATCCAAGAAACCCCTACACCACCAGGCTTCACTTTCAATATTAACAATTCATCGTTATCTCACATTTGTAATTCTGGTCAGCTCTGCAGAGCTTGATGGTTTGAGACAGTTGTTTTTAAACATGCAGACACAACATCACATGTTCACTTGACTGGCTCAGCGAAACCACTCTCTTCAAGTATCAGCGGCACATTCTCACCAGCTTCACAAACTTCTCCAGTACATTTTGTGTTTTGTTTTGTTTCAGAAAATGTTTTGCCCTTGAGCTAAAGGTGGGATCAAACCACTTCCCTTTTCTATAAAAAAAAAAACTGATATCAACCAGATAATAAATAGTAAATAAATAAGATCAAGGGAAGCTTAGGTGGGTCTGGACACCTGTTTTTTTTCTAAATCAAGAATAATATATGCAAGATTTATTTGGTTGTCTGACAATCTCCCCCCTCCCTTTCTTCTGTGTTACAGGCATCTCGACAGAGCAGTTGCAGCAGTGCTCTGCAAATGGCCTACTTTCCACAGACCATCATGAATAATGTGGAGAGAACCTCATGAATGAATCATTTTGGTGATGAATTATTGATCTGACAGGGAAGTGTAAGTGTAGGTTACAAAGTGTGTTTACCCTCAGAGTTTTAATAGCTCTAGTTTATTAATCTGTACTACTTAAAGAGTACAGATGAAGGACAGTGATCTTTTAATAATGATTGGCCTGAGATGTTTGCAAGACAATATATATACATATTAGAATTGATGTCGCCTACTGTTTTTGAAGGCAACTAATTGGTTATTATACTATCAATCAATAATTAAGTGTTTTACTTAAAATTTACACTAAATGAGTATTGGGGATGGGCCACTGTAATACAGGCGATAAAAAGCATAAGCAAACAAGTGTAGTTTAAGAGGAAAATGTTCAGTGCTGAGACAGTGTGAAAAGTGTTGAGAACACAGCAAAAAGTGTTCTTCCCACTAGGTTTTTTAATTGCAGCTCTGCTATTTATAGCCCTGCTTTTCTAGGGTTGTTCAACAGAGGAGTGCAGCAAATACTGCATAGATATTCTTCTTGGAATGTTTCCACCTTACTTTGTCCACTGAGGATTTAAAAAAAAAATGTGATGCTGGTTTTCATATTGGACAGTTTGGAATCTCTTCAAACTTGTATTTGAACTTCTTTTAAGAATGGAATGTTACTTTTTGCATACTTTACATTCATATACACATTCTGACACATTCCTATGAGAGAAAAAACACATGCTGAATGTTTTGATTGAAACCTTTGATGTTATGAAATAAATATAGCGCATACCTTGAAGAATTTATTAAGAAATGTTCTGATTGTTTCCAGTTTATCTTTTTTTCATGCCATTAGCAATGATCTCTTTCAAAGCCCTTTCTGTTTAATAAAGACAGAAGCTTTTTAGAATTGCAAACTTCAAAGAATCTTTTTTTGTATACCTTGAGAAGAAAATAAAACGCAACCAGAGAAACTGATTCATCGGCAAATTTGCTTAAACTTCAAATATAATACAACATTTATTTTACTTTTCCATTGTAATATTATTATATATTTTTTGCCTAAATCTTCCTTTAGCTGGCTTACTCTGTTTTCAGCTCTGCCAGTCCCACCTAAAGTACATTTATATACAGTATATACAGAGAATAAGTTAAAAGCCATGTAAATGTAGAAAGTAGTAAGGTTTTATTAGTATTCACATTTTACAGACGAGTTGTCAAACAAACAGTCAAAAAAATATTATTACTAAGTCTACATACCTTAATGTGTCCTCGATGTAATAGGACTACTGGAGAATTGATCATAATCCGTTTTATAATATAAAAGTAATACTGAAAAATATACATAGCTGCTGTCTTCATAGAAATTTAACCCAAACATTTTAAATAAAACGTGAACAAAAATATTCCAATGTGATATTTCAAAAATAGATATATAAAGGCATGTATACAACTTTAAAAAAATCTGTGTACATCAAACAAATTCAATAACCTCACTTTAACGCCCATATTCAACACTAGAGTGCTCTTGACTTAACCAGCAGCGACTATCCACGGGTCCTGTGGACCCAGAGCACTTTTAAAATGCCCACTGCTCTTCTGCTACGTGCTGTCGCTCACTGCGCCCTCTAGTTGTTGAATGGTGTACGTGTTGCATGGTGGCGTTGTTGCTGGGCTGGCTGAGTTTCTGCACAGCTGGATATTTAGGTGCAGGGAACCTGTGGATTGTGCTTGTGTGACATTTCTTGATCAATCATGCAATTTAGAATTAATAATTTTTGGAACTACTAGGAGTTAGTTTTAGAGTCATATGAAGTCGATATGTTGTAAAAGGAAAGAACAAAGCTTTTCCAATTTTTTCAGATTCATTTCATCATAGAAATAATTCTTCTTTACTTATTGTTTACTTATTTTGGCGAATGGCACTATGTTATGCCATTCAAAACATTTCTGAGATAAACACTGGTGTTCTCTACAAGTCTGCAGCCCCAAATGAGAGTCTAACACGCACTGAATTCCTCAGATGCTTGGGAAAGCCCTAGCTTGTCCCTTTATGGAGAGTAGAATGACCAAAGTACCTCACAACTTCCAGCGGATATTCTCAGAACTCCGCTGCCTGCCGACCATGTCCCTGCAGATGTTCTCCTTGTGTCCATCATCGAAGGACCGAAAGACATGCAGACATCCCATCTGTCATCAATGTGCCCATCACGTGTCCAAATTGCATCTAAGCAATGAATGGATTTAATTGATCTTAAACTAAATAAACTCTGACCAGTGGATAGAACTTAATTAACTTTTTTTGGTGGATAGTAGTTACGGGTTAAAGAAGCCAAGTTAATGGTGTTTCACTTTCTTGTCACTCAACCAGGTTGAACACTTGAATCTGCCCCGCCCCCATCATAATATAAAATATTTCCTCAGTGTCCTACAAGCTACTGTGGGTTATTTAAAAATGAATTCTGAAAACATGCATGAAAACGTTTTTTCCAGGCTTCTCCGCTGATAAATGTGTATATTCCCATCCAATGGAGATACTAATCAAGAATAAGAAGCCCATGAGGTTTTGTATAGGAAATATTTAGAGGTAAATATGTTTAAAAGATCTGGCTGCAGGCAATAAAAATGAAAACTGTCCCAGACTTGCGAATGCAGCGTTCACTTCCTTGACAGTGATTACATTTTTAAAGGCAAGTTCAATAATGATGGAAACTATATTAATGTCAAAACCAGCAAATTAAAGCACATGGCCTGCTTGAGTGTATTTAACTTTTCAGAGTACGACCACACAAGCTGTGACTGTCCGACACCATGTGAAAAGGTAAAACTCAATCAAACAGTCTTTAGCGGCACCGTTTCATGAGAAAGAAACTATACCCACGGGGGGAAAAAAATAAAATAAATAAATAAGAAGAAGAAGAAGAAGATGACGACGACGACATCATCAACCTATTGTTTCATTTAAAACATTAAAGCTGTTCTATGTATTTTTTAATGCCTATGAAGGGGGATTATTATTATTATTATTATTATTATTATTATTATTATTATTATTATTATTATTATTGGAGTAAAAATAATGAAATGTGTACGAGAAACACATAAATACAAACACAGGCTACCTGCTGGCGATAGGTCGTATGACAGAGTCAGCTTGGGTCTGTAAAAAGCAGCAGTGGAGTATCCAGGACCTCTCTATCCAGGCACACAATTTTAAAACTGGAATTTTGCGTGATGCAGGATGGACCTTGGCCTGACAATTTTTCAGGAATTCTGTGTTGTATGCGAGGAATTTCAAAACAACAAACACATTCCTCACAAGTCAGCATTAGTCAGCTGCAACAGAAACTGTGCTGTTCTGTCAGGATCCGGATCTCTCACTATCTGGATCAGAGTCCCAGGACTCTGAATCCTTTCTTTAAGTTTCAATAGGCCCTATTTGGCGCTCAATCATTGGCTCAAATTCATACGGCACTGGAACGTTTTTACCAATAGATTCTAGCTCTTCAAAGTCTCATAAAGAACTGTCACTTCCAGTGCTCTGTGAGATTTGCCATCTTTGTTTACAAACCCGCCGTTCGAGCGCTCCAACCAGTGCAATCACAGGAAAACTGTCAATATGGCGGAACACATCAAAATTTAAGTGTCGGTTGCCTTAATTTTAAGTCTTTTTATTGCATTATATGATAAATATAAGGGTGTTTGAGTGGGAAATGTTATCTTTGAATAATTTTAACACACAAATTCTGGCTGTTTCCCTTCCCCTTTAAACAGCACAGGACTTAATTTTCACTTAATTTCTTATTTTGTTATTAGCACTTAATAACTGTTTTTTACTGCATCAGACACAACATAGCACACACACACACACACCGGTAAGGCTGCCATCACTTTGCTTCTAATACAGTTCTAATAAAATCTAAAAATAATACTTTTGAAAGTTCACATTTTCAACACTTGAATTTTGTTAAGGGAAAATGTGGGCTTGTTACTCCCCGATCCAATATCATTGCTAAGGCTGACAATAGAATTTGTCAGTTGCTGGCTCAATTGACAAAAATCCCTGCTTACACGGGTGAATAGACTCATCTGGATGTGTTGACCACACACCTCTTTAGGTGCAGGAGATACTCCATATTTATAAAAAAAATGGGGGAAATAGTTGGTGTGGTTCTTCCAGGCAAAGTAATTATACTGTAAAACTTCAGACAAAATTATTTAGGTTTTATTTTCTAAAAATACATAATAAATTAAACAAATACATTGTGCCTAATTAACAATAATATTACATTAATAATTATAATAATATATTTTTTCAAAAAGAAAAACTAATTCCCACTTTTTTCTCTTTGAACAGGTGCTTAAGGTGTGTAAAGTGACGGAGAAATGGTTTAATAGAAGAAGTTATCAGTGGTATTAAAACCCGGTGTTATAATTAAGAGAGTAAACTTGGCACAGACCTCCAATTACCCCTTTGTTTATGCCAACTGAAAATGTAGAGCATCTTTCATGATTACTGTAGACATTGCCTCTGTCCAATACAGACATTAGGTGATACATTGGCCCAAGTCTGCAGCAGTTTACAAATTGGCTGCATTAACAAACCTTATATATATATGTTGACAGATTCACCATTTATGTTATCAATTACTGTTTAGCATTGCTTAAAATGCTGATTAATTAATTAACAGAAAATCAGTGTTAAGGTGTATAGTTCTAAACCATCTAACTAAGCAGGAAATATATAGGTACATACGACTAGTCTAAAAATGTAGGTATCTGGTAAATGAAGTAATGAAGTAAGTGAACACTCTCACTAACTTTTTCAAACTTTGCCCGACGTACTCTGACTTTTGGTTTGCATTCATCCTTGCTTTTTTTTTTTTTAATGGTACTGTATGAAAGCAATCCTTTTTATTTGTAGTGGTGCACAGCACTACTGTAGGCAACCTGCTGTAATATAATAGATTATAGTATTTTTTGTAAATATAATAAAATACAATTTATTTTTTAGTACAGCACCTTCTTATTTTTCATACAACGCAACCCTTCAGAAATGTCAGTAGCAGCTTTGCAGTACTCCTACTACTGTTCCACTG
Organism: Acipenser oxyrinchus oxyrinchus; assembly: GCA_030684275.1. NCBI lineage: Eukaryota > Metazoa > Chordata > Actinopteri > Acipenseriformes > Acipenseridae > Acipenser > Acipenser oxyrinchus. The sequence goes on from CM060248.1 coordinate 49,785,290, forward strand.
TTGGTAGCCTGCTGTAAAATAATAACATACATTTCTCCCCGTACAGATGCACGGTAAGTGAAAATAAGTGCTAAAAAATATTTTTACACACTTTAATTTTGTAAGAGACTTGTATTTATGCTGGGTTCCAATGCAAAGTTTTAGAAAGAGGCTTTCACAAAAAAAATGGAGTGGAGAAGCGTGCAGGATTCTCTTCAAGTTGTGTTGCTCCTTGTTGACAGATTCAGATACTGAGAGTGAAATTGCTGTGGAAATCTAAGTAAATGCAATTCATACAAACATTTGTGGTTGTATACTCTTGCTTGTTCAAATTATTAAAAAAAAGTTTATTTGAAAAAATGTTTGGGACAGGAGCAAAGGCTGCGTGTAAGGAATGGAGAGGGAATGAGTTCTTGAACTTATTGGGAGTGAAGGAGGCCGGTGCTGCTGTAAAATTCTGGGAAGAGTTTTTGCATCTCTTGAGGCGGAATTAGGGAATGAGAAGGAAGAAAGCTTAGGTCTCCCCCCTATCTCTGGGAAGCACCCTCGATGGAACTGAGGTTCACTTTCCTAAGGGGGAGACTGGCATGGAATGAGAAGAGTAGTAGTGCCTGAGGTCTCCCCGGTTCACTGGTAAGCACCCTTTATGGTTAGTGGGAGTGCCTGAGGTCTCCCCGGTTCACTGGTAAGCACCCGCTATGGTTAGGCCGGAGCTTATGAGCCTCTATTTGGGAGTGAGCTTCACATTCTTTATGGGGAGACTGACAGAAATGAAAACAAGAAAGAAGGAAGACGGAGGTCCTCTGGCTCTCTGAGAACCTTCCTTGCTGAGGTCAGACCTGTAGGTGGCTCTCCAAGGCTGGGAAGTGTCTGGTGCTTCCCCCAATGGGGAGACTGAGCAAGTTATAGTGTAAAGGTCACCCTGCATGGTTGATAAGCAACCGCACTGTCCTCCAAGAGGAGCTATTATTGGCCTGAGTTAAACTTTTAACCAGACCAACAAGAATGGCCAACAGCGAATGCAGCAATGTCAATTATGCCAATTACATGAACAAAAACGGTTTATTGCATGGAACACAAGGTTAAACAAATGGCTGAATATACATTAAACCAAAGAACATACAGACAAGAGAACCAGTAAACTGGGAAGAGCTAAAGTAATGGTAAATTAACAAAACACAAACAAGCAAGGGGTCCGGAGAGTTCCTAATGAACACACACACACAGACATCCACAACCGCAACCATACAAGGTGAACACACAGACACAGCAACAGAAACTAAATACAGCAATGAATATACACAAATATTGAATTAAAATCTCTTTAGACAATGATGAATGTCCAATACAAGTGTAAAAATCCAGAGAAATTGGTTGGATCTCACCTGATCCTTAACAATCCCTAAACAAAGCAGAGTGTGAATCTGGTACAGGTATGAAAGTAAAACAGGGTGAGATGTTGACAGGTAAACGAGATTTTGAGAGCATTGAAAAGATACAAGTAGTAAAGCTGTTTAATCCACACAGCGACAGGACAGATACCCACAAATAGCATGCACTCCATACAGATCTTAACCATGAACAAATGACACCTACCCTACTTACAAAAGCTAAAAAAAAAATGTGTAAAGAAAATACACAGAGGTTGGAAACAAGTAGAATGCAACAGCTAAAGCTAAATTCTATAAAACTATAAGTAAAATAAGTAAAATCTCTCTCTCTCGAACCAGTGACCAAAACCCCACCGCAAATAAAATGCTAACGTATCAGGGTTACTATACAGGTACTAATTAACAATGAGAGAGAGGATAGGTTAAGGAACATTTAATTCTAGGCAATGGGGTGAGAGCAGGAAAGCAAGGATTCTAGGAATTGTAGTTTTGACCTGGCCAGGCTACTGTCTAAGGAGACAGGTTGGTGCATAGTTACACCCACATATGTAGCAACTGATGCTTTACAATAGGTTTACGAATGTTTTGCCAGAGATCCACCACTGTCTCGCTGAGAACTGCCCTGCTGATGATAAACAGAGGTATCAGGGTTTTTAAGGTTGGGAAGTGATCTTCACTTACCCCAGAGGGAGAACAGTTGCAGGTAGGATGGAGAAACAGCATACAATAAAAGGGATGTGGTAATACTTGACTTTCTTTCTTGTTAATTGGGTTTTAAAAGTTTGCCCACACAACAGATTACATATAATTTAAAACTTTCATAGAACTACTGCTACATGGGTTCCATAACATGTTAACCTTATGTTTTACGTATAGACCTTCATAACAGTACACTAAATCTGTATTTAAGGGATTAAATACAGTGTGAAACATCCACTGTGGGTGGACAGGGAAAAAAGCCAGTTTATTTATAACTGGCTGTGAAGAGAAAGAATGAATCTTGGTTATAAATCTCCCTCCTGACCTGTGAGGGCGCTGTGTGAGGGAACAATGTGCCCTGGACTGGATGGTTTGGAAGTTCATTCCAGGGTCAGTTGGAAGTCGGACATCCAGGAAGGAGGCAGAGCCACAGTACACCAATTCATTGCCCCAGACGGGAGTGATGTGACAATCGCGGATTGAAGGAAAAGCGATGGCATTCGCTAACCAAGGGGGTGTGGCTGAAGGTACAAAAGGGGATGTGGCCGAGCAAACTGCTCCTTTGTTATGATTACGAGAGAACCGCTGAAGGACTGTGATATGCGCTGAGTGTTTAGTGTTTGTTTGTCATACTAATTGTAAATGTTTGTTCTTGTTAGACGGCTCGCACTTAAAAAAGCACTGACTTTGGACTTGTGACCATGTTTGTGTTCTGTGTGTGTATTTACTGTAATTATTATTTCCATACATTTTTTACCTCTTGTCATGTCAAGGTTGTATTGCTATTGGCTAACATGACAGAATCCCACCCATTCTGAGTTTTCTGTAGCCTAAAAATGGTTGGTATTCCGTGTGTATTCCACTTTCAATCACCCTGTCTGTGAACTTTTACTGTATTTGTATTGGCTACACGATACAAGTTTGCGGCTAGCTTCCACCACTAATAATTAGACTTAATCTTAACGTGTCTGTTGCCCACCAGGGTATGGGTAAGTGTGGCTACTCCCTTTCGAAATCTTTATGCAGTACGTAGTTTTATACGATGGCTGCCGTCCAAAATGCTGTAGATTTTTTAATTCATGTGCCATTTTCCTCGCTTTCATTTGAGGAAAAAAATAACAATAAAAAACCAAGGTCGTCCAAAGCCTAAACTGGACCTTCTTCAATAGTGGCAAGAAAGAAACCGTTACTCAAAAAGTACCATCTGAAAACACGTCTGGAGTTTGCCAGAAAGCATGAGAGTGACCCAGCTGCGATGTGGGAAAAGGTTTTGTGGTCAGATGAGACCAAGATAGAGCTTTTTGGCCAAAACTCAAAGCGCTATGTGTGGCGCAAACCTAACACTGCCCATGCCTCAAACACACCATCCCTACAGTTAAGTATGGTAGTGGCAGCATCATGTTGTGGGGATGCTTCTCATCAGCAGGGACTGAGCATCTTGTTAAAATTGAAGGAAGAATGGATGGAGCAAAATACAGGGAAATACTGCGAGAGAACCTGCTTCAGTCTGCTAAAAAACTGAAGCTTGGGAGGAAATTCACCTTTCAGCAGGACAATGATCCCAAGCACAAGGCCAAAGCAACATTGGAGTGGCTCAAGAACAAAAAGGTGAATGTCCTACAGTGGCCCAGTCAAAGTCCTGATCTCAATCCCATTGAGAATCTGTGGCACTGTTTGAAAATTGCGGTCCACAAGCGTCGTCCAACCAACCTGAACAACCTGGAGCAAATCTGCCAAGAAGAATGGGCCAAAATCACTCCGACACTGTGTGCAAAGCTGGTACATACTTACCCCAAAAAGACTTAAAGCTGTTATTGCAGCTAAAGGTGGCTCTACCAAATATTAATGTGTGGGGGTTGAATACTTATGCAAGCAAGATATTTCAGTTTTTTATTTTTCTTAAAAATATTTCCAAACATAAAACCAATGTCACCTTACAATAATTGATTTTGATTTTCAGGGTTTTAAAATAAAATATCAAACAGAACGAAATTTCAATGTACCATTTGTAATTCAGTAATATGAGAGAATTGGTCAGGGGTCTGAATACTTTTGCAAGGCACTGTATATATAGTTGGGCTTCAGTGAGTTACAGGAAAATAATTCCATCTAGCATTTCTGTGACGTCATAAATTACGAGACCAAAGGTCAAGTAATTTATAAACTGTCACAGAAACCCAAGATGGAATTGTTTTCCTGTAACTCACTGAAGAGGCCCATCTATTATTTTTTTTATAATACATGGATACCCTTTTGATGCTAATATTAAAGAAGACTAGGTTCAGCAGTACAGTTGGAGTTTTTTTAAATGTAGTATTTCAGTGCAGATGTTCTATGTCATTATCCGTTAGTGCTTCAGCTTTACTTGAATGATTCCCTTTACCTTGTTTCAATTTCCCGTTCCTCTCCAGTTTCTCTGAGATAAGAATGTACATATATACAGTACTGTGCAAAAGTTTTAGGCAGGTGTGAAAAAATGCTGTAAAGTAAGAATGCTTTCAAAAATAGACATGTTAATAGTTTATATTTATCAATTAACAAAATGCAAAGTGAGTGAACAGAAGAAAAATCTACATCAAATCAATATTTGGTGTGACCACCCTTTGCCTTCAAAACAGCATCAATTCTTCTAGGTACACTTGCACACAGTTTTTGAAGGAACTCGGCAGGTAGGTTGGCCCAAACATCTTGGAGAACTAACCACAGTTCTTCTGTGGATTTAGGCAGCCTCAGTTGCTTCTCTCTCTTCATGTAATCCCAGACAAACTCGATGATGTTGAGATCAGGGCTCTGTGGGGCCATACCATCACTTCCAGGACTCCTTGTTCTTCTTTACGCTGAAGATAGTTCTTAATGTCTTTCGCTGTATGTTTGGGGTCGTTGTCATGCTGCAGAATAAATTTAGCCAATCAGATGCCTCCCTGATGGTATTGCATGATGGATAAGTATCTGCCTGTACTTCTCAGCATTGAGGAGACCGTTAATTCTGACCAAATCCCCAACTCCATTTGCAGAAATGCAGCCCCAAACTTGTAAGGAACCTCCACCATGCTTCACTGTTGCCTGCAGACACTCATTCGCGGTACCGCTTCTCCAGCCCTTCGCGAACAAACTGCCTTCTGCTACAGCCAAATATTTCTGAATTTTGACTCATCAGTCCAGAACACCTGCTGCCATTTTTCTGCACCCCAGTTCCTGTGTTTTTGTGCATAGTTGAGTCGCTTGGCCTTGTTTCCACGCCGGAGGTATGGCTTTTGGCCGCAAGTCTTCCATGAAGGCCACTTCTGACCAGACTTCTCCGACAGTAGATGGGTGTACCAGGGTCCCACTGTTTTCTGCCAATTCTGAGCTGAAGGCACTGCTGGACATCTTCCGATTGCGAAGGGAAGTAAGCATGATGTGTCTTTCATCTGCTGCAGTAAGTTTCTTGGTCGACCACTGCGCCTACAGTCCTCAACGTTGCTCGCTTTCTTTCTGCTTCTTCAAAAGAGCTTGGACAGCACATCTGGAAACCCCTGTCTGCCTTGACATTTCTGCCTGGGAGAGACCTTGCTGATGCAGTATAACTACCTTGTGTCTTGTTGCTGTGCTCAGTCTTGCCATGGTGTATGACTTTTGACAGTAAACTGTCTTCAGCAACCTCACCTTGTTAGCTGAGTTTGGCTGTTCCTCACCCAGTTTTATTCCTCCTACACAGCTGTTTCTGTTTCAGTTAATGATTGTGTTTCAACCTACATATTGAATTGATGATCATTAGCACCTGTTTGGTATAATTGTTTAATCATACACCTGACTATATGCCTACAAAATCCCTGACTTTGTGCAAGTGTACCTAGAAGAATTGATGCTGTTTTGAAGGCAAAGGGTGGTCACACCAAATATGGATTTGATTTAGATTTTTCTTCTGTTCACTTTGCATTTAGTTAATTGATAAATATAATCTATTAACATGTCTATTTTTGAAAGCATTCTTACTTTACAGCATTTTTTCACACCTGCCTAAAACTTTTGCACAGTACTGTATATATATATATAATCTCATTGGAAATTATTAACAAAACAATACTACATTTAAATAATGTTTTATATTTTCTGCTATTTTAGGACAATAAAGCTAGGTAACAAAGCATTTTGGTACATACTTAGTTCAATGTACAAACATGTCCCGCCACTTATTTATGCATTTATAAAACATAGATGGCTGCTTATAGTTTAATTGTTCGGGTTGTGAAAATGTGTAACAGTTTCCAACAGAAAGAAAGCACCATCTTCTTCCCAGCTCTAGCACAGCGGCAGTGTTCCTTAGTAACTCTCAGCACGGCTTGGAATGAGTGATAATGGGAAAAGCAGTCTTCAGGCCCTCAGGTCTCATCAAGTCTTTCTTTCAGCTCTACAATGGGAGGGCTGGTGCTGCTAGAGAATGCTCAAGCTTGCGGAATTATAACCCATCCTTCAGCTGCCACTGTCATCGCCTTGCTTTCAGGGAAGATGACACCCACTTCTCGGGGTCAGCATTCCTGAAGGCAGCCCCACATGGTTCTGAATGGCTGCTGGGAAGGGGGAAAAAAGCCACTTGGAAACCATTTTTTTACCCATCTGCCAGTAGCCCTGATTGACAGCTCAGGCCAGGATGACATAATCTAGACCCATTGTTCTGGCTCCTACCAAACGTGGAGAATTGATGGCAAGTAAACAAGCCTACCTAATCAAGCAAATATTGAAACTCTGCGAAGCTGTGCCACAGCTAAATGCCACCCATTATGGGAGATCGGCTGTTGGGACAGCTTTCCTAACTGCAGGGGCCGACCAAGGAACAACACTTGCTGTCTTTCACTCTTGGTTTCCTTCTGCTTCATCTGTACGGATTGTTTCAAGTGGGCACAATCTCAAAGAACAAAAACTTTGTTATAAAAGGACTCTTCCTTGCCTTCGGTACTTTTTTTCCTAGCAAATAATACCCTTCAGCATCCCAGAAACACTGATAATTTGCATATTAATGTCATTGTTTCTTTTCATACATATGCTTTGACACACAGCAAACTGGCTATAGTTATTAAAATTAATTTACATAAAAGCTGAAACCTTTTGTTCAATTAGGCAGGAAGTATTTAGCCTGATGACCTCATCATGCTAATTGCTGCCTATTCTGGATTTTGTGCTTCTTGTTTTTTTCTTTCTAAAGCCATTTTGCAGACATTGTTTCAAAATAAATTTAAAAAAAAACACAAAAAATGATTAGTGATTTTTTTGTTTTAAAACCAACAAGCAAATGGAAAACATTTTAAAGCAATTCCGAGAAGCCTTTAGTCAGAGGATAATAGCTGAGAGTTCACACTTAGGACTTGCACAAAGTAATTAAACACATAATTGTAATGGTTTGGGTTAGTTAAATCATTTTAATTTGTATTGATATAATAAAGCTAGAATATTTACATTATTTTCACACTTTAAAGTGTGTTTATGCCAATTCACACTTTAAAATGTGTATGGGTCCATTCGAATTAATGTTAAAGATGCATAGGGATTCTAAATTTAGCACAGACTCTGTTAATAAATACACTACCAGTGTATTTAAAGAAGCCACAATGGTCTTAAAAACCTCATAGTCATTATTTTTATTTCTTTTTATCTAAAGTATTGTAAAATTAAGGAGTTTGTACCTTATACTCCTGAGATTATGCCCTGCATGGAAAACTACTGCTTGTAATTTGTGAACTGAAACAGAATTGCAGTCACCATATTTGTCAGTTATAGTTGTACACCACCTGATACTCAGGTGCTGTGGATTTTGAATATTATTTTGCTCCACATATTAGCAGGAGCTTAAATTATTAGCATGTTTAATGGGGTGAGGATATTTTGGAATTTAAATTATTTTGCTATACTGTGGAAAATTTTAGTCAACCATGACCAATTATTTTAGTGTAACATCGGGTGACACTGTATTTCCTATCACTTTGGGTGATATTGTTTTCCTATTGCATCTGTAGACCTCATATTACTCATATCATGTCATCAGGATTATGTATACTGCAGTCTATACAGTGCACATTGACCAAACACCTCCAGTCTTTCTTTGATAAATTGACCCATTATGTTTGGGTTGCAAATCCTTCATTTTGAGTAAAAGACCACACAGTTTAGAACCGTGCTAGAAAATGGAACAAGGAATTATTTATTAACTGATTTGTATTGTATCAGTGTTACATCCATTTGATGGGTGTTATCTGGACTTTAAAATCAGACTGTATGACCTATAGGAAAGCCTGCCTTTTGTGTTGCTACACCTTGCCTCTTGAGATGGCCCATTTACCTTCCTTTTGTGAATAATTGTCCCCTTGAAAGAAGATTGAGCTAATGATCTACATGCTTGTCCTTTGCAGTCTGGAGAGGAAAGCTAATATAATAATACACATTGAATATTGATTTATGTAGATACATTTTCTTCTTTTAAAAAATGTAAGTACTGTAGGCTTAATCTGAACTTTTGAAGAGTTTTTTTCATAATTGTGGATATTTTAAAATGGATTAATATTTTTATGCTGCTTATCTAATAGCAAAGCCATTGTAAGCTGCATAACAATCACATGCTGTCTGTGTCTCATAGAGTAGAGTTTCAAAGAGGAACGCTGAACATGGAAATAGGACATGTTTTTGACTAAAATAGGGCAAGTGAGCTGTTCAAATTGAAAAACAAAACTAAAACAGTCCATGTTAAAAATACAATTTAATAAATGCAACATTTAATGTTAGTGAAGTTAGCAAGCGGTTCACAGTTCGCTGTTCCAGCTCACTTTAATCCAGTTCGCTATTCCAGCTTGCTTTTCATTTTTCCAGCTTGCTACTCATTTCTACAGCTTGCTATTGATTTTTACAGCTTGCTATTCGTTTCTACACCATGCAATTGATTTTTACAGCTTACTATTCAATTTTACTAACTCCAGTCTATCTCAAAACCTATTTATAAATACAAAGATATAATAGGAGGCTGTGTGGTCCAGTGGTTAAAGAAATGGGCTTATAACCAGTACACCCCGGTTCAAATCCCAGCTCAGCTGTGTGACCACGTCACTTACATCCTCTTGCTGTCTCTCAGTGAGACATCTGCTAAAATAAACAGATAATCAAAAAGGTCAGCTATTTGCTGCAGCGCCCCTATAGGTGGCACAGCAATATGAATGGTACCGAAATGTAGGTTGACTCGAGTACATCTCATATATAAAGTTTGGTGGTACTAGGTGGTCGGGAAGTAGTTCCAAAAAGCGAGAAAGCTATGCAGTTCGCTATTCCCAGCAATGAATAGCAAGCTGGAAAAACTAATAGCAAGATGGTCAGGAAGTAGGCAGTGTAAATACCCCGGGCAGAACTACGTTCCAGTGGTGATGTTGGCTGGGGCAAACCTGAAAAAAAAAACCCTAGATCAAGGATAATATATTTTATATGTTTTTATATTATTATCCTAAATGTGTCTCTACTTTTTTTCTGATTGGGTGCTGCAGATAGTGAGTAGTTTACTGTTGCCCTCAAATCCTGTGCATTCAGCCAATAGGAAAGCTTGTGATTCCTGCAAGCAGACAGGGAGCCTTCCCATTGGCTGTCTGGTGTGCAAACAGCGGTACGAGCTGCCAGTGACTGATCAGGGGGCGGCACGGTCTGCAGCCTCAGTGACAGGCAAGTTACTAGATGAGATAGACTGGAGTTAGTAAAATTGAATAGCAAGCTGTAAAAATCAAGAGCATGGTGTTGAAACAAATAGAAAGCTGAAAAAATGAATAGCAAGCTGTAGAAATGAATAGCGAACTGCAGGCTGGAATAGCGAGCTGGATTAAAGTGAGCTGGAACAGAGAACTGCAAGCTGCGAAACGCTTGCTAACTTCAGTAACGTCAACATTTACAGTATGTACAGTACGCCTTTGAGACTTTTGTCATTTTTAAGCTGGTTAATGCTTTTATTAAAAAAAATCTAATGTTCATGCAAATACTTCTCAGAAATTGGATTATAAAAGGATTGGAGCCCTTTCAGTGAACATGCCTCCATGGTGTGCATCTTGAAAAGAATATTAAACTACAAACTCCTTAAGGCCGATACAGTATCCCAGGACTTCACATTGGGGGAAAAAAATAACAAATTAGAAAAATATTGTTTAATAAAAAAATAACTAAACTGTTGATCTTCACCATGAAAAGAAGCAATGAAATCCACTCCAAAATTCCATTATTTTATGACCGGGATCACATTGGCTCTCATCCACCTTACATAGTGTATGTTATTAAGCCAAGTTCCTTTATAATGAGCATCCATATTGCCAATTAGTAGTCATTCACAACTCCTTATGGGAACACATACCAAAACATGACAGGTTTATACAAACAGACTGCTACAGCTTTGCCCCTGTGATATGAACAAGCTGTATACAGTATGTACATCTCAATATATTCGCTTTCTGAAGTTCAAGCAGAACAGGGAACCCCCCTAAATCCCAATGATGTGATCCTGTCTATTCTCAGATCTGCATTCTTGGGTTGATCTCACCTGCTAGGGATGAGGCCATACTCAGCCTTGGCCAGGCTGTACGGTATTATAGGCGCTGGGAGGCTCAAGATACGCCCTTCATGAATACTTTTGCACCTGGGGCCGTAATCTTGAAATGTTCTTAAGATAAAGAAATCTTCTTAAATCCAACTTTCTTCTTAACTTTGGACTTTAAGGAAGTTAAGAACTGCTATTCTCCAAAAAAAATCCTGAGGAATTTTCTTTTTTTTAATTTTTTTTTTTTAAATCTTTTTTCTTAAGAACAAGTAAAAAAAAAAATGGTATTCTTCAAAAAATATCTAAATTTTTTGCTTTAAAATTGTCTTAACTTTAAGATAACTAAACCCTTGTCTTAAAATAAGTAGCTCTTGGGATGTATGCTGAAGAAATACATATTACATTTTCTGGATAGTTTAATAAAGAAATGCAAATATATATTTTAACATTGTTATATATTTTATATTATTGTGAATCTTATGAATTCCCAAATACGGTTGTTTTTCATTGTGGGTATTATTTTAGGACTTCATAACCAGTTAATATAGACCTAAATCGTGCTATACCTAACAATTGTTTTAAAAGTGATTTATGATATCCTTATATCAATTAATGAAAATATGTATGCAATGTGTATTACATATTGATGCGATGTGTATGAATGACTTATTTAAAATATTGTAACTTTTTGAAGAATGCAGGTCCTGTGGTTGATCTTACAAGAGGCAGAGAAGACAAACCTGAGAGTAAAATGAGAGTCAGCATTCAGGGATTTAAAAAATGCCGCAAAATGACCTTGCCCTTTAGTCAGTGATTGACAGGTCACTGCAGGTATTACCTTTGTTTTGCTTTTATAGGCAGTTACAAAAAGGAAAATTAATAATAATAATAATAATAATAATAATAATAATAATAATAATAATAATAATAATAATATTTCTGTTATTTATTTTTGTAGGGTAGGCATTGCATGTCCCTGATAAACATTGTGGCACCCTATGGTCGATGCAAGAAAGAGGGATGAACTTATTAAACTATTTTCTTAAAACTACAGCCTTAGCATCAATTATACATGTGAATTTAAAGGGTTTAGGGGATGTTTCTACCATTAAGAAGACCATGATCTATTCGCTACAATGTAGTCACCGCAGTTATTGTCGTTTCCAGCTGTAGTCCTAAGGACAGATCAGCGAGCACATTCCCCAGGTAGAAGCACAATTTTCAATCAGTTAAAAAATAGAGCTCCGTGCTGCTGCTGGGAGTTGGGCCACGATACATTTTCTTACAGCTGCATTTCTATTAAGTTGAGTTACAAGAACACAAATCACAGCATCCGCATTTGGTTAAAAAGCCTGTCACTGACAACTACGGGTATAAATAAATAAATCCATTAATTCAAATGTAAAGTGTGTTTAGCTAAATCACAATACATGTATTTTAAATTCAGTTTGCCATAGGCCTATATTACTCAGGATTGTGTTTTTTTCTTAAGACAATATTTAAGAAGTTCTTAAGAAGAAATTTAGGAAGATTGTAAGAAAAATGGAACAATTTAACTTAAGAGCAATCTTAGGAAGATCTTTACTGTTTTCTTACAAACTTTCTTAAGCTTTTGTTTTCTTGTATAGTGTTGTGCAGTGTCAGCTTGAACTAACTTATGCATTTTAAAGGAGATGAGGGAGGCTTGGCACAGGCTGTGGGTTAAACAAAACTACCCACATACATCTGTTGTACAGTAATGCATAAAGAAGAAGTTACATTTGGATCAAAGGTGGCAGTCTATGTGAGAAATGTTACCAAGCCACACAATTGTGCCTCCCAAAAAATACTTCCAAACATTCAAATGGTCACACAGATTGAAAATAAAATGGTGCTCCTAAAACTTTGTTCAGTAGCTTTATGTTTTGTGAATAATAAGCCTTTATTTCTCATCAACATTTTAGAGGCAAAATCCAGGCATTATTGAAACCCATACTTTATGCACTTGAGCGCAGCTCAAATTATGAGCTTAAATAAACTGTGAAAGGTCACGCTTTGTACATTTATATAAATGGTACCAGTGAAAATGTAGTCGGGTGTGTGTTCCAAGTGTTTAAATCACATAATTGCATCACAGCTGGCTTCATATTTTTTTGACAGGAAGGTACAGATGACACCAATAGCTAGTTAACACCCCATGTGTGCCATGTAAATATCTTTAACAAACACCAACAGATTCCATACTCACAATAGTCAAACCTGCCACCGATGTAATTGTGTGATTCATTATTGATTAAGGGAGTACTGTTATAGTCAGGCACTGGAGTTAAATAAGGGAGCACAAATCAGAATTCTTCCAATAGCTATAGAGACTATAACAAGATTAGATGTACCAAAATAACATTTCATTGCCGATGTTGTTCTCTTAATGCACTGAAACTGGCCTACTGCACCCACAAAAGGACATTTAATTTAACAGTCAATAGAACATATGATTAAAAAAGAGGAATCTCTGAAATATGGCATGTTGCTACTTGTTTTTGCAGTGGTTTCTTCATTGTGCTTTTCTAAATTAACAGTAAGCATTCCTACAAGAAGTTTCAGAAAGCTGTGCAGAAATGGGTTTGAGGGCAGTTTTATGATAAAAAAAAGTATCTGCATCTGCCTTCAAGAATGTGTTGCAACTCACTTGATTTGTGCTAAATGCAGTGAGCTGACTGCTTCTGGATTTGCAGTTGGTGAATTTCTTTTAACATTTAGCGGTTGTTTAAGACATTTTTTCATACTTTGCTGTTTTTTTTTTTAATTTTTGCTGTTTTTTTTCCATACATTTTGTGTTTACATTTTTCTACAAGGCTGTTTTATTCCAAAAAGCAACAGTTGGATATCCCTTACCTTACTCTTTCCACTTTGTTCTCCAATTTGAAAGTCAAAATATTCTACATTGTACGTGGGCTAGCAACATTATACATTTCCACTGTATTTCTGAACATCACAGTGCAGCAGGCTGTACCATGAATAAAATCAGCTTACAAAAAAAACAGGCAGGAAAAAAGAATCCACCCTCTGATTCCAGTACAACGCCTACTTGTACAGACTTCTAAAACTGATATATGTAACTACAGAGGTAATTGCAAGCTTAAGGCATGAGCATTCCTTTCAAACACAGCACCTATCTGCAATTTGGCAGAGTAAATGTCACAAGATGGCATAACCATAGCACAAAGTTAAGGCATGATTCAAAGCTAAGCTTCGTGCAGTAGCTAGCAACAGAATCATTCTACAAGGTTTAGTTGATCACATTGGTGTAGCGGGTCCTGAAACACACGCTGTACTCTGGTCCACTACAGCACTTCCTGACTGAAGGTCTGCGTTGTGTAATTCTTTTTTTAAACAGCTGTCAGCCACTGAACCTTCAGGATGGATGAGTTTTTGAAAAAGAGATTTATTTTGGAAAAAACTAAATAAATTAAATATAACAAGGCCACTGCACAATGCACTCCCCGCTCACTCACATCTGGGAAGAAGCCATTTTCAGAGAGAGAAAGAACTCACATCCTCCAGTACCATGCTGCCTTCGACTCTCAACATGCACTTCGTTATTCTATCAAAAAACTTTATTTACATGACAAAACAAAACAATCGGGATCTGTCAAAACAACTGTATATGTTGCTCAATTACATACTATTGCCGATCTTCAGTGAGATTTATTAACTACACAGTCTTGATTTTGCTACATTGGCACCAATCATCAGCAAATGTTCACGAATGGGCGAATGCACTACATATGAAGAAGAATATTGCCCAGTTAAAGAATATATAGCTAGCTATGTGGTTTAAAGTACATATGACTCTACTCACTGATTTTTACTTGTTTCAATAAACAAATAATTATTAAACAAGTTATTAATGTCCCCTTTTTGTCTGAACACCTTGTCATGATATTTCACCAGTAGTTATGTATGACTAATGACAGGTTGTTTGTTACAGAGAGACACTCACTCATAAATAGGTGCTTTTTCTAATTATCTCCCATATTAGGTACTTATATCTCATGCACACAATAGTTCACTTTAAAAATTAAGTTGACAAGTTTATTTTATGTCACAAATATAAAATATTTTCAGCTCTGTTTTTGTCAATGGGAATGAATGAAAGCACAGCCAGTCCCAATGAAGGTTGGTATATAGAATTTCCAGCAGTTGCAAAAAGCTGAAAGTATATTCTCGACTTTTCACCTTTAAATAAGTTTTGCTTCTGCTGCAAGCAGCTGCTTTCACTATACTTGTTTAATTAATTGAAAGTTCATTGAGGCGTGACATGTTCTATAATACTATTAATTTAGTATTGAAAGTGTTTTGGAATTGTTAATGGAATTCTTAATGGGCAGAGGTGAGATGCATTGTATAGGATTGAACTAAAATGCTGGTAACACTTGACACAAGATACAGACTGATTACTAATTTTGTATACAGTACACTGTAAGATATGGATAAGATATGGATAAGCATTAATCTTCTAGTTAATAAATCTTTCTTTAGTGAAACTAGTATTGCTTGCTTTTCTAATTATCACACATGGATAGAAAAATCTTCAAAGCTTGTTAAAAAATATTTGTATTTCAGTATGATTGTGTTTGTGTTGTGTATGTTTTAGAAGTCTGTCTTATGTACCAACATAAGACAAACTTCTTTTAGACAATCTTTTAGTTAGATTTGAAAAACAAGACACAATAAATAGCACATCGCTGAGATGTCACATTCATGTACAGTAAATTTGTTGTTATTTTCCCCCTTTAGAGTCTAGAAATTGAACCACACAGTATTTGATAGGTGCATTGTTTAGTGATTAATAGTATCAATAGAGAAGGAGCCGCACTAGACTATCAAGCTAGATTAGCTGATCAAGTATATCAATGTTTCAGCTAGATTTTCTTCCTGCACACATACATCTTGATGAAGGCTAAGTAGAAAACACACTGATGTACTTGACATGATTATCTACACCCATTGTCCAGCGTAGATTAGAAATTATCTGGTCTGAAATCCTTGTCAGACAAAGTAGTCTCATCAGCATGCTCTGCATGCCTCATGGTTATCACACTCAATGAGGAACAAAGGGTTGCAA
The DNA here is from genome assembly GCA_030684275.1 of Acipenser oxyrinchus oxyrinchus. Classification (NCBI taxonomy): domain Eukaryota; kingdom Metazoa; phylum Chordata; class Actinopteri; order Acipenseriformes; family Acipenseridae; genus Acipenser; species Acipenser oxyrinchus. Next base: position 49,800,996 of record CM060248.1, read on the forward strand.
AGTGAAAGTTCCAACTATTGTTCCGTGGCCAGAAATTTGGGGGTCGTCTGTGTTTTGTTGGACGAGAGGGTGTTTTACGTAAATTCATAAAATTAACACCTAATTACTTGGATTTTATTGTGCATCAATTTTCACTGTGGTACAAGGTGGGAGATGGTCAACCCCTTTCCTAACTTCTGTCAGTTTCCTTCCTTGTTGAAATTTCCAACAATTGTATCATCAGAGCAAATATTTATTAGTACTGGCTTCCAATACTAAGATATAACAGATACACCTTGAATAAGCAACTAATGTTCAATAAGGTGACTGATTAATTCAGGGTTCACTTTAAATGTGTTTAAGAACTGACTAACACCCCAGGGGGATGTGAATGTACTGTATCAATGAATAGAGGTTGCTGGATTGGATTAAGTAACATTTCCAATTGTTTTATACATTTTAAAAATGGAACAAATTTAGTTTGGTCACTTTTGAACACATTAAGGAGCTGATGTAAGGATAGATGTAGTGCAAAAAATTTCGACTGCAAAATCCCAATTGCCTAACGGCCAGACAATTATTTTGCACTGCGGCCTATGTAAGTTACTCAACACGCACAAATAATGAGCTGCTGTCACGATAATGAGGGTCGCAATGAGCGCTGCATGTACATTGGGCTGTTTAGCGGCCGCACATGCAGCCCAGAGGTGAGGTGGGTTAGGAGTACAGAGAGCAGTAGGCGCTGTATGAGATTTGTGGAGCACGAAAATCAAACCAAACAAAAAAAATGTCAGACAAAGGGCAGCAAAGTCTTCTTGGCGCACAGAACAGAAAAGAAAAGTTTTCTGAGGAGGAGCTGAGAGTCTGTACGGCTGAGGTCACTCAGCATGAAATTGAGTTATTTGGAAAGGTCTCAGCCAACATCAATGCTGTCTGTGTTACCAGGAGGACCGTCAACCAGGTGATGAAAAGGTGAAATTCAGCTATTAGGTCTAGGATGACTTGCAGAGTGAGAATATGCAGGGTTTGAATATGCGGGGTCTTGGAGCTACAAATCACTTTGCACATATCCTTACATCTGGCCCTTACGGAGCCAACAACCCCCCATCTAACTACGAGTGGGCATAGACCTAAATTGTATCATACATATTTACAAAGAAAAATCTACTTTCATGAAATACTTTCAGTACATAAAATACCTAGTTTAAGAATTCCATTGCTATTTTTTTTCTGGAACGTATTACATAGGATACTACTGAAAATAAGATCTCTGTGTGGTTAATACTAAGATAAAATGAACAAGAATGTATTACCTTGGCAGCAAACTTACTTAGTTTTCATTGGAAGTGAAAATATGAAAGCAAATACATGGACTGTCTGGATAAAACTGTAAAAGCTAGGAACTTGTAATAATACAGGCTAACCTTATAATGCAACTTAATTTCCTTCTAGTGCATGATGAAAAGAGAACTTGCCTGACAAAGGTCAACTGATGTTTTGATATTGTAGATTTTCTCATATCCTGCTTAAATAGGATTTTAGATTTCAGCTCCAATTTGCAACCAGTCTGTTCAGGAAAATAGCAATAAACACAAGTAAAACTATGTACACAATGTAAATTGTAAGCCAGATGTCAATCAAAACGTGTAAATACCATGCAATGAGTTCAGTAATTCAAATTGGATGTGTTCCTTTGAGAATAAGTCTGTTATTATACAAACTTGACACAAGTGAATATTTTTTATCTATTACAATATGTATGCTCATTTTCTTGTGTTTTGCAGTTATTAAATACATTTGTATGCATGCTTTGAAAGAATAAATAAATAAATACAGTTTGGCACATGGAGAGAAGGGTTGATGATGTTCTTGGGAAAACATTTGGTCGTGGAAAATTTGAACATGCCCCTCAGATAAACGTTAACTGTTTGGGAGATTTTTAGCTAAAAGGCACATGTGAGCTATAATCCTGCTGTTAAACCATATGTGGGTCTGTCACAGAAACAAAAGACCTGAAAAGCCATGTTTTTTTCTGATTATTTTTAATTAATTTTGAAATGTGGATGGTTTAAATATAATGCCATATTCTCTGGTGTGTCCGATCTGATGCCCTGCACATGAAAAGTGTGCTCTTTGCTTTTGTTTATTTTTGTTCAGGTTTTTGTACTGTAAATATATTTTTAAATAGTAAATTAGAGAGCTAGGTGCTTCACCTGTGACATGTTGCCAGCTGAGTTTGTTTGTAGGGAATCGCAACCAAATGTTGGTCGGCTGCGATTCCTTGACCAATATAATAATGTGATATCTTGTAACAATTGTAAGTTGCCCTGGATAAGGGCGTCGGCTAAGAAATAAATAATAATAATAATAATAATAACTGGTGGGCGTGTCCTGTCGGAGCATCTCGTAATAAAAGCGAGCCACTGACACACCCCTTGTTGTTGCTAAGCCAAGGACAAGACTGTCGGAGCTATGGAGAACAAACAAAGCCTTTTTCTGTTTACTATGATTAAACGAAACCCATTTTTTACACTGAGAATTGTGAGGGTCTGGAACCAACTCCCCAGTAATGTTGTTGAAGCTGACACTCTGGGATCCTTCAAGAAGCTGCTTGATGAGATTCTGGGATCAATAAGCTACAAACAACCAAACGAGCAAGATGGGCTGAATGGCCTCCTCTCGTTTGTAAACTTTCTTATGTTCTTATGTTCTCTGACGATCCAGTGTGGAACCAGGATCGAGGGATATTTTTTTCCTGTATGGGACAGGGACTCTCTTGTTAGTGAGAGCAGCGCTGACCGTTTTCAAGGCACCTTTTGTTTCTCATTGTGTTTTCAGTGTTTTGTTTTCCCTTTTGTTATATTCTCATCCGTGACCTAGCATTGATGGTAGCGTCACAAGGTCTCTCTGTTTGGTTTGCTGTACATAAGTCCTGCACACCTGTGAGGGCGTCAACATCTCCTCCGTGTCTCTGTCCATCTGTCAGCAGATAACCCACCCTTTCACATCTGGCTTACCAAATAATTTAAAACCTGGGCTAGAAGATGGGGCATTAGTTTTCCCCCAGCTAGAGTGCTTACAAAAACCAGAGCAGTAACATGTGAATAGCCATGCTGGTCCACATACAAAATGTATGAAGTTTTTTTTTTTTTTTTAAATTTATTTTTGTATACCTTTTTAATCTTTTTAATAGAATCAAAATATGTATTACAAATGTATACACTAAATTTTGAGACCACAAAAGTATTCTTCAGCTAATTAAATGGTATCACCAAAAAAATATTTTTCAGAAACCATTGAAGAAATCCCTGCAGGTTTATATTCCTAGGGTATCTAGCAGCACACCAGATTGTTAACAAAACAATACCACAGTGCTGCTCCATTAGAATCTATGTTTGTGAGCTACTTTGTCGACCTCTAAGAAGTTAGGAAGCGCTTGTCTGTTCGTAAATTGTCAAAAGCCATCAGTATGGGTTGCTCTCCCCTTGAGACACACAAAGTTGACAACAAGTAAGGAATCGTTTATTAATTTGCTCTCTATTTTCAAGCTTCAATAACATACCTTAAGCATAGGCCGGAAAAAAAGAATTACATTCACTGTGCCAATGCTGTTTTAGTGAGACCTAATCCTCAGATAAGAGGGGAGTAGGATGTGGTTAGATGCATTAGCAGTTACTTTATATCCACCAGTATGAACATGCCCACGGAAGCTTTCAGCATTTAGATGTCCCTGTCTTCCTTGTTTTTCTCAAGAAATGTTTCCATTCTTAATGCAATCAGTGCAACGCGCAGATTTGGAAATTTTGTATAAACAGAGACTTAGCTAAAATAATGTCATATCCTGCCAATATTGCTGTCAGTGTCCTATTTACCAGTGCAGATGCAAAATGAGATGGCTACTGTCCAGCACAGTCTAACAGATGTTCCATTAAAAAACACCTTCCTGGCTGGCAAATGCTAATGAGTCAGTGTTGAGTAGATGGTAAAACAATAAAAAAAAAAAAATTGTCTTTGAGTTAGATACTGACCAGACACTGTCCCTGACAAAAGTGCATTCTGAAAATATAAAGCTGTCAAAAACCTCTGATGAATCCAATAAAACAAAAAGAGGTTTATTCAATTAGCCTACACAGCAACAAATATACATTATGTCACCCATAGGATATTACTGAAAATAAGATCCCTTTAAAACAGAGGTCCTCATAATGCATGTTAATCCATTTTAACCAGTCTTCAAATACACAGTTTTTGTGAAAAACAGTATCATTTTAAATATCCTACCCCTAAAGAAATCTTTGGCTCATAAGGGATAAAATCCAAGTGTTTCTGAGTTACCATCTTAGGACCACTATTTATTAAATACATGCCATTTTAAATAATATAATATTGGAAAGTTCACCAGCATACAGTACTTTAAAACTATATTTAAAACATTAATGTTCTCAATGATGTCAAGGGGATTTCGCTTGAGCACAGGAGCTGAACTTCAGTTTTAGTAGCCTGCTGAGAGCCGTCATGGGCCCCTGGGAAGGATTGGTATGTCCCGCTGCCACCCATCCCACCCCCCCATGGTACTATATTCATCCGACTTTGTAGTATTCTGTAGTCTAAACCAAGCAATGATACTTGCAATCTTATCACTGTCTGAGGAAGATCATTTCAACCGACGCATAGAAGTTTCAATATCTCAATTAAAATCTGCAGCAGGATAGTTTACTCTTTCTCAAAGTAGTTATGTTTAAGTTATTTACAGTATTCAAACTTTTTTTTTAGGTAAGTGAATAAATACATTTTTTGTACAAACTCTATGTGTAATAGTCATTAATTGGAAGCTTACTTAACATCAAATAACATATGTTTTTAGCATAAACTACATTTTAATGGTGTTGCTATACACTATTTTATTTATCCCATGCCAAATATAAACCACTCATCTCTGCTCTTAACTAATAGCCAGTATTGGTAAATATATTTGTATTTTAAGCAATATAACTGATCATTCTCTAATTGTGTTTACCACCAGCTGAAGTAAGTACTTTATTTATTTTACACAATACAATTTTTCTAACAAACTGCTGCAACACGTTGTTTTGTGCAAATTATAGATCTTAATAATAGAATAATTCATACAGTGGTATATATTGTGCAACTTTAGGATTCTTTTAAAGTTTTTTAAAGTGTTTAAAAAAATACATAAAATTGCTATGCCTTTTTTTCAGCTTTTTGGTGTAGTAAAATATGAAATGCGAAAGTTTAAATCATTGTGTGAAAGGAAGTGTTTGACAGTGCCTGGATACACAATCATTACACAAGAGAAGCACATCGGCTCGGTGTGCAGTACGGGAGTTTTTCTTTTTAATGTGGTGGTGGGAGCATAAAATGGTCTTGTGCAGGGCTAATTGTTTCCAAACATTTTATATATATTTAAATAAAATTTAAAAATTTTAAAAAAAGTTCCCCCTTCTTCAGGGACCCCCTTCGGGGAGTTGGGCCCCCTTCGAGGGGTTGGGCCCCGGGGAAATTTCCCTGTCCTCCCCGCCCTCTCGTTGGGCCTGCTGCCAAAGTATATGTTACATAGGCTAGTTCAGACAAAGTGTCTTCAGAGCAGGGCCGGATTAAAGGTCGTGGGGGCCCTATGATAACACATATTTTGAGGGCCCTATGCATATTATGGCGAATGGTGTTATTGGTTAATCCTGCTCTGCGTTGGGGACAGAGAGTGTGAGCGGAGCAAGCCAATTGTATATGCAGCAGGGGAACGGAGCGGGGTAGTTGCTGGAGCGGAGCGTACATTTCCAGCCCACTCTTTTACAGCACTGAGAAGAATTGAGCATGGTTTTATTTTTCTTAAATACATGTTCGGCCATGGAGTTTGCACAAAAAAAAAGAAGGTGACAAATACAGATGCAGTCACTGTACAGTATTTTCCATCATGCTTGTGCATGGTAACCATTCATTTTCCAGTTTCAAACCAAACTTAAGCACTTTTATGTTTTGCAGACATGAGAATTGCATTTTTTTTAAAAAAAGCTTTTATATTCAATGTGATTGGCGTTGCACTTTATAATTCATTATGGAATGAAAAATATATATTCTCCCGATTGTGGAGCTGTGTTGGATAACATGGAAAGAAGTTTGAATGTACTGTAAGATACACGTGTTTACAGGTTTGTACACTCTGTTAGTTTTAAAAGGAGATTATCAGAGGTATAGTAACTGGTAAATGTGAGATTGCAAGATTGCATTTCTTTGCACTGACGACGATCGTCTGACTGCTGGAATAAACATAATCGCACATTGCTGGAGGAACCGATGCACTCAAGAGATAACATAGGTTACGCACAAAGATCAAAGGGCAACACCAAGATAACACCATCTTAGGCAGCATAAAGGACCAAAGGGCCACACCATGATAACACCATCTTAAGCAATGTGAGGCAGAACTAGTTTTCTTTACGATACGGACATGAGACTCTCCACAGGGGGTTGCCCGGGGTGATTGAACCCACTAAGAGAAGGAAGGAGAGAGGGCTGAGGTCAGTGGCTACTTAATCAAGGTGCACTCAGCTCAGCTCACTTCTCTCTTTCATTCAGACTAGTATTGGAGACTTGTCGATTTAAGTCCTGGAGGATCAAAACTACAGTATTGCATTATATTATTTTGTTCTGTTATGTTTTGTTTTGAACTTAAGTTTTGCACCGTGCAGTTTGCATATCAAAGTGTGATCTGTACTGTTTTGCTTTGAGCGTTCATTTTGTTTCCGGAATTAAACCTGTATATATTGAATAAACCAAGAGGACACTGCATTTTTTTGCACCTAGTTCACATCAAGAAACAACTACTCACTACTTTTAAAAACTACTTCAAGCTGCCATATAAAAATGTGAGAAACGTCATCAGTGTGTCCATCTGTCTGCAGTTATTACATAGCCTATATTGTTTTTATACAGTTCTATGGTTATGCAATACAGCGCTGTGAACACAGTTTATATTTTCTGCACTCTTGAGGATAGTTCATACACTACAGTGTAGTCCATCAGCCCCATTGAGGCTCGCTCATATGTGTTTGTGAGTTGCTTTGAGCTACAAACAAGCCCAGTATAAAGCTAATGTAATGGGATGACCCGCGTCACTTTCTTTAGACACTTTTTATTAACAATAATCACAGTAATCACGTTTTGATTTATCACCTTTTTATTTAATGTTAGTTTGTAAAGCACATTTATTTAGTATTGCACATTGCTTTTGTAGTGGACAGATTTCACTGGCATGTTGATGCTCTCTTCGTTCTCAGCCCCCATAGGCGCTAATTGAATAATTTGAAGAAGCTGAGCACCTGGTATAAAAGTTCCTGATTTCATCCATTTGAGAGATTGGATTTTGTCGTTATGACGTGAACCCGGGTTTGTCTGGAGTGGAGGTTCGACGCACAGCCAGGATGTTAAAAAATGTCAACCCCCAAATGAAAAAGGAAAAATTTAAAGAGGCATACTGAGCACATTTGAGACAGGACAGGTTTTTAAATTGGCCCTAAAACTGAAATAAATAAATAAGTAAATTGAGCCTGATTCATACATTTTATCCTGCAGACCGATGCCTCAGATGTAGCAGAACTAGGGACGGATCTTTCCCAGGAGGCAGACGATGTGGGGCATTTGATATTGTACATTAGCAGGAAGCTGCTTGCGTGAGAGACTCAGAGAGCAGGTATGCTGTAATCGAGAAAGAAATGCCTAGCCGTCTGTGGCAAAGTGGGTTGTAGTATGCAGGTGTAAAGGTGATGCAGTGCTCCAAACAACAACAAACTCAGTTCTGATGAAGTGATGGGTTTTTAATTGTAATCCAAGGGTCGAAACTGACCAACAGAAATTATAAATGAAATATAGGCAGTACACTACAATGTGTATAATGCACGGGGCAGTCCCAAATAAAGTACACGATAATCACAAAGACACACACACAATACACATACATGATCACCAGTCCTCAGTGAGTGCAGTAGTGCTCGTAGTGAATATATCATTTATCGTGCTCTGGTACAGTGATGTTCCGGATACGTGCTGGCCTCTGGCGACAGCTCTGGAATGTGTTAGCCGTCTAATAACAACAAGTAACAATTAGACAAACAAACAAAACACTCACGATACAATAATACGTGTCCTTCCGGGTTCATTCAATGCCTTAACCAAAACGAAGGAACAGATTACGTTGCTTCGTCCCCTATTTGTACCGTCACTCATGACCCCTTGGTAAACGATTGCAGCCACTCCTCCAGTGCGTGGCTGCCACATCATTTCCCTTCCGGGTTGATGAGTTAGTGCACCGAAGCTCCGCCCCCTTTCTGGATGACCGACTTCCTTTTAACCCTGGGAATGAAGTGTCAGGCCAAACAGTCCAGGGTACTTTGTTCCCGTTACTTAGCGCCCTCACAGGTCGGAAGGGAGATTTACCACCAAGTCTTTCTGTCACACCGTCATAAAAGAACAAAATTAACCAAAAGCAAGCTTCTGTGCGCCTCTCTTCCTGTGTGTGTGGGCCTGTCCGCCCACATGCAATTTTTGTAAAATGTCCCAAACAAACAGCGACCTTGTGGGGGCCCCAGTTCTGCTGGGGGCCCTAAGCTATAGCGTAATTTGCATATAGGTTAATCCAATCCTGCTTCAGAGGTATAGTAAGAGTCATAGCCAACTAGTGATCAACTACTTTGGATCCTTGTTTCACTGGTAATACAATCACTATGCATTGGGTAGTGTTAATGCTTACTAATAAAAATACACTGTAATTTCTGTTATATAGATTGCCATTGCCAAAAAGCGTACAAAGCGTGCACTAAGAGTGGGGGCGGTGGGGTCAAGGGGCAGTGTACGCTTTTTGATAAAACAAAAATTATGACATTTTTAGACAGCTTGAAATATTCACATGCCTTCTTGCAAAAGAACGGTAGCCAACAAAGTCAAAGTTCATGATATTTTACTTTTGGCTGAGAAATGTAGCACATGTTTCCTCAAATGTTCGCACATGTTTCCTTTCCAGTGCACAAGAAAGTATAGGGCAATGGAAAGTCAGCAGGCTCTGGTTATTGTTCTCACATGTTTAAAACTTTTTGTTTGAATGACAATTAAATTAAAATATGATTCATTGTTAAATGAAAGAAAAAAATATATGGTTTTATTTGTTACTGTACTCCCCAAGTTTACAAATACTGTACGGGCAAGTAATTGAAATACAATAATAATATTTCTAAAATCTGTTTCTCATACAGAATGCTTTTTTGGGGGGGCTTCAAAAAAAGAGTATGCTTGCTATAATTTATGATAATTTTGATCGACCCCTTAATAAACTCAATATTTCAAGGTGGAGATAATTAGCGTTGTGAAGAATTGGGGTTGCAATATTCACTATTCTGTTGAATGTTTTTTTTTTCTACAGGAATAATGTTGAAACCCACACGGTTTGGAGTTGCAGATATAATCTTGTTTATTTCAGGAAGTAAGTTACATGAGTAGTCGCGATCTGGAGACATCCATCAATTTTAGAGTACAGTACAGAGAGATATGATAATACTTTAATATTAGTCAAAACAATAAAACATGGAGAAATATTATCCAGTGCTTTTGCCATGCTGCTTGCTTCTCCTGTATATGCAGAGATTGACTCTTACTGGGTGTCCAAAGAAGCGATATCAATGTGCTTCTATAATCAATCAATTAAAGGGCTCATCACACATTGTTATACTGCCATCAATACAGATATTCCACCTTGCTCAGTCTTGCTCAGCATCTGCCCCAAAGGTAAAATAATGTGGTGGCTTTAGTAAGTATGCCAAATATCCATGGATGCAGAATTATAAATGACTATTAAGAACACATATAATGGGATATGAGTTTAAAAAATAAATATTAAGCCAATTTAGAGGGTAGAAAGTATAGCTTTAGGATCTGAGTTGCTCGACTGGTAAAAGCACAGCCGTGTGGTGTACAGGGTGAGTCATACATTCAGGGGGCACAGGTTTGTGACCTGGCTCTGCAAAGTCTTTGCCAGTCTTTGCTGGAGATTCCAAAGGCAGCGTCGCATTGACTCTGGCACTCCTGTGGGTTAGGTAGGCAAAACCGGCAGAGACTGTTTCTTCTCATCGTGTTATAGCGGACCCTGCTGACCAGGCTTGTGAGCTCAGGTGGACACCTGCAGGGCTGGCCTTTGTCCTCCAGGCCAGTAGCTCGCTGACATCCGTTCTCAAGTTCCTGGGTGTAAAAGAGGAAGCTGGCTTGGTCGGGGGAGTGGAGGACGCACATTGAACCTTGAATTGCTGCGGTGAGGGAAAAAAAATAATTGGACATTGTAAATTAAAAAAAAAAAAAGTATAGCTTCTCAAAGTACAGGCTTGAAAAAAATAAGGACTGATTTTTCTCCACGGGGATTTCTGATAATTTAATTTTAATTGATTTTATTCATAGGTAAAATACCAATTGAAACATCACTTTCCCAGAGGATATTGTAGGCGGACAACAGCAACCCATTCAGAATGGTTTTCTAAGCAAATTCAGGAATCTAACTTGTATTCGGATGAGAGAATTTGGAAAAGGGAAAGGACATATCATTAGGCATGTCAATCAAATGTCATGTCAATCAATCATTAGTTTGAAAGTCTGAATATAAAAGGTCTGCATAGTGGATAAATAAAGAGGATTTCAACTCTTCTGACTTTACCTACAATACCTTTTCTCCACATTTTGGAATTCTGCCCAAAAGTAACTTCATAATAAGCACCATTTACAAACAGCTTTTCTAAATCCCACTCATGACTATATACAGTGCCTTGCATAAGTATTCTCCCCCTTTGGACTTTTCCACATTTTGTAGTGTTACAACCTGGAATTAAAATGGATTTAATTGGGATTTTTACCATTTGATTTACGCAACATACTTAACACTTTGAAGGTGCAAAATATTTGTTATTGTGACACTAAAGTTAATTAAACAAAAAAAAAGACATTTGTTGGTTGCATAAGTATTCACCCCCCTGAGTCAATACTTGGTAGAAGCACCTTTGGCAGCAATTACAGCTGTGAGTCATTTTGGGTAAGTCTCTACCAGCTTTGCACATCAGGATCCTGCAATTTTTGCCCATAATTCTTGGCAAAATTGCTCAAGCTCTGTCAAGTTGAATGGGGACCGTTGGTGAACAGCAATTTTCAAGTCTTGCCACAGATTCTCAATCGGATTGAGGTCTGGGCTTTGACTGGGCCATTCTAAGACATTCAGGTTCTTGTTTTTAAACCACTCCAGTGTAGCTTTGGCTGTGTGTTTAGGGTCATTGTCCTGCTGGAGGGTGAACCTCCGCCACCAGTCCCAGGTCTCTTGCAGACTGAAACAGGTTTTCCTCTAGAATTTCCCTGTATTTGGGTCCATCCATCTTGCTCTCAATCCTGACCAGTTTCCCAGTCACTGCCGATGAAAAGCATCCCCATAACATGATGCTGCCACCACCATGCTTCACCGTGGGGATGGTGTTCTCAGGGTGATGAGCAGTGTTGGCTTTGCGCCACACATAGCGTTTTGCGCTAAGGACAAAAAGTTCAATTTTGGTCTCATCAGACCAGAGAACCTTTTTCCACATGTTTGCTGTGTCTCCCACATGCCTTTTGGCAAAATTCAAACGGGATTTGATATGGGTTTTTTTCAGCAATGGCTTTCTTCTCGCCACTCTTCCATAAAGCCCAGCTTTGTGGAGCGTCCACGTTATAGTTGTCCCATGGACAGTTTCTCCCATCTCAGCTGTGGATCTCTCCAGCTCCTTCAGAGTTACCATTGGCCTCTTGGTTGCTTCTCTGACTAATGCCCTCCTTACCTGGTCACTGAGTTTTGGTGGACGGCCTTCTCTAGGCATAATCGCGATTGTGCCATATTCTTTCCATTTTTTAATAATGGATTTAACGGTCCTCCGGGGGATGTTCAAAGTTTGGGATATTTTCTTTATAACCCAACCCTGATTGGTGCTTCTCCAGAACTTTATCCCGGACTTGTTTTGATAGCTCCTTGGTCTTCATGATGCTGTTTGTTTAGATATGCTCTCTAAGAAACTCTAGGGCCTTCCAGAAACAGGTGTATTTAATCTGAGATCATGTGACACTTTAATTGCACACAGGTGGACTCCATTCAACTAATTGTGTGACTTCTGAAGGCAATTGGTTGCACCAGAGCTTATTTAGGGGTGTCACAGCAGAGGGGTGAATACTTATGCAATCAAGACTTTTCGGTTTTTTATTTGTAAATAATTTTGAAAAATATGTAGATTTTTTCCCCCAGTTTGACATAATGGACTATTTTGTGTAGATCAGTGACAAAAAATCCTAATTAAATCCATTTTAATTCCAGGTTGTAACACTACAAAATGTGGAAAAGTCCAAAGGGGGTGAATACTTATGCAAGGCACAATAGATCCTCACAATGTACAATAATTTAAATGTATATGAATATGTGTATCAAGGACAGATTGACCCTTACTTTAGGTCTTTCGAGATCTTGACCCTATCCGGTCAAGTTAAGCACAAAGGGACTTCAATTTTGCTGAACCAACTGCATTTTCCTTTGTCTGCACTGCAGAATTTAAGATGAAGAGGTGAACAAAATGGCTTTTCATCCATCAATGTCACCTGTTATTCTAAATTAAATACACAAATCCGTTCCTTTGGGTCTGATGAGATTAAATCTACTATACAGCAATATTTCTATTAATTTATTTTTTTATCGATTTGACTTATGTACACAAACCATGTGATTTTTTCTAATTTTATTTTTTTGTAAGAAACTGGTATTTATAGAGCGAGTCTCAAAACTTTTTAGTAAACAACAGATCCCGTTAAGGTTTATGAATTTCACTCTGATGATTGTTGTGATATGTAATACTTAAATGAACGACTGTCTGCTAATCATTTCCCTGAGGAATTATCATAAATAAATTACGGAAGTTTGTTGATGTTCAAAGCTGCAAGCGAAAACTGTCTGGGCTTGATATTACATGTACTGGTTGATTCTGCTTAACGAAAACACACAGACATATGGATTTTGCGAGCACAAATTGCATACTTTAGTTAATTGTCATATGAAAATCTATTAAAATAATGCAGGTAGTTTAAAATGACCTTTTTAAAATATATATTAAATGTATCCATGTGCTCATTATTAAATGCAAAAAATATTATTAGTCTTTGCTTATTAGTGCCACTGGCAATATTAGCCCCTTCTTCATACAGATCTCCAATAGCCTGTACCCTCCAACGGATGGTGCTGACCCAGTAGCCTCAAAGACTTACTGATCATGTATGAACTTCAATTGTCATTGATGAGTTATTCATCTTGAATTAGTATGTCATGTTTAATATTTACCTTCCAGTATATTCATGAGTTTTCTTATTAATATTAGTTAAAATGTTGGGTTCTACGGCTGTCCTCACAAAACAGTATCTCAAAAATAATATCTCTAATTCAGCTTGTGTTGCATATTGCTGTATGTAAGTATATATGCAATATTTTTTTTTAAGGAATTCAAACTTATAGCATATAAGCATATCACTTATTGTCACCATGTAATGTAAAATGTTTGCAATAATAACCTATTCACAATATCTAGGTAAAAAGAAAAATGAGGGCTGCTCACCAAAACTGCATCTTCATCATGGAACAAGCTTTTCAAAGTTGACAACAAATACAAATTTGAAGAAAAAAAAAAGGTTTGGTAAACTGTATCTTCTTTAGCCTAACATTTAATGAGAACTATCACCAAATGTTTACAGCAATCCTGATAGGAAACCAAGTATAATAACATTGGGATACCATTATAATTAGGGGTCTACCTAAATCGCGATTTCACGGATTTCGCGGAAATCGGGAAACTGAGGGGTCACCGTGAAATTCACCTCTTTTAGGGACCAATGCATACCGGACAAGTACGGAGAAAAAAAAAAGAAAACTTGTTTAAATGAAGTACTGCACAACGCAAGTGATGCAAACTATGTATCTTCCTTCTGTAGATAGGCTTTTTTTTATTCCTTCACCGTCCTGTTTGCATTGCACTTAGGCAAAAAAAACAACCTCCTTAGATAAATAACATTTACAAAAAAATACTCCAAAGTGGTTAACGTTCTTGTTCAAATGACAACGATGTTTTAATCAGCCTATCAGTGCGTCTGTACTGGCTTTTCTGTGACCTGTACTGTACAGTAGGGGGTGGGACAAAGTCAGTGCTGCATTGTTTTGATTTAGGTTGCTAAAATTTTTAGCATTGGAGGTAAAATACCAGAAATGGACGACAAAGCAAAAAAATCAAAGTATATTTCGGCTGAGGATCGTGTCAAGATATTTCCCAAAGAATCTGTACATGCAGCTGGAGGTAATTGTTTTGTCTGCTAATCATTTTCCTGAGGAATTATCATCAATAAATTACGGAAGTTTGTCGATGTTCAAAGCTACAGTTAGAATTTTAGACCCGAATAGGCATGTGTTCTTTGTTTTGTCTCGATACTAATAAAATAAATTATTGGATGGGACAAATAACATGACAACGAACGTGCTGCATATATTGCCTTTATTAAAGTATGTCAGATGCCCTTGGGTCACCAAGTTTTGGGACTGTTTCTAATTGATTTCCACATCTGTATAACTTGGCAAAGCTTTGCCTTACACTTCCAACCAATTCAATGGATGCAGACGTGCAGTCTCAATGTATGGGCAAGTCCACACCAGACAGAGAATGTTGGCAGCAACTGCAGGGGGATGCTGCATGCTTGTCTTTAACAAATTACAGCACTCTGTTTTAGGAAGCAAGTACCACTATGTTTAAGCTTTTATAGTGCTCTGAAATATTGTCTACTTAGGTTTATTTAATGTTTAAACAGGTCAGCGAAATGTTCATTACATTTTATTCCATAACCTACCCACGAAAAATACGTAAATTGACCGCGATTTAAGTAGACCCTTCATTATAATACTTGTGTATTATTCTGAAGAAACTCTTGGAGAACCATTACAATACCACCAAATTACCAGCAATGACAACAGAATGAATTTGAAACAACTATCGTAATTTGGTACTGGTAATATGGTACAATTAACAAAGGTAAATATATTGCCACACCACCACCCCCACTCCCACTCCCACCCTCCTCCAGCCCCTCCCTGAGTACTCCAATGTGAAAGGATTGTCACATCCCTAATATCACTTCTCGTTAAGAATATGTACCAGATTTTATGCAGAATCTGACACATACTGTATATGTGATTATTTACTGTAAAAACAAGCTAAATGAGGCTTATGACATTGGAATGTAAGAGTGTGAGAGAAAGTGGAAGTGAGAATTTAACAGAAGAACATATGTGAGAACATAAAGGCAGACCTTTATCAGTTAGGAAGAAAAAAATCAATGGCGATGAATTAACAGGCTTAAGTGTTGCATCCTGTTATATTCCATTTTCCATAAGACATGTTAATCGACTTAATTAAAGACTTTCCCCAAATGTTTGCGCTTCTGCAATCTTGAAATTGCATGCATTTTGAGTTACTGGAGTATTCTAAATCTTGAGTACTTAAAGAGAAAGTTCTCTAAAGAAATGTGTCTTGTTCCAGCCCATTAAGTTCTCTTTCTGTTATGTTTAGAAGACAGTCTATTTTTTTGCATTTAATAATAAGCAAATCCAAACACAATGGATATATATTTTGTTAAAAAAAAGCAAGTTATAGCACCTATAGTATTTTAATACATTTTCAGTCAGGGAACTCATGCGATAGATAGATTTATAACAGATTAGACACAATAACACATTTATGCATATTATACGTTCTTGAATAAAACATTTAAAGTATAATACATCTGTGGCCTCGTCTCAGGGAAACCCTGCCCAAAACTGTTCCTGCTGATAAGTGGAGAGGCTGACTGTAGGGAAGCCATGGGCAGGGGGCAGGATTGCTACCCTCCCCCTTAGACGAGACAAAGGGGAGGAGGAGGCAACCTCTAACTCACAGTGGGGAGGTAATGGATCAGGTAAGATTTAAATCCTTTCCTGATAATCATTGGACAAGTAATTGTCTGGTTATTGACACTTGATGACTTGATTTGACTGACTGATTAAAAGTGAGTTCCCTGCCTGAACCACTGCTTTGCTTAATTACAAAATTCAAAGAAAAGTATGTAATTGGTGCTGCTTGAATGAATAGGCCTATATGTTTATGTTATTGATACCGGTGTCTGTAATATCAAGCCCTGATAGTTTTCACTTCCAGCTTTTAACCTAAACAAACACAGACACTTTCCGTATTTAAGAATGGTTACTTTTTATAATTCCTCAGGAAACTTGATAATTAGTAGACACTGTAGTGTGGCAGTACTAAGTGTTTGCTTATTTACTAACAAATTAAATTAAAAGTTGTAGGTTTTGACTATGCCACCCTCAATTAAGGTAAGGGACCTTGTAACAGGGCTAGAAGCCCTGTAAATGAAAAGGGGGTGGGGCAAAGCCCTGCCATAAATGTATTATTTATTTTTAGCCACCCCTGTACAATTTATTATTTTGTATTTGTTTTGTTGTAGTTATTATTATTATGATTATTTTTGTTCTTCTTCTTCTTCTTCTTCTTCTTCTAGTTATTGTTATTATTTATTTATTTATAAATATGACGGTGGAGCCGTATTTTGTTATTATTTTGTATTGTTTAGCAGCGTGGATGGGAAGCCCCATCCACCTTAAAAACCTCATGCAGAAGGTGACCATCTCCCAAGTTAATTAATTGTTTAATTGTTGCTAATCGGGAGATGGTCATCTGTATATAAGCCTGCATTTCTCCCAGCTCTAGGTGGGTGTTCGAGAGGAGGAACGGGAGCGAGAGAGGAGTTTAAAAGTAAAATTAAAAATATACAGGATCAGTGACAGCATTTGCCCAGCCTGACCTGTATTGGCTGTTTTTGTGTTTGTGACTTGTTTTTGCTCTGTGAGCGAGTGTTTTTGTTTAAATATTTTATTTGTTTTTGTTATTTAAATAAACGGCGCACGGCGCGTCTTTTTGCACCGCAATATTTGAGTTTGTTTTCTTTCCTGCTTCTTTCCTGCTTCTTCTGCATGCGCTTGATTATTACGAGTACAGCGTACAAACAAGCTGAAAGGTATATGTTTGTATGTATGTAATGAATACTGACAAAATACAGACAAATAATTTTTACTGTAAATAAATAAAACTAATAAACATCTTTTTTTAGTCATAGGGAAAGGTTTTGACTAAAAAATAACATTTAGGCAATAAACAATAAACAACGGGGTGGAACAACAACATGTCCTAACAAAAAAAGTGCGAACGAGAGAGAGAGACATGAATAAATCACATCCGGGTAAACAGGTTGTGGGGGCGGAGGGAGTGAGAGTGTCTAATGCTTCAGCGTATGATACTCCTTGAAGCATGGAGCAATGCACAGAGCTTGGCGCCAGCTCTTTGCTATCACTTGATGTTGATGGTAAATATTCTTCACTTATGTCTTCACTGACACACTCGACGACATCTGATTCAGTGGAAGAATTGTATGTATTTGAATTTAAATCGGAATCTGAATTCCGTATTATTACTAATACTTCTTTCTCACTGAGTGATTTTCACCGGTTTACAAAAACTGTTGACATTTTTGTGACTGGATTTATTATTTATTATTCAGTCAATATCTGGCAGAGACCAATAAAAGGTGTTACAGAAACCTAGTGTAACATACTGACAGCCATCTGTGGAGGGGCTTAATTTTAAAAAGTTCATCTCTACAAGTTTCCAAGGGGAAAGGGACCAAGAGAGCCTAGTCTGTACTGCAGGGGCCTTTTGAAGGACGCAACGGGACATGTTGAACATTACACCTGGACATCATTGGCTTGTCGCATCCAGTAGAAGCGGCTGCGGATAAGCACTAAAGTTTTCTCCACTCCAAAGTGTCCTGCTTTTTCATGGCACAACTGCCACACTTTCTCCTTCAAGGCGGCAGGCAAGACTA